>CM059441.1:78966918-78976918 GCA_030390025.1 Squalus acanthias | reverse complement strand
ACTGATATACCCCACACCCCTCACTGTAACACTGATATTCCCCACACCCCTCACTGTAACACTCTGATATACCCCACACCCCTCACTGTAACACTGATATACCTCACACCCCTCACTGTAACACACTGATATACTCCACACCCCTCACTGTAACACCCTGATATACCCCACACCCCTCACTGTAACACTCTGATATACCCCACACCCCTCACTGTAACACTGATATACCCCACACCCCTCACTGTAACACTCTGAAATACCCCACACCCCTCACTGTAACACTGATATACCCCACACCCCTCACTGTAACACTGATATACCTCACACCCCTCACTGTAACACACTGATATACCCACACCCCTCACTGTAACACTCTGATATACCCCACACCCCTCACTGTAACACTCTGATATACCCCACACCCCTCACTGTAACACTGATATACCCCACACCCCTCACTGTAACACTCTGAAATACCCCACACCCCTCACTGTAACACTGATATACCCCACACCCCTCACTGTAACACTCTGAAATACCCCACACCCCTCACTGTAACACTGATATACCTCACACCCCTCACTGTAACACTGATATACCTCCCACCCCTCACTGTAACACTCTGATATACCCCACACCCCTCACTGTAACACTGATATACCCCACACCCCTCACTGTAACACTCTGAAATACCCCACACCCCTCACTGTAACTCTCTGAAATACCCCACACCCCTCACTGTAACACTGATATACCCCACACCCCTCACTAACACTCTGAAATACCCCACACCCCTCACTGTAACACTCTGAAATACCCCACACCCCTCACTGTAACTCTCTGAAATACCCCACACCCCTCACTGTAACACTGATATACCCCACACCCCTCACTAACACTCTGAAATACCCCACACCCCTCACTGTAACACTCTGAAATACCCCACACCCCTCACTGTAACACTGATATACCTCACACCCCTCACTGTAACACTGAAATACCCCACACCCCTCACTGTAACACTCTGAAATACCCCACACCCCTCACTGTAACACTCTGAAATACCCCACACCCCTCACTGTAACACTCTGAAATACCCCACACCCCTCACTGTAACACACTGATATACCTCACACCCCTCACTGTAACTCTCTGATATACCCCACACCCCTCACTGTAACACTGATATACCCCACACCCCTCACTGTAACACTGATATACCCCACACCCCTCACTGTAACACTGATATACCCCACACCCCTCACTGTAACTCTCTGATATACCCCACACCCCTCACTGTAACACTGATATACCCCACACCCCTCACTGTAACACTGATATACCCCACACCCCTCACTGTAACACTGATATACCCCACACCCCTCACTGTAACACTCTGATATACCGCACACCCCTCACTGTAACACTGATATACCCCACACCCCTCACTGTAACACTGATATACCCCCACCCCCCCACTGTAACACTCTGAAATACCCCACACCCCTCACTGTAACACTGATATACCCCACACCCCTCACTGTAACACTGATATACCCCACACCCCTCACTGTAACACTGATATACCCCACACCCCTCACTGTAACACTGATATACCCCCCACCCCCCCACTGTAACACTCTGAAATACCCCACACCCCCCACTGTAACACTGATATACCCCACACCCCTCACTGTAACACTGATATACCCCACACCCCTCACTGTAACACTGATATACCTCACACCCCTCACTGTAACACTGATATACCCCACACCCCTCACTGTAACACTGATATACCTCACACCCCTCACTGTAACACTGATATATCGCACACCCCTCACTGTAACTCTCTGAAATACCCCACACCCCTCACTGTAACTCTGATATACCCCACACCCCTCACTGTAACACTGATATACCCCACACCCCTCACTGTAACACTGATATACCTCACACCCCTCACTGTAACACTGATATACCCCACACCCCTCACTGTAACACTCTGATATACCCCACACCCCTCACTGTAACACAGATATACCCCACACCCCTCACTGTAACACTGATATACCCCACACCCCTCACTGTAACACTGATATACCCCACACCCCTCACTGTAACACTCTGATATACCCCACACCCCTCACTGTAACACTGATATACCCCACACCCCTCACTGTAACTCTCTGAAATACCCCACACCCCTCACTGTAACACTGATATACCTCACACCCCTCACTGTAACACTGATATACCCCACACCCCTCACTGTAACACTCTGATATACCCCACACCCCTCACTGTAACACTCTGATATACCCCACACCCCTCACTGTAACTCTCTGATATACCCCACACCCCTCACTATAAAACTCCGATATACCCCACACCCCTCACTGTAACACGGATATACCCCACACCCCCCACTATAAAACTCCGATATACCCCACACCCCTCACTGTAACACTCTGCTATACACCACACCCCTCACTGTAACACTCTGATATACCCCACACCCCTCACTGTAACACTCTGATATACCCCACACCCCTCACTGTAACACTCTGATATACCCCACACCCCTCACTGTAACACTGATATACCCCACACCCCCCACTGTAACTCTGATATACCCCACACCCCTCACTGTAACACTGATATACCCCACACCCCTCACTATAAAACTCCGATATACCCCACACCCCTCACTGTAACACTCTGATATACCCCACACCCCTCACTGTAACACTGATATACCCCACACCCCTCACTGTAACACTCTGATATACCCCCACCCCTCACTGTAACACTGATATACCCCACACCCCTCACTGTAACACCCTGATATACCCCACACCCCTCACTGTAACACTGATATACCCTACACCCCTCACTGTAACACTGATATACCCCACCCCCCCCACTGTAACACTCTGATATACCCCACAACCCTCACTGTAACACTCCGATATACCCCACACCCCTCACTGTAACACTCTGATATACCCCACAACCCTCACTGTAACACTCCGATATACCCCACACCCCTCACTGTAACACTCTGATATACCCCACACCCCTCACTGTAACACTCTGATATACCCCACACCCCTCACTGTAACACTCTCTGATATACCCCACACCCCTCACTGTAACACTCCGATATACCCCACACCCCTCACTGTAACACTCTGATATACCCCACACCCCTCACTGTAACACTCTGATATACCCCACACCCCTCACTGTAACACTCTGATATACCCCACACCCCTCACTGTAACACTCTGATATACCCCACACCCCTCACTGTAACACTCTGATATACCCCACACCCCTCACTGTTACACTCTGATATACCCCACACCCCTCACTGTAACACTCTGATATACCCCACACCCCTCACTGTTACACTCTGATATACCCCACACCCCTCACTGTAACACTCTGATATACCCCACACCCCTCACTGTAACACTCTGATATACCCCACACCCCTCACTGTAACACTGATATACCCCACACCCCCCACTGTAACTCTGATATACCCCACACCCCTCACTGTAACACTGATATACCCCACACCCCTCACTGTAACACTGATATACCCCACCCCCCCACTGTAACACTCTGAAATACCCCACACCCCTCACTGTAACACTGATATACCCCACACCCCTCACTGTAACACTGATATTCCCCACACCCCTCACTGTAACACTCTGATATACCCCACACCCCTCACTGTAACACTGATATACCCCACACCCCTCACTGTAACTCTCTGAAATACCCCACACCCCTCACTGTAACACTGATATACCCCACACCCCTCACTGTAACACTCTGATATACCCCACACCCCTCACTGTAACACTCTGAAATACCCCACACCCCTCACTGTAACACTGATATACCCCACACCCCTCACTGTAACACTCTGATATACCCCACACCCCTCACTGTAACACTCTGATATACCCCACACCCCTCACTGTAACACTCTGAAATACCCCACACCCCTCACTGTAACACTGATATACCTCACACCCCTCACTGTAACACTGATATACCCCACACCCCTCACTGTAACACTGATATACCCCACACCCCTCACTGTAACACCTGATATACCCCACACCCCTCACTGTAACACTCTGATATACCCCACACCCCTCACTGTAACACTGATATACCCCACACCCCTCACTGTAACACTGATATACCCCACACCCCTCACTGTAACACTGATATACCCCACACCCCTCACTGTAACACTGATATACCCCACACCCCTCACTGTAACACTCTGATATACCCCACACCCCTCACTGTAACACTGATATACCTCACACCCCTCACTGTAACACTGATATACCCCCACCCCTCACTGTAACACTCTGATATACCCCACACCCCTCACTGTAACACTGATATACCCCACACCCCTCACTGTAACACTCTGAAATACCCCACACCCCTCACTGTAACACTGATATACCCCACACCCCTCACTAACACTCTGAAATACCCCACACCCCTCACTGTAACACTCTGAAATACCCCACACCCCTCACTGTAACACTGATATACCTCACACCCCTCACTGTAACACTGAAATACCCCACACCCCTCACTGTAACACTCTGAAATACCCCACACCCCTCACTGTAACACTCTGAAATACCCCACACCCCTCACTGTAACACACTGATATACCTCACACCCCTCACTGTAACTCTCTGATATACCCCACACCCCTCACTGTAACACTGATATACCCCACACCCCTCACTGTAACACTGATATACCCCACACCCCTCACTGTAACACTGATATACCCCACACCCCTCACTGTAACTCTCTGATATACCCCACACCCCTCACTGTAACACTGATATACCCCACACCCCTCACTGTAACACTGATATACCCCACACCCCTCACTGTAACACTGATATACCCCACACCCCTCACTGTAACACTGATATACCCCACACCCCTCACTGTAACACTCTGATATACCGCACACCCCTCACTGTAACACTGATATACCCCACACCCCTCACTGTAACACTGATATACCCCCCACCCCCCCACTGTAACACTCTGAAATACCCCACACCCCTCACTGTAACACTGATATACCCCACACCCCTCACTGTAACACTGATATACCCCACACCCCTCACTGTAACACTGATATACCCCACACCCCTCACTGTAACACTGATATACCCCCCACCCCCCCACTGTAACACTCTGAAATACCCCACACCCCCCACTGTAACACTGATATACCCCACACCCCTCACTGTAACACTGATATACCTCACACCCCTCACTGTAACACTGATATACCCCACACCCCTCACTGTAACACTGATATACCTCACACCCCTCACTGTAACACTGATATATCCCACACCCCTCACTGTAACACTCTGATATACCCCACACCCCTCACTGTAACACTCTCTGATATACCCCACACCCCTCACTGTAACACTCTGATATACCCCACACCCCTCACTGTAACACTCTGATATACCCCACACCCCTCACTGTAACACTCTGATATACCCCACACCCCTCACTGTAACACTCTGATATACCCCACACCCCTCACTGTAACACTGATATACCCCACACCCCTCACTGTAACACTGATATACCCCACACCCCCCACTGTAACTCTGATATACCCCACACCCCTCACTGTAACACTGATATACCCCACACCCCTCACTATAAAACTCCGCTATACCCCACACCCCTCACTGTAACACTGATATACCCCACACCCCTCACTGTAACACTGATATACCCCCCACCCCCCCACTGTAACACTCTGAAATACCCCACACCCCTCACTGTAACACTGATATACCCCACACCCCTCACTGTAACACTGATATACCCCACACCCCTCACTGTAACACTCTCTGATATACCCCACACCCCTCACTGTAACACTCTGATATACACCACACCCCTCACTGTAACACTCTGATATACCCCACACCCCTCACTGTAACACTCTGATATACCCCACACCCCTCACTGTAACACTGATATACCCCACACCCCCCCCTGTAACTCTGATATACCCCACACCCCCCACTGTAACACTCTGATATACCCCACAACCCTCACTGTAACACTCCGATATACCCCACACCCCTCACTGTAACACCCTGATATACCCCACAACCCTCACTGTAACACTCCGATATACCCCACACCCCTCACTGTAACACTCTGATATACCCCACAACCCTCACTGTAACACTGATATAGCCCACACCCCTCACTGTAACACTGATATACCCCACAACCCTCACTGTAACACTCCGATATACCCCACACCCCTCACTGTAACACTGATATACCCCACACCCCTCACTGTAACACTGATATACCCTACACACCTCACTGTAACACTGATATACCCCACACCCCCCACTGTAACACTCTGATATACCCCACACCCCTCACTGTAACACTCTGATATACCCCACACCCCTCACTGTAACACTCCGATATACCCCACACCCCTCACTGTAACACTGATATACCCCACACCCCTCACTGTAACACTCTGATATACCCCACACCCCCACTATAAAACTCCGATATACCCCACACCCCTCACTGTAACACACTGATATACAACCCACCCCTCACTGTAACACTGATATACCCCACACCCCTCACTGTAACACTGATATACCCCACACCCCTCACTGTAACACACTGATATACAACCCACCCCTCACTGTAACACAGATATTCCCCACACCCCTCACTGTAACACTGATATACCCCACACCCCTCACTGTAACACACTGATATACAACCCACCCCTCACTGTAACACTCTGATATACCCCACACCCCTCACTGTAACACTCCGATATACCCCACACCCCTCACTGTAACACTCTCTGATATTCCCCACACCCCTCACTGTAACACTCTCTGATATACCCCACACCCTCACTGTAACACTGATATAGCCCACACCCCTCACTGTAACACTCTGATATACCCCACACCTCTTACTGTAACACCCTGATATAACCCACACCCCTCACTGTAACTCTGATATAACCCACACCCCTCACTGTAACACTCTGATATACCACACACCCCTCACTGTAACTCTCTGATATACCCCATACCCCTCACTGTAACTCTCTGATATACCCCACTCCCCTCACTGTAACACTGATATACCCCACACCCCTCACTGTAACACTCTGATATACCCCACACTCCTCACTGTAACACTCCGATATACACCACACCCCTCACTGTAACACTCTCTGATATACCCCACACCCCTCACTGTAACACTGATATACCCCACACCCCTCACTGTAACACTGATATACCCCACACCCCTCACTGTAACACTCTCTGATATATCCCCCACCCCTCACTGTAACACTGATATACCCCACACCCCTCACTGTAACACTGATATACCCCACACCCCTCACTGTAACACTGATATACCCCACACCCCTCACTGCTCCTAATAACCTTCGTTATTAGGAGTAGTGAACCTGGAATCTTGTTTGTAACTAATTCCCCGGTCACTATTTGTGCTGCGATTCTGACCACAATCTACAGACGGTGAGCTAATGGCTGATAATGTTGCGTCACACAATCTCTCTCTCGATCTCTCGGCGCAGTCTAGCCTGGGACTGTTGTAAACTTTGAAGAGGCGTTTTTAAGTAAGGCAGTGACTGTGAGAATTCTACCACAAGTGCTGTGAATCTCCGATCGTTCTCAGACGATGCCTGCCCTGGATTCATGCCCCGATCTCCCTCTCCTGGCCCTCGCAGTACCTGTCCACACTCACCTGACGCTCGCAGGCTGCCCGTTCACCTGCCGGCTTCTCGAGCTTTCCTGAAAAAGACCAAATGGAGACGCGTTGAAAGATCTGAGCCTGGAACCCAGGGGGAGACGGGATGGAATGATTGGAATGGGGAATTCTTGGAAGCTGTCAGTTAGTGACACTCAGTCAGCAGGTCAACACTGGGTCCTAAACTCCACCCAGTCACAACTCATCTTCTAAAGCATCAGAATTCTTAAATAGAAAACTGACAGCATATCACAGAGTCACTTCCCTCAATCCCTGTACAGTCAGTGCCTGTATACCCCACATCCCTAACCCGTGTTGTACCTGCCCTGGGAGTGTTTGATGGGACAGTGTAGAGGGAGCTTTACTCTGTATCTAACTCCGTGCTGTACCTGCCCTGGGAGTGTTTGATGGGACAGTGTAGAGGGAGCTTTACTCTGTATCTGACCCATGCTGTACCTGCCCTAGGAGTGTTTGATGGGACAGTGCAGAGGGAGCTTTACTCTGTATCTAACCCGTGCTGTACCTGCCCTGGGAGTGTTTGATGGGACAGTGTAGAGGGAGCTTTACTCTGTATCTAACCCCGTCCTGTACCTGCCCTGAAATCCCCTCCAGGTAGTAATTTGAAACCCAGCCATCTTTGACCCAGTGTTGAACTAATTGAGCGAATCGGAAGCAGCGTAATCGCAGCAGAGCAAGAACCAGCCAATACTGAGCTGGAGAGAAAGATCCCAGCAGCACTGACCCAGCAAAGCTTGTTCCGGCCCAGCCTGAGCTGGGGGAGCTGGACAGGCCGTAGTGAGTGCGGAGCATTACACGTCTGAATCAAGGTAGAAATAGGTTGCAGTTCATCCATCTCCCAAGAAGAGGCGCTATAGCGAGAGATGGCGTGAGGGGCTGGGAGCCGGGGCAATGGGACAGGACAAGATTGAGTGGCCATTCCTGCCAGATTTGGCGAATGAGTGAAGGGATATGAGCAACAGCTTGCATTGATATAGCGCCATTAACGTAGTCAAACGTTCTAAGGTGCTTCACAGGAGCGTTATCAAACAGAATTTGACACCAAGCCAAAGAAGGAGATACTAGGACAGGTGATCGAAAGCTTGGTCAAAGACATAGGTTTTAGGGCACATGTTAAAGGAGGAAAGAGAGGCGGAGAGGTTTAGGGAGGGAATTCCGGAGCTTGGGGCCTCGGACCTGAAGGCACGGCCGCCAATGGTGGAGCGATTAAAATCGAGGGTGGACAAGAGGCCAGAATTGGAGGAGCGCAGAGATCTCGGAGGGTTGTAGGGCTGGAGGAGATTACAGAGATAGGGAAGGGGCGAGGCTGGCCGTGGAGGGATTTGAAAACAAGGATGAAAATTTTGAAATCGAGGCGTTGCCGGACCGGGAGCCAATGTAGGTCAGCGAGCGGTGGGGGTGATGGGTGAACGGGACTTGGTGCGAGTTAGGACACGGGCAGCCGAGGTTTGGATGGGCTGAAGTTTACGGAGGGCGGAAGGTGGGAGGCCGGCCAGGAGAGCGTTGGAAGCAGCAAGCGGATCAGCTGATCGAGCGTTAAGGATTCGATGCGATGCTGCCGGCAGTCACGGTGAAGATTGGCAGTGACTGTTGGCAGGGAATCCAATACCTGGTGTCTGCTGTCTCTCTGTGCCAGGCGTAGCTTCATGTTCTGGAGATCGAAATCTAACTCAGCTTCCAACTGGCTCAGCTCTTTCTTGAGTGAGGCCTGGACCAATAGAGCACCAAGAGGGAGAGGTGTGGTTAGGAACGCTACAGTTCGGGGAAGCCAGGGCCTTCAGTGGCAGTGGGTGGTGGCACTGACACGGGCACAGGGGCTGTGGGCACTCTCGGACATCCCCTGACACTGCGCATTCCTCCAGCGATGTACCTCCAGCTGGTACAGGTGTTGTACCTCACCCCCGGTACCAGCCCTGTCCACTGGCAATCCCACTGCCCCTGGAATAGACCGCGGTTTGATTCTGGCTCTCTCATGCATGTTCTTTCTTTCTCTCTCTCCATATATCTGTCCCTCTTTCTGTCTCCAGACAATACTCCTCCCACTTTGGCTGGTGCGGCCTCAGCGGGCTAGGATCTCTGCTAGACCCCTCCCACTCTCTCCGCCCCT
>CM059441.1:78871918-78961918 GCA_030390025.1 Squalus acanthias | reverse complement strand
GGAGCAGGAGTAGGCCATTCGGCCCCTCGAGCCTGTTCCGCCATTTAATGAGATCATGGCTGATCATCCAAATTCAGTACCCTGTCCCTGCTTTCACCCCATATCCCTTGATCCCTTTAGCCTTAAGAAATATATCTATCTCCTTCTTGAATATATTTAATGAATTGGCCTCAACTGCCTTCTGTGGCAGAGATATTCCACAGGTTCACCACTCTCTGGGTGAAGAAATTCCTCCTCATCTCAGTCCTAAATGGATTACCCCTTATCCTTAGACTGTGACCTCTGGTTCTGGACTCCCCCACCATCGGGAACAGCCTTCCTGCATCTAGTCTGTCTAGTCCTGTTAGAATTTTATAAGTTTCAATGAGATCCCCTCTCATTCTTCGAAACTCTAGCGAATATAAGCCTAATCGACCCAATCTCTCTTCATACGTCATTCCTGCCATCCCAGGTATCAGTCTGGTGAATCTTCGCTGCACTCTCCATGGCAAGAACATCCTTCCTCAGATAAGGCAACCAAAACTGCACACAATACTCAAGGTGTGGTCTCACCAAGGCCCTGTACAACTGCAGCAAGACATCCTTGCTCCTGTACTCGAATCCTCTCGCTATGAAGGCCAACATACCATTTGCCTTCTTAATTGCCTGCTGCACCTGCATGCTTACCTTCAATGACTGGTGCACAAGGACTCCCAGGTCTCGTTGCACTTCCCCTTCTCCCAATCTATTGCCGTTCAGATAATAATCTGCCTTCCTGTTTTGCCACCAAAGTGGATAACCTCGCATTTATCCACATTATACTTCATCTGCCATGCATCTGCCATATCACCCAACCTGTCCAAATCATACTGGAGTTTCTCTGCATCCTCCTCACAGCACACACGCCCACCCAGCTTTGTGTCGTCTGCAAACTTGGAGATATTACATCTAGTTCCCTCGTCTAGATCATTAATATATATTGTGTATAGCTGGGGTCCTAGCACTGATCCCTGTGGTACCCCACTAGTCACTGCCTGCCACTCGGAAAAAGACCCGTTTATTCCAACTCTTTGCTTCCTGTCTGCCAACCAGTTCTCTATCCAAGTCAGTACCTTACCCCCAATCCCATGTGCTTTAACTTTGCACGCTAATCTCTCATGCGGGACCTTATCGAAAGCTTTCCGAAAGTCCAAATACACCACATCCACTGTTTCTCCCTTATCTATTCTACCAGTTACAACCTCAAAAAATTCCAGTAGATTAGTCAGGCATGATTTCCCTTTTGTAAATCCATGTTGACTTTGTCCGATCCTGTCACTGTTTTCCAAGTGCTCTGCTATTACATCTTTTATAATCACCCCTTAACCTTCTAAATTACAGAGAATACAACCCTAGTTTGTGTAATATCTCCTTGTAATTTAACCCTTGGAGTCTGGGTATCATTCCAGTAAACCTACACTGCTCTCCCTCCAAGGCCAATATATTCTTCCTCGGGTGTGGTGCCCAGAACAGCTCACAGTACTCCAGGTGTGGTCCAACCATGGCTTTGTATAGCTGCAGCATAACTTCTACCCCCTTGTATTCTAGTCCTCTAGATATAAAGCCCAGCATTCCATTAGCTTATTCTGTTAGTTGGAGAGGCAGTATTGAGGGAGCGCCACACTATCGGAGGGGCAGTACTGAGCGAGTGCTGCACTGTCGGAGGGGCAGTACTGAGAGAGCGCTGCACTGTCGGAGGGGCAGTACTGAGGGAGCGCGGCATTGTCGGAGGGGCAGTACTGAGAGAGCGCTGCACTGTCGGAGGGGCAGTACCGAGAGAGCGCTGCACTATTGGAGGGGCAGTACTGAGGGAGCGCTGCACTGTCGGAGGGGCAGTACTGAGGGAGCGCTGCATTGTCGGAGGGACAGTACTGAGGGAGTGCTGCACTATTGGAGGGGCAGTACTGATGGAGCGCTGCACTGTCAGAGGGGCAGTACTGAGGGAGCGCTGCATTGTCGGAGGGGCAGTACTGAGGGAGTGCTGCACTGTCGGAGGGGCAGTACTGAAGGAGCGCTGCATTGTCGGAGGGGCAGTACTGAGGGAGTGCCGCACTGTCGGAGGGGCAGTACTGAGGGAGCGCTGCATTGTCGGAGGGGCAGTACTGAGGGAGTGCTGCACTGTCGGAGGGGCAGTACTGAGGGAGCGCTGCATTGTCGGAGGGGTAGTACTGAGGGAGTGCTGCATTGTCGGAGGGGCAGTACTGAGGGAGTGCTGCACTGTCGGAGGGGCAGTACTGAGGGAGCGCTGCACTGTCGGAGGGGCAGTACTGAGGGAGTGCTGCACTGTCGGAGGGGCAGTACTGAGGGAGTGCTGCACTGTCGGAGGGGCAGTACTGAGGGAGTGCTGCACTGTCGGATGGGCCGACTTTTGGATGAGACGTTAAACCGAGGCACAGTCTGCCATCTCGGGTGGATGTAAAAGATCCCGTGGCACTATTTCGAAGAAGAGCAGGGGAGTTCTCCCCGGTTTCCTGGCCAATATTTATCCTTCAACCAACACCAAAAAAGAGATTATGTGGTCATTATCACATTGCTGTTTGTGGGATCTTTCTGTGCACAAATTGGCTGCCGCGTTTCCTACATTACAACAGTGGCTACACTTCAACAGTACTTCATTAGCTGTGACACGCTTTGGGATGTCCTGAGGTCGCTGGAGAAATGCAAGTTCTATCATTTTTAATTTGAGTAAGAAGCGAGGAGGGCTGGAGATGGCGGGAACAGCGCCCTGGCCAGTGAGCTGTCTGGCGCTGGGGCTCGGGCTCTCTGGGCCTTGCTGGGGTAGGTGCATGGTTACTGAGTCTGCCACAGGGGATCAACTAGATTCCAATCTTCCATCGGCTATATGGAGCCACTGTGCCTCCAAAGTGGCCGCACTCCAGGGGAACCAATGGTAGTTGGCCACCAGTCACACGCCATCCCGACTTGGGAATATATCGGCCGTTCCTTCATCGTCGCTGGGTCACAATCCTGGAACTCCCTCTCCAGCAGCACTGTGGGAGCACCTTCACCACACGGACTGCAGCGGTTCAAGAAGAATGCTCGCCACCCCCTTCTCAAGCAGCCCATCCAGTCCGCGCTGGTGTTTCTCCCCCACACGGGCAGATCCTAATCCCATGTACCTGCCCTGTTTCCAGATCCCTTTATCCTATTTCCTTCAACCACCTGTCTAACCTGTTCCTAATCATTGCCCTGGTCTCTGCTTCAATCACTAACCTCAGGAGTGAATTCCACAGACTCACAACCCTCTGTAAAAAGGTTTCTCCCACTCTCTGTCCTAAATCTCTTACGGCATGGGATGGGCAATAAATGCCTGGGCTTTCCAGTGACGCCCACATCCCAGAACAAATAATTATGAACATGACAAGCCTGGGCTGAAATCCAAAAACAAATCATTTGTGATTTCAACTCAACAAATAGGAACACAGGAACAGGAGGAGGTCATTCAGCCCTTGAACCTGTTACACAGGAACAGGAGGAGTCATTCAACCCCTCAAACCTGTTACACAGGAACAGGAGGAGCCATTCAACCCCTCGAGCCTGTTACACAGGAACAGGAGGAGCCATTCAGCCCCTCAAACCTGTTACACAGGAACAGGGGGAGCCATTCAACCCCTCGAGCCTGTTACACAGGAACAGGAGGAGCCATTCAGCCCCTTGAGCCTGTTACACAGGAACAGGAGGAGGCCATTCAGCCCCTCGAACCTGTTACATAGGAACAGGAGGAGGCCATTCAGCCCCTTGGACCTGTTACACAGGAACAGGAGGAGGCCATTCAGCCCCTCGAGCCTGTTACACAGGAACAGGAGGAGGCCATTCAGCCCCTCGAGCCTGTTACACAGGAACAGGAGGAGGCCATTCAGCCCCTCGAGCCTGTTACACAGGAACAGGAGGAGGCCATTCAGCCCCTCGAGCCTGTTACACAGGAACAGGAGGAGGCCATTCAGCCCCTCGAGCCTGTTACACAGGAATAGAAGGAGGTCGTTCAGTCAGATCATGGCTGATCTGTACCTCAAACCCATTTACTCGCCTTTGTTCCATATCCCTTGATACCCTTACCCAACTAAAGTCTATGAATCGCAGTCTGGAAAGCGACAATAATACTGGTGAGTGTGAAATGGGTGATCTTTGTCCTGTTAAAGGAGCCAGGAATTCGAAGGTTTAACTGACACTGAAACTTACTGTCCAATTGGTCTGTGACATCATGGGCTTCAAATTCATCATCTGCAATAAAACATTCAATAGAACATTCTTCATTTTATTGTGAAACAGGACGTCCCAAAGTGCTTCACAGCTTCCCCAGGAACCCTCTCCCCTTCCCCGGGAACCCTCTCCCCTTCCCCGGGAACCCTCTCCCCTTCCCCGGGAACCCTCTCCCCTTCCCCGGGAACCCTCTCCCCTTCCCCGGGAACCCTCTCCCCTTCCCCGGGAACCCTCTCCCCTTCCCCGGGAACCCTCTCCCCTTCCCCGGGAACCCTCTCCCCTTCCCCGGGAACCCTCTCCCCTTCCCCGGGAACCCTCTCCCCTTCCCCGGGAACCCTCTCCCCTTCCCCTGGAACCCTCTCCCCTTCCCCAGGAACCCTCTCCCCTTCCCCAGGAACCCTCTCCCCTTCCCCAGGAACCCTCTCCCCTTCCCCAGGAACCCTCTCCCCTTCCCCAGGAACCCTCTCCCCTTCCCCAGGAACCCTCTCCCCTTCCCCTGGAACCCTCTCCCCTTCCCCTGGAACCCTCTCCTCTTCCCCTGGAACCCTCTCCCCTTCCCCGGGAATCCTCTCCCCTTCCCCAGGAACCCTCTCCCCTTCCCCGGGAACCCTCTCCCCTTCCCTTGGAATTCCCTCCCATTGAATTGACTCCCCATCTAAAATATGGAGACAAAGAAGGTTGCAATGGAGAAGAGCGAGAGCTTAGAGTTGAGAGGTCATCGCCAACTGGGAACTACTGAGCAACTACACGTCTCTCCTGTTTTGTCTTTCAGGAACGCGGCCCCTTCTCAGCGAGATCAGAGCATTCCTGCCAAGTCTGGGCAGCCTGGAGAGTGGGTCAGGGCAACATGGGCTCAGGAGAGTTAGAGCCAGTTTGACTGGGTCAAATTGCACAGCCAACCATAGATGATGAACGTTCTTGGGTACAATCATCACATCCAATCATTGATGTGAATTATCACAAACAACACTTAAGCATTGCGACTCCTGATAAATAAATAAAATGTGCGGCAAACAGAATATTCATTTAAAGGGAAAGTCCATTCCTCCAAATTGTCCCTCAATACTACCGACCAACCAACAAGGCCCAGAGTCTGAGCTCGGTGTTTTTGGAAAAAGTCTTTAGATTTGAGAGTTCCCAGTGTCAGTGTGTGTTTGTCAGTGTCGGCCGCGGTTCAGTGGGCAGCACTCTCCCCTCTGAGTCAGAAGGTCGTGAGTTCAAGTCCCACTCCAGAGACTCGAGCCCATAATCTAGGCTGACACTCCCAGTGCAGTACTGAGGGAGTGTTGCACTGTTGGAGGTGCCGACTTTCAGATGAGACGTTAAACCGAGACCCCGTCTGTTCTCTCAGGTGGACGTAAAAGATCCCATGGCACTGTTTCGAAGAAGAGAAGGTGAGTTCTCCTCAGTGTCCGGAGCCAATATTTATCT
The DNA here is from genome assembly GCA_030390025.1 of Squalus acanthias. Lineage (NCBI taxonomy): Eukaryota > Metazoa > Chordata > Chondrichthyes > Squaliformes > Squalidae > Squalus > Squalus acanthias. Next base: position 78,956,269 of record CM059441.1, on the reverse strand, counting down.
CTAATCAACATCACTAAAACAGATGACCTGGTCATCATCACATTACTGTTTGTGGGAGCTTGCTGTGCGCAAATTGGCTGCCGCATTTCCCACATTACAACAGTGACCACACTTCAAAAGTACTTCATTGGCTGTAAAGCACCTGAGGTCGTGTAAGGTGCTGTAGAAATGCAAGTCTTTCTTTCTACTATTAGACCTCTCCCCTCCCTCCTTCCCTCCCCTCCCCCCATCCCACTCCTCTACCCATTCCCCCATCCCCTCTCCCTTCTCCCCCATTTCCCCCCTCCACCCTGGCTCTCATAGGTTCATGGGGCAATGATGAGTAGTTACCTGTGGATCTGCTGTGAATCTGTCTAAACATCCTCCTGTACCAGTCCCTCGGCTTGTTCACACTCTGTACAAAACACAGAGAGAGAGTCAGAGAGAGAGGGAGCAATAGAGAGAGAGAGAGATTGAAGAAAGAGTCTGCTCCATTAAGCATCCACCCTCTCATGCCCCTCATTCAGGATCTCTGCACCGCGGCCATTTGAAGAGACCTGGGCCCCTTCCCAAGCTCCCTTTGGAAAGGAACAGCCTCTGTCACTCAACATCTGAAGTGGGAATGGACGTGTGCCCGAACACATTTACCTTTCACCTTTCACTCGGGATTACCGCTCAAAGCTAACAAAGGAACATCATTCGTAATCTTGTTCTATTTAAAATCCACTGCAGATACAAGTGTTTTTCGAAATTGGTTTCCACAAACATCTTCACAGATATTATAGGAGAGAGCCTCATGTGCACAGCAGTGCTCCATACTCCCATTGGAGTCTGCCTGGGGTCTCTGAATAGGGACCTCTCTCACTGGGAGAGGGAACAGGCAATAATCCAGAGACCGGGAGAGTGGGAACAGGCAATAATCCAGAGACCGGGAGAGTGGGAACAGGCAGTAATCCAGAGTCTGGGAGAATGGAAACAGGCAGTAATCCAGAGTCTGGGAGAGTGGGAACAGGCAGTAATCCAGAGTCTGGGAGAGTGGGAACAGGCAGTAATCCAGAGACCGGGAGAGTGGGAACAGGCAGTAATCCAGAGTCTGGGAGAATGGGAACAGGCAGTAATCCAGAGTCTGGGAGAGTGGGAACAGGCAGTAATCCAGAGTCTGGGAGAGTGGGAACAGGCAGTAATCCTGAGTCTGGGAGAGTGGGAACAGGCAGTAATCCAGAGACCGGGAGAGTGGGAACAGGCAGTAATCCAGAGACCGGGAGAGTGGGAACAGGCAGTAATCCTGAGTCTGGGAGAGTGGGAACAGGCAGTAATCCAGAGACCGGGAGAGTGGGAACAGGCAGTAATCCAGAGACCGGGAGAGTGGGAACAGGCAGTAATCCTGAGTCTGGGAGAGTGGGAACAGGCAGTAATCCAGAGTCTGGGAGAGTGGGAACAGGCAGTAATCCTGAGTCTGGGAGAGTGGGAACAGGCAGTAATCCAGAGACCGGGAGAGTGGGAACAGGCAGTAATCCAGAGTCTGGGAGAATGGGAACAGGCAGTAATCCAGAGTCTGGGAGAGTGGGAACAGGCAGTAATCCACAGTCTGGGAGAGTGGGAAAAGGCAGTAATCCAGAGACCGGGAGAGTGGGAACAGGCAGTAATCCAGAGACCGGGAGAGTGGGAACAGGCAGTAATCCAGAGACCGGGAGAGTGGGAACAGGCAGTAATCCAGAGACCGGGAGAGTGGGAACAGGCAGTAATCCAGAGACCGGGAGAGTGGGAACAGGCAGTAATCCAGAGTCTGGGAGTTGGGAACAGGCAGTAATCCAGAGACCAGGATAGTGGGAACAGGCAGTAATCCAGAATCTGGGAGAGTGGGAACAGGCAGTAATCCAGAGTCTGGGAGTGTGGGAACAGGCAGTAATCCAGAGTCTGGGAGAGTGGGAACAGGCAGTAATCCAGAGACCGGGAGAGTGGGAACAGACAGTAATCCAGAGACCGGGAGAGTGGGAACAGGCAGTAATCCAGAGACCGGGAGAGTGGGAACAGGCAGTAATCCAGAGTCTGGGAGAGTGGGAACAGGTAGTAATCCAGAGACCGGGAGAGTAGGAACAGGCAGTAATCCAGAGTCTGGGAGAGTGGGAACAGGCAGTAATCCTGAGTCTGGGAGAGTGGGAACAGGCAGTAATCCAGAGACCGGGAGAGTGGGAACAGGCAGTAATCCAGAGACCGGGAGAGTAGGAACAGGCAGTAATCCAGAGACTGGGAGAGTGGGAACAGGCAGTAATCCAGAGACCGGGAGAGTAGGAACAGGCAGTAATCCAGAGACTGGGAGAGTGGGAACAGGCAGTAATCCAGAGACCGGGAGAGTGGGAACAGGCAGTAATCCAGAGACCGGGAGAGTAGGAACAGGCAGTAATCCAGAGACCGGGAGAATGGGAACAGGCAGTAATCCAGAGACCGGGAGAGTGGGAACAGGCAGTAATCCTGAGTCTGGGAGAGTGGGAACAGGCAGTAATCCAGAGACCGGGAGAGTGGGAACAGGCTTAATCCAGAGACCGGGAGAGTGGGAACAGGCAGTAATCCAGAGACCGGGAGAGTGGGAACAGGCAATAATCCAGAGACCGGGAGAGTGGGAACAGGCAGTAATCCAGAGTCTGGGAGAGTGGGAAAAGGCAGTAATCCAGAGTCCGGGAGAGTGGGAAAAGGCAGTAATCCAGAGACCGGGAGAATGGGAACAGGCAGTAATCCAGAATCTGGGAGAGTGGGAACAGGCAGTAATCCAGAGACCGGGAGAATGGGAATAGGCAGTAATCCAGAGACCGGGAGAGTGGGAACAGGCAGTAATCCTGAGTCTGGGAGAGTGGGAACAGGCAGTAATCCAGAGTCTGGGAGAGTGGGAACAGGCAGTAATCCAGAGACCGGGAGAGTGGGAACAGACAGTAATCCAGAGACCGGGAGAGTGGGAACAGGCAGTAATCCAGAGACCGGGAGAGTGGGAACAGGCAGTAATCCAGAGTCTGGGAGAGTGGGAACAGGTAGTAATCCAGAGACTGGGAGAGTAGGAACAGGCAGTAATCCAGAGTCTGGGAGAGTGGGAACAGGCAGTAATCCAGAGACCGGGAGAGTAGGAACAGGCAGTAATCCAGAGACTGGGAGAGTGGGAACAGGCAGTAATCCAGAGACCGGGAGAGTGGGAACAGGCAGTAATCCAGAGACCGGGAGAGTAGGAACAGGAAGTAATCCAGAGACCGGGAGAGTGGGAACAGGCAATAATCCAGAGACCGGGAGAGTGGGAACAGGCAGTAATCCAGAGACCGGGAGAGTGGGAACAGGCAGTAATCCAGAGACCGGGAGAGTGGGAACAGGCAGTAATCCAGAGACCGGGAGAGTGGGAACAGGCAGTAATCCAGAGACCGGGAGAGTGGGAACAGGCAGTAATCCAGAGACCGGGAGAATGGGAACAGGCAGTAATCCAGAGACCGGGAGAATGAGAACAGGCAGTAATCCTGAGTCTGGGAGAGTAGGAACAGGCAGTAATCCAGAGACCGGGAGAGTGGGAACAGGCAGTAATCCAGAGACCAGGAGAGTAGGAACAGGCAGTAATCCAGAGACCGGGAGAGTGGGAACAGGCAGTAATCCAGAGACCGGGAGAGTGGGAACAGGCAGTAATCCAGAGACCGGGAGAGTGGGAACAGGCAATAATCCAGAGTCTGGGAGAGTGGGAAAAGGCAGTAATCCAGAGTCCGGGAGAGTGGGAAAAGGCAGTAATCCAGAGACCGGGAGAATGGGAACAGGCAGTAATACAGAGTCTGGGAGAGTGGGAACAGACAGTAATCCAGAGACCGGGAGAGTGGGACCAGGCAGTAATCCAGAATCTGGGAGAGTGGGAACAGGCAGTAATCCAGAGACCGGGAGAATGGGAATAGGCAGTAATCCAGAGACCGGGAGAGTGGGAACAGGCAGTAATCCTGAGTCTGGGAGAGTGGGAACAGGCAGTAATCCAGAGACCGGGAGAATGGGAACAGGCAGTAATCCAGAGACCAGGAGAATGGGAACAGGCAGTAATCCAGAGTCTGGGAGAGTGGGAACAGGCAGTAATCCAGAGACCGGGAGAGTGGGAAAAGGCAGTAATCCAGAGACCGGGAGAATGGGAACAGGCAGTAATCCAGAGACCGGGAGAATGGGAACAGGCAGTAATCCAGAGTCTGGGAGAGTGGGAACAGGCAGTAATCCAGAGTCTGGGAGAGTGGGAACAGGCAGTAATCCTGAGTCTGGGAGAGTGGGAACAGGCAGTAATCCAGAGACCGGGAGAGTGGGAACAGGCAGTAATCCAGAGACCGGGAGAGTGGGAACAGGCAGTAATCCAGAGACCGGGAGAGTGGGAACAGGCAGTAATCCAGAGACCGGGAGAGTGGGAACAGGCAGTAATCCAGAATCTGGGAGAGTGGGAACAGGCAGTAATCCAGAGACCGGGAGAATGGGAATAGGCAGTAATCCAGAGACCGGGAGAGTGGGAACAGGCAGTAATCATGAGTCTGGGAGAGTGGGAACAGGCAGTAATCCAGAGACCGGGAGAATGGGAACAGGCAGTAATCCAGAGACCAGGAGAATGGGAACAGGCAGTAATCCAGAGTCTGGGAGAGTGGGAACAGGCAGTAATCCAGAGACCGGGAGAGTGGGAAAAGGCAGTAATCCAGAGACCGGGAGAATGGGAACAGGCAGTAATCCAGAGACCGGGAGAATGGGAACAGGCAGTAATCCAGAGTCTGGGAGAGTGGGAACAGGCAGTAATCCAGAGACCGGGAGAATGGGAACAGGCAGTAATCCAGAGAACGGGAGAGTGGGAACAGGCAGTAATCCAGAGACCGGGAGAGCTGTGTCAGTGTTCTGATTGGATGGTTTTGTCTGAATGTCCTAAAATAGCGAACCCTCGACTGACTGTAAGATTAAATTTATACTAAGATCAGACTCACCAAGCACAGAGCCATAGTGAGTCACTAATCTTCTGTCTCGGTCTGTTCACTTACCGGCCTGGAAGCAATGGGCATTCCGGCTTCATCCATTGGACCAGCACCATCGTACTTTACCCAGATCCTTTCCCGTGTAGTTCTGTTTTCATCCAGAGCTGTTCTGGGATCCACCGCGATAGAGTTTGGATAGCAACCATTGAGTACAGTACCTTACAGGGACAAGACAACCTGTTCATAAACTGAGTAAAGCTCCCTCTACACTGTCCCATCAAACACTCCCAGGGCAGGTACAGCACGGGTTAGATACAGAGTAAAGCTCCCTCTACACTGTCCCATCAAACACTCCCAGGGCAGGTACAGCACGGGTTAGATCCAGAGTAAAGCTCCCTCTACACTGTCCCATCAAACACTCCCAGGGCAGGTACAGCACGGGTTAGATACAGAGTAAAGCTCCCTCTACACTGTCCCATCAAACATACCCAGGGCAGGTACAGCACAGGTTAGATACAGAGTAAAGCTCCCTCTACACTGCCCCATCAAACACTCCCAGGGCAGGTACAGCACGGGGTTAGATACAGAGTAAAGCTCCCTCTCCTGGACCTAAGATAAATAATTTTAAATTTTAGTAATAAAGTAACATAAGGGTTAAGTCATGACAGGAAGTCTGGGACCCGTTTCATGCTCCTCCTGTGCCATGTGGGAAACCAGGGACACTTCCAGTGTCCCTGACAACTACGTGTGCGGGAAGTGTGTCCAGCTGCAGCTCCTGACAGCCCGCATGGCGGTGCTGGAGCTGCGGGTGGACTCACTCTGGAGCATGCACGATGCCGAGAACTCGGTGAATCGCTCATTTAGTGAGTTGTCCACACCGCAGGTAAAGGCTAGGACAGACAGTGAATGGGTGACCAAGAAGCAGGGCAATATCAGGAAGGTAGTGCAGGAGTCCCCTGTGGTCATCTCCCTCCAAAACAGGTATGCCGCTTTGGATACTGTTGGGGGAGATGGCCTACCAGGGGAAGGCACTAGCAGCCAGGTTGATGGCACCATGGCTGGCTCTGCTGCACAGCAGGGCGGGAAAAAGAGTGGTAGGGCTATAGTGATAGGGGACTCAATTGTAAGGGGAATAGACAGGAGTTTCTGTGGCCGCAACCGAGATTCCAGGATGGTATGTTGCCTCCCTGGTGCAAGGGTCAAGGATGTCTCGGAGCGGCTGCAGAACATTCTGAAGAGGGAGGGTGAACAGCCAGCTGTCGTGGTGCATGTAGGTACCAACGATATAGGTAAAAAGCGGGAAGAGGTCCTACAAGCAGAATTTAGGGAGCTAGGAGCTAAATTAAAAAGTAGGACCTCTAAGGTAGTAATCTCTGGATTGCTACCAGGGCCACGTGCTAATCAGAATAGAGAGAACAGGATAGTGAGATTGAATACGTGGCTTGAGCAGTGGTGCAGGAGGGAGGGATTCAAGTTCCTGAGGCATTGGAACCAGTTCTGGGGGAAGTGGGACCTGTACAAAAGGGACGGTCTGCACTTGGGCAGGACTGGAACCGATGTCCTCGGGGTAATATTTGCTAAAGCAGTTCGGGAGGATTTAAACTAATATGGCAGGGGAATGGGAACCTATGTAGCGAAACAGGGGGAAGTAATATGCAGTCAGAAACAAATGTTAGAAGGGTGAGAAACAATAGGGGAAGGCCGAGTAAACAAAGGCAAGAAACACAAAGGGCCATACTAAATCATAAGTCTAAAAGGACAAAGGATGTTAATAAAACAAGCCTAAAGGCTCTGTGTCTTAATGCAAGGAGTATCCGTAATAAGGTGGATGAATTGACTGTGCAAATAGATGTTAACGGATACGATGTGATTGGGATTACAGAGACGTGGCTCCAGAACAATCAAGGCTGGGAACTGAACATCCAGGGGTATTCAACATTCAGAAAGGATAGAATAAAAGGAAAAGGGGGTGGGGTAGCATTGCTGGTTAAAGAGGAGATTAATGCAATAGCTAGGAAGGACATCAGCTTGGAGGATGTGGAATCAATATGGGTTGAGCTGCAGAACACCAAAGGGCAGAAAACGTTAGTGGGAGTTGTGTACAGACCTCCAAACAGCAGTGGTGAGGTGGGGGAGGGTATGAAACAGGAAATCAGAGGTGCGTGCAAAAAAGGCACGGCAGTTATCATGGGTGACTTTAATATGCATATAGATTGGGCTACTCAAACTGGAAGCAATACGGTGGAGGAGGATTTCCTGGAGTGTTTAAGGGATGGTTTCCTAAACCAATATGTTGAGGAACCAACTCGAGGGGAGGCCATCCTGGACTGGGTGTTGTGTAATGAGGAGGGACTAATCAGCAATCTTGTGGTACGAGGCCCCCTGGGGAAGAGTGACCATAGTATGGTGGAGTTCTACATTAGGATGGAGAAGGAAACAGTTAAGTCAGAGACCATGGTCCAGAACTTAAATAAGGGCAACTTTGAGGGTATGAGGCGTGAATTGGCGAGGTTAAATTGGCAAGCGATATTTAAGGGGCTATCAGTGGAAGGGCAATGGCAGACATTTAGAGATCGCATGGATGAACTACAACAATTGTACATCCCGGTCTGGCATAAAAATAAAAAAGGGAAGGTGGCTCAACCATGGCTAACAAGGGAAATCAGGGATAGTATTAAAACCAAGGAAGTTGCATACAAATTGGCCAGAAGTAGCAGCAAACCCGGGGACTGGGAGAACTTCAAAACTCAGCAGAGGAGGACGAAGGGTTTGATTAGGGCAGGGAAAATAAAATATGAAAGGAAGCTTGCAGAGAACATTAAAATGGACTGCAAAAGCTTCTATAAATATGTAAAAAGGAAGAGGTTAGTAAAAACAAACGTAGGTCCCCTGCAGTCGGAAACAGGGGAAGTCGTAATGGGGAACAAGGAAATGGCAGATCAATTGAACAAGTACTTTGGTTCGGTGTTTACTGTGGAGGACACACACAACCTGCCGGAAATAAAAGGGGTCAGAGGATCTGGTAAGAGGGAGGAGCTGAGGGAAATCCTTATTAGTCGGGAAAAGGTATTGGGGAAATTGATGGGACTGAAGGCTGAAAAATCCCCGGGGCCTGATGGTCTGCATCCCAGAGTACTTAAGGAGGTGGCCTTGGAAATAGTGGATGCATTGACGATCATTTTCCAACATTCCTTAGACTCTGGATCAGTTCCGATGGAGTGGAGGGTGGCCAATGTAACCCCTCTTTTTAAAAAAGGAGGGAGGGAGAAAGCAGGGAATTATAGACCGGTCAGCCTGACATCGGTCGTGGGTAAAATGATGGAAGCAATTATTAAAGATGTCATAACAGACCATTTGGAAAGTGGCGACATGATAGGTCCAAGTCAGCATGGATTTGTGAAGGGGAAATCATGCTTGACAAATCTTCTGGAATTTTTTGAGGATGTTTCCAATAGGGTGGACAGGGGGGAACCAGTAGATGTGGTGTATTTGGACTTTCAGAAGGCCTTCGACAAGGTCCCACACAAGAGATTGGTGAGCAAAGTTAAAGCACATGGGATTGGGGGTAATGTGTTGACGTGGATTGAGAACTGGTTGGCACACAGGAAACAAAGAGTAGGAGTAAATGGGTACTTTTCAGAATGGCAGGCAGTGACCAGCGGGGTACCGCAGGGTTCGGTGCTGGGACCCCAGCTGTTTACATTATATATTAATGATTTGGACGAAGGGATTAAATGTAATATCTCCAAATTTGCGGATGACACTAAATTGGGAGGCAGTGTGAACAATGAGGAGGATGCTAGGAGGCTACAGAGTGACTTGGACAGGTTGGGTGAATGGGCAAATGTATGGCAGATGAAGTACAATGTGGATAAATGTGAGGTTATCCACTTTGGTGGTAAAAATAGAGAGGCGGACTATTACCTGAATGGTGGCAGATTAGGGAAAGGGGACGTGCAACGAGACCTGGGCGTCATGGTACATCAGTCACTGAAGGTGGGAATGCAAGTGCAGCAGGCAGTCAAGAAAGCAAACGGAATGATGGCCTTCATAGCAAGGGGATTTGAGTACAGGAGTAGGGAGGTGATGCTACAGTTGTACAGGGCCTTGGTGAGGCCACACCTGGAGTATTGTGCGCAGTTTTGGTCTCCTAACTTAAGGAAGGACATTCTTGCTATTGAGGGAGTGCAGCGAAGGTTTACTAGATTGATTCCTGGGATGGCCGGACTGACATATCAAGAAAGATTGGGTCAACTGAACTTGTATCCTCTGGAGTTCAGAAGAATGAGGGGGGATCTTATAGAGACATTTAAAATCCTGACTGGTTTAGACAAATTAGATGCGGGCAGAATGTTCCCAATGGTAGGGAAAACTAGAACCAGGGGTCACAGTCTAAGGATTAAGGGGAAGCCATTTAGGACTGAGCTGAGGAGGAACTTCTTCACCCAGAGAGTGGTGAATCTATGGAATTCTCTTCCACAGAAGGTTGTTGAGGCCAGTTCGCTAAATATATTCAAAAGGGAGTTAGATATAACACTCACAACTAAGGGGATCAAGGGGTATGGCGAGAAAGCAGGAATGGGGTACTGAGGTAGCATGTTCAGCCATGAACGCATTGAATGGCGGTGCAGGCTCGAAGGACCGAATGGTCTACTCCTGTACCTATTTTCTATGTTTCTATGTTTCTATGTCTATGTTTCTACACTGTCCCATCAAACACTCCCAGGGTAGGTACAGCACGGGTTAGATACAGAGTAAAGCTCTCCACACTGTCCGATCAAACACTCCCAGGGCAGGTACAGCACGGGTTAGATACAGAGTAAAGCTCCCTCTACACTGTCCCATCAAACACTCCCAGGGCAGGTACAGCACGGGTTAGATACAGAGTAAAGCTCCCTCGACACTGTCCGAAGGGTTAGGTGCACTGTGTTGCGCAATGACCATGTAATATTTCCTAGCCTCTGCTCCCTTTGATCTGAGCTTGGTGTATTAATTCTCACTTACCCCTGGTGTGTTGGACGAGTGCTGCATCTGTATATCCAGGGTGACTGGCAGAGTTCACCCAGTGTCTTCCAATCCCATTAATCACCGGAACCTGAGGGAGAGAGAGAGGAGAGGGAGAGAGAGAGGAGAGGGAGAGAGAGAGGAGAGGGAGAGAGATGGAGGGGAGATGGAGGGAGAGATGGAGAGGGAGAAAGAGATGGAGGGAAGAGGGAGAGATATAGAAAGAGAGTGTGAGAAGGACATGGAGACAGAAGCAAGAAAAACAAAAGAGACGAGAGAGAGTGAGCCAGATTATGTGGATTAATAACAATTGACTAACACAGCCTTTGCACAGACCCCTGGGATACACCTTCCACAGCACGTCTCCAGCTTTATTCAGTGTCCTGGTACCAGCAAGGGGGTGGGCAACACTGCAGATAACACATCTTATTGCAGTGATATCGCACCCCACAGACCTGTACCCCTCAGCACTGTACCCCAGTGTTATACAGTGACAGACCTGTACCCACCAGTACTGTACCCCAGTGTTATACAGTGACAGAGCTGTACCCACCAGTACTGTACCCCAGTGTTATACAGTGACAGACCTGTACCCCTCAGCACTGTACCCCAGTGTTATACAGTGACAGACCTGTACCCACCAGTACTGTACCCCAGTGTTATACAGTGACAGACCTGTACCCACCTGTACTGTACCCCAGTGTTATACAGTGACAGACCTGTACCCACCTGTACTGTACCCCAGTGTTATACAGTGACAGACCTGTACCCACCAGTAATGTACCCATGTTATACAGTGACAGACCTGTACCCACCAGTACTGTACCCCAGTGTTATACAGTGACAGACCTGTACCCACCTGTACTGTACCCCAGTGTTATACAGTGACAGACCTGTACCCACCTGTACTGTACCCGTGTTATACAGTGACAGACCTGTACCCACCAGTAATGTACCCATGTTATACAGTGACAGACCTGTACCCACCAGTACTGTACCCCAGTGTTATACAGTGACAGACCTGTACCCACCAGTACTGTACCCTAGTGTTATACAGTGACAGACCGGTACCCATCAGTACTGTACCCCAGTGTTATACAGTGACAGACCTGTACCCACCTGTACTGTACCCCAGTGTTATACAGTGACAGACCTGTACCCATCAGTACTGTACCCCAGTGTTATACAGTGACAGACCTGTACCCACCTGTACTGTACCCCAGTGTTATACAGTGACAGACCTGTACCCACCAGTACTGTACCCTAGTGTTATACAGTGACAGACCTGTACCCACCAGTACTGTACCCCAGTGTTATACAGTGACAGACCTGTACCCACCAGTACTGTACCCCAGTGTTATACAGTGACAGACCTGTACCCACCAGTACTGTACCCCAGTGTTATACAGTGACAGACCTGTACCCACCAGTACTGTACCCCAGTGTTACACAGGGACAGACCTGTACCCACCAGTACTGTACCCCAGTGTTATACAGTGACAGACCTATACCCACCAGTACTGTACCCCAGTGTTATACAGTGACAGACCTGTACCTACCAGTACTGTACCCCAGTGTTATACAGTGACAGACCTGTACCCACCAGTACTGTACCCCAGTGTTATACAGTGACAGACCTGTACCCACCAGTACTGTACCCCAGTGTTATACAGGGACAGACCTGTACCCACCAGTACTGTACCCTGAATTTCTGCTCCTCGTTTATTTACCTGGACAGGCTCCAATGGTTTGTTCCATCCGTTGACGGCCATTACCGGGGTTACGTGGAGTTCGGTGTCCAGCTCTTTCTGTAGGTGAGGAGGGATGAAGTCATCAAGTGTGGGAGGGTCCATTGTGTCGGTGCGGGGAGGTGTGACTGGGTCCGGCCGTGGAGGAGTCCTCTTCCAGACGGTTCCGCTTGGTTGCTCCGCCAGCTGAACACTCGTGTGCTTGGAAACCAGGAACATTTTGGGCTGGAACGTGGGACCATCCTGGGGGAAGTTACGGAATTATTGAGGCTTCTAGACAGGATGTATGTGAATGGACTGTCTGCAGCTCCATCTGCTCACAGTGAGAGATGTCTGCGCACAGCCCATGGGACGGACATGCTCTCGACCTGTCCAGCACTTGGACTGACCTTGGGAGAGGCTCACTAGGGTTTGCCAACCCTCCAGGATTTCCCTGGAGTCTCCAGGAATTATAGGTTACTGTCTTGAGCCATAATCCAGGCCAACACTCCAGTGCAGTACTGAGGGAGTGCTGCACTGTCGGAGGTGCCATCTTTCGGATGAGACGTTAAACCGAGGCCCCGTCTGCTCTCTCACGTGGATGTAAAAGATCCCACGGCACTATTTTGAAGCAGAGCAGGGGAGTTCTCCCTGGTGTCCTGGCCAATATTTGATTCGAGGCTGTCCGCTGTCCTCTCCCTCGGACACACTGCCTCCTTTCAGCTGAGGAATCGCTATGGAAACACTGAGGCCGAACGCACCCTGGCTCATCCCCTGACACCATGTTTTTGCAAACTGTTAGCAGTGAATCATGAATGAGGCGTCTCAGGCAGCGAGGGGCCTGAGAGGCCCAGGAACATCCAGCACCCACACAGCCATCGAAAACCAGCAAACATGCTCAGGCTGCTGCTCTCAAAGCTCAGATTTAAACCACAAAACCAACAGCATTCAGCACAGGAACCAGCAGAAACAGGAACCAGCTCCAGCAGAAACCAACAGCATTCGATGCTGGGACAGGAACCAGCAGAAACAGGAACCGACAGCATTCACTGCAATAACCTGCAGCAACGGTCAGGAGAGGGAAACGCAAAGCCCTGTCTGTATTAGCGTTGGCCAACACTGGATAACGTGTGCACAACCCTCGGACTCACTTACCTCTGGCTGCATGCTGTCGGCTGTGGAGAGTGTTTGATTCAGTTCCAGACCCTGGGCTCCTTTACAGTCCTGTGCAGAGGGGCATTGAAGGGTAAATGTGAGTAGATGCCTCAGACCCCTGACCTGACCCGTCTCCCCTCCCTCCTCCCCCTCCCCAGTGGAGGACAATTGAGACACGATAGAGGAAACAAATAGAAGAAATACAAACACATCGAGGCACACTCGCTGCCCAGAATGTGCCAATGGCCCGGCCCGGCCCGGCCCAGCCTGCGCCGAGTGAGTTAATCTCACAGTAGCTGCAGAATCCCATGGTGGGGCCAGTGAATTAACAAGGGATGGAACTCACTGCCTGCTACCACTGTCACATCAACTCACTCGCCAGTGTCACACCAACACACACCAGTGGTGCACTTGTAGCTGTGTGTTCACTATGAATGTGCACACATATACAGACTCTGCTACAACACACAGACGTGTACACACAGATACCAGTGTGCGCACACACCATTACCAATTTGGGAGTGCACAGACACACACACACATAAGTGTGCACGCACAGCTATTAGTGCAAGCACACACACATACACACACACACTTACATAGGGGTCCATTTAGATTCCCTTCGTCACTGGGAATGGAACCGAAGAGTTCCGGGCAAAGGTCAGTGCCCAATTATATTTGTGGGCGCCAGAGGAGCAGCAGAAGTGAACCTCAAAAATAATCTGCCCCCACCCCGGAAACTGACTTGCTGCGGGCTCAATCCAGCAAGCCGCCAGATTTAAATATGGCGGAGTGCGGTCAAAATCAACCCCATTGACCTAGAAGTAAGTGCACTGAAACACTCACTGACACACTCACTGACACACTCACTGACACACTCACTGACACACTCACTGACTCACTCACTGACACACTCACTGAAACACACTGAAATATTCACTGACACACTCACTGACTCACTGAAACACTCACTGACTCACTCACTGACTCACTCACTGACTCACTCACTGACTCACTCACTGACACACACTGAAATATTCACTGACACACTCACTGACTCACTGAAACACTCACTGACACGCTCACTGACTCACTCACTGACTCACTCACTGACTCACTCACTGACTCACTCACTGACTCACTCACTGACTCACTCACTGACTCACTGAAACACTCACTGACACACTCACTGACTCACTCACTGAAACACACTGAAATATTCACTGACACACTCACTGACTCACTGAAACACTCACTGACTCACTCACTGACTCACTCACTGACTCACTCACTGACTCACTCACTGACTCACTCACTGACACAATCACTGACACAATCACTGACTCACTGACTCACTCACTGACTCACTCACTGACTCACTCACTCAGAGTGACACACTCACTGACACACTCACTGACACACTCACTGACACACTCACTGACACACTCACTGACACACTCACTGACACACACTGACACACTCACTGACTCACTCACTCACTGACACACTCACTCACTGACACACTCACTCACTGACTCACTCACTGACTCACTCACCGACACACTTACTCACTGACACAATCACTGACTCACTGACACACTCACTGACTGACTCACTCACTGACACAATCACTGACTCACTGACACGCTCACTGACACGCTCACTGACTCGCTCACTGACTCGCTCACTGACTCGCTCACTGACTCGCTCACTGACTCGCTCACTGACTCGCTCACTGACTCGCTCACTCACTGACACACTCACTGGCTCACTCACTGACACACTCACTGACACACTCACTGACACACAAGCGTTCTCGGTCTGATTCTTTGGCTCCCTTTATCTGTCACTGAAATATCTACACAGGGAAGTTGTTGTCAATAGCCATGGTAACAATCTCCAGCTGTAAACACAGGCTGGTCACAATAAGCTGCTGAGATTCCAGGATCCGGGATCATTGTCAACGGAACCGGGAGTCCGGGACTAGTAAAATACAGGCGCACCCCACCGTGTACGCAGGCCCCGCCTGGCATGAAGAAAGTATCGGACTAGTAATCCAGGGACTGGTGATCCAGAGACCGGGACTGGTGATCCAGAGACCGGGACTGGTGATCCAGAGACCGGGAATAGTGATCCAGAGACCGGGACTGGTGATCCAGAGACCGGGACTGGTGATCCAGAGACCGGGACTGGTGATCCAGAGACCGGGACTGGTGATCCAGAGACCGGGACTGGTGATCCAGAGACCGGGACTGGTGATCCAGAGACCGGGAGTTCAAATCCCACCACGACTGTTTGAGAATTTAAAATCAGTTGAAAAAGCTGCTCTCAGTAAAAGTGACCATGAAGCTGTCGGATTGTCGTAAAAACCCATCTGGTTCACTAATGTCCTTTAGGGAAGGAAACCTGCCATCCTTGCCCAGTCTGGGCCTATATGTGACTCCAGTCCCACACCAACATGGTTGACTCTTAACTGTCCCTGAAGTGGCCGAGCGAGACACTCGGGGTTGGTTTGTTCCACCGGTTCTCCACCACTTGACGCTAACCTCAGGCTCCCCACCAGAAGTGATGCCAGTGTGAAATGTATCTTCCTAACTATGAGCGGCCGTATTGTAGAGCCCACATAAACCCGGGTACTCTGGGAGAGGGTGCGGGCACTGGATAGCCTTCTCCCTTCTCAGTCAGTTTATCCACTCCTGGTACGATTCTGAGAATGTTACTGCAGGCCCTGCTCTGAAACCGAGGCAGCCACAGAGGGACGGAGCACGGATTCTGCAGGGTGGCGTTCTAATGGCGTACGGCTCACACTCAGACAGGTTTCATAGCTACACCCCGTTTAATCAGGGTCTCCCACACTGACCTCCCCAGAGGGAGTCTCTCTGCGCTGGGCGCGCTGGCACAGGACAGGGAGCTCCCAATGGAGGCAGTCTCGGCCTTCGCTTCCAGACCCTCCTGGAAAGGACAGCCAATAATTCTAACCATTAGAAAATCACTAACATTGGCCCATCCCATCATCCAGTTCTTCTAACAGTTTAGTGAACAGAATATAAATCCCACAATTAACCGATATCAATCTATGGGTGTGCGCAACTCCCCGAATTTATTTCTACTAAATTAAGCTGTGGGCTCTGCATATTTTGAGCTCTTCCACCAACACTGCTCTAGAAAGGCCATGGGACACATGATCTTTACAGATTACAATCATTTCAAAATACGCCAGTCCTGTGGTGGATTTAATTAATGGACTGACCATTGAGCAGGAACTGACGTAGACATTAAGAGCAGAGGAGGTGCTGTGTGGTGATTAAGAGGGTTGGATAATTCAGGGCTGAGAGGTTATTTTTACTTCACTCCACTGAAAGGGTTTTATAATTAAATTACTGACTCAGTGTAATTATTGAGTTAGTGACGGATTGAACATAATAATTACTGACTGAGCTCAGTAATGAATTACGTTACTGATTGAATTTAATCATTAAACTCTTTCGAATTTCTTTGCAACGAAAGGTAGAAATCGTTCTCTGCAGCAAATGAGAATAAAGTGCTTCAGATGATAAATGAAAAGCTGAGCTGTGTTAAAACTGACCCATAACCACACAGCCCGTGCTATCGGCAAAAACACGGGAAATCAGCTCAGTCTTAAAAAAGGTCCCGTCATTGTTCCCTAGAATTGGAACAAAGGAGCAAAGTTCAATTAGCAGGAGCCACCTCACGCACCACCTCCAACCACAGCGTGTGCACCAGGCTCTAACATAGCACCAAGACAAGACTGCAAGCCCCCTGTCCACTCCCAGACTCCGTGATATATCCACACTATCTGCCTCCAGGACCATCCAAAACTGAAACACATTCATCACCCTCCGCTGCCCGAGTCCTAACTCGCATCAAGTCCCTTTCACCCTTCACCATCTCTGTGCTCGCTGGCCTACACTGGCTCCCGGTCCAGCGATGCCTCAAATTTAAAATTATCAGGACTATTTACAAATCCCTCCATGACCTCGCCCCTCCCCTCCCTATCTCTGTAACCTCCTCCAGCACCACGACCCTCCGAGATCTCTGCGCTCCCCCAATTCTGGCCTCTTGAACATCCCCGATTTCCATCGCTCCACCATTGGCGGCCGTGCCTTCAGCTGCCTGGGCCCTAAGCTCTGGAATTCCCTCCCTACTTCACTTCAAAAGGAATTGATTGTGAAGTGCTTTGAGGTGCGATGATGCCTGATATAAATACAAGTCTTTCTCATCTTCTGTATCATGGCTGAAATCCGCTAATCGAAGGTAGAGCCCAGGGCGCTCCAGCTTTACATGCCTCAGCTCTTCAATGCTAACCTGGCTGGTCATTTGGGCAGCTTCCATTTAACCTGGGATTTGAGCTGAGAAACCGAGCCTCGCGCAGTTAATTAACATCCCTCCACTCGCGGGTACACAGCGCTCTCACTCCATCATGCAGTCTCCTCGCTGAAGACTCCAGGAGGGGACACAGCCCCTTCTGAGATCAGCACAGAAGGATTAGACTGTGCGGTGGCCAGGAGAAGGGAATTACCAGGAAGGGGCGAACTTAGTGGCAGATTATTGGATTAACCAGTCGACACTGTATTACAGCGTCAAGCCCTGTCCATTCTAGGGTCGTCCAGGGTTCATGACTATTGCAGGGTTAATAGTGCATTACAGGGATATTCATTGTATATTACAGGATTGTTGATTTTATATTACAGGGTTAATACTTTATATTACAGAGTTAATACAGTATAATAGAGTTAATACTTTATATTACAGGGTTAATACTGTATATTACAGGGTTAATACTGTATATTACACAGTTAATACTTTATATTACAGGGTTAATACTGTATATTTCACAGTTAATACTTTATATTACAGGGTTAATACTGTATATTACAGGGTTAATACTGTATATTACAGGGTTAATACTGTATATTCCACAGTTAATACTTTATATTACAGGGTTAATACTTTATATTACAGGGATAATACTTTATATTACAGGGTTAATACTGTATATTACAGGGTTAATACTTTATATTGCAGAGTTAATACTTCATATTACGGGTTAATACTTTGTATTACAGGGTTAATACTGTATATTTCAGTTAATACTTTATATTACAGGGTTAATACTTTATATTACAGGGATAATACTTTATATTACAGGGTTAATACTGTATATTACAGGGTTAATACTTTATATTGCAGAGTTAATACTTCATATTACGGGTTAATACTTTGTATTACAGGGTTAATACTGTATATTTCAGTTAATACTTTATATTACAGGGTTAATACTTTATATTACAGGGTTAATACTTTATATTACGGGTTAATACTTTATATTACAGGGTTAATACTTTATATTACAGAATTAATACTTTATATTACAGGGTTAATACTGCATATTTCAGAGTTAATATTTTATATTACAGGGTTAATACTGTATACTACAGGGTTAATACTGTATATTTCAGAGTTAATACTTCATATTACAGGGTTAATACTGTATATTAGTGTTAATACTTTATATTACAGGGTTAATACTTTATATTACAGGTTAATACTTTATATTTCAGAGTTAATACTGTATATTACAGGGTTAATACTGTATATTACAGGGTTAATACTGTATATTTCAGAGTTAATACTTTATATTACAGGGTTAATACTTTATATTACAGAATTAATACTTTATATTACAGGGTTAATACTGTATATTACAGAGTTAATACTTTATATTACAGGGTTAACACTATATTTAAGAGTTAATACTTTATATTACAGGGTTAATACTGTATATTACAGAATTAATACTTTATATTACAGAGTTAATACTGTATATTTCAGAGTTAATACTTTATATTACAGGATTAATACTGTATATTTCAGAGTTAATACTTTATACTACAGGGGTAATCCTGTATATTACAGGGTTAATACTGTATATTACAGGGTTCATACTGTCTATTACAGGGTTGTCCCCGTGCAGTCGGTGAGTGCATGCTTCACTCTGCCCATCATGTTGTTGGGCTGTTCTGGCCTCTGTTTGTCTCTGAACCTCACTCGTTCCCTCGAGCTGCCACTGCTGGGATCCGGCAATTGTGAGCAGCTTTCCAAAAGGCCAATATTACTCATTTTTTTCCACAGCATCGAGCCAAACCGCTCTCTCGCTTGTTGCTAATGGGCTTTTCTATCTTGGAGATGGGTTCTGGGATGCCTGAGGAGGGAGGGGGAGGGTCGATGCACGACTGAGTTACATGACCTACCCAGTCCCGCTCCAGATACGCCGTGGGCGGAAGGGAAGAAAGAAAGAACGCGCTTTATAACCAAAGAAGTGCTTTTTGAAGTGTAGTCACTGCTGTAATGGAGGAAATGCGGCAGCCAATTTGCGCACAGCAAGCTCCCACAAACAGCAATGTGATAAATGACCAGATAATCTGTTTTAGTGATGTTGGTTGAGGGATAAATATTGGCCCCAGGACACCGGGGTGAACTCCCCCTGCTCTTCTTCCAAATAGTGGCCATGGGACCTTTTACATTCACCCAAGAGGGCAGACGGGACCTCGGTTTAACGTCTCATCCGAAGGACGGCACCTCTGACAGAGCGGCACTCCCTCAGTACTGCCCCTCCGACAGTGCAGCGTTCCCTCAGTACTGCCCCTCCGACAGTGCAGCGCTCCCTCAGTACTGCCCCTCCGACAGTGCAGCGCTCCCTCAGTACTGCACCTCCGACAGTGCAGCACTCCCTCAGTACTGCCCCTCCGACAGTGCAGCGTTCCCTCAGTACTGCCCCTCCGACAGTGCAGCGCTCCCTCAGTACTGCCCCTCCGACAGTGCAGCGTTCCCTCAGTACTGCCCCTCCGACAGTGCAGCGCTCCCTCAGTACTGCCCCTCCGACAGTGCAGCGTTCCCTCAGTACTGCCCCACTGACAGTGCAGCGCTCCCTCAGTACTGCCCCTCCGACAGTGCAGCGCTCCCTCAGTACTGCCCCTCCGACAGTGTGGCGCTCCCTCAGTACTGCCCCACTGACAGTGCAGCGCTCCCTCAGTACTGCCCCTCCGACAGTGCAGCACTCCCTCAGTACTGCCCCTCCGACAGTGCAGCGCTCCCTCAGTACTGCCCCACTGACAGTGCAGCGCTCCCTCAGTACTGCCCCTCCGATAGTGCAGCGCTCCCTCAGTACTGCCCCACAGACAGTGCAGCACTCCCTCAGTACTGCCCCACTGACAGTGCAGCGCTCCCTCTGTACTGCCCCTCCGACAGTGCAGCGCTCCCTCAGTACTGCCCCACAGACAGTGCAGCACTCCCTCAGTACTGCCCCACAGACAGTGCAGCGCTCCCTCAGTACTGCCCCTCCGACAGTGCAGCGCTCCCTCTGTACTGCCCCTCCGACAGTGCGGCGCTCCCTCAGTACTGCCCCTCCGACAGTGCAGCGCTCCCTCAGTACTGCCCCTCCGACAGTGTAGCGCTCCCTCAGTACTGCCCCTCCGACAGTGCGGCGCTCCCTCAGTACTGCCCCTCCGACAGTGCAGCGCTCCCTCTGTACTGCCCCTCCGACAGTGCAGCGCTCCCTCAGTACTGCCCCACAGACAGTGCAGCACTCCCTCAGTACTGCCTCTCCGACAGTGCAGCTCTCCCTCAGTACTGCAATAATTATGGGCTGGAGTCTCTGGAGTGGGACTATGACCCCTCGATGTTGGGGTGAGGATCAGATTGGTCTTGGTCGCGATGCCTGATATAGTGAAATAGCTACGGACTGTCTACAGCCCAGAAACCCACGTGGGAGGAGCATTAACCAGCGAATGTGATGCCCCACCTAGTTGACCTGCTGCACTTTGATCAATTCCCGGCACAAGCGCCAATTTGATTCTTAACTCGGGTCTGGTTATTGGGACACGGTTAACCAAACCAGAACAACATCATCACGGCTCGCAAACTAGTTAACCAAACCAGAACAACAACATCACGGCTCGCAAACTAGTTAACCAAACCAGAACATCATCATCACGGCTCGCAAACTAGTTAACCAATTAACTTATCACCACACTCTTACCCAGTTAACGGCAAATCTCTCGGTTATTCTATAAATAAACCCCCCGAACCCCTCGATCTGATTCCAGCCTGTAACTCACTCCCGAGTATCTGTTATTCTATATATAAACCCCCCGAACCCCTCGATTAGATTCCAGCCTCTAACTCACTCCCGGGTATCTGTTATTCTATATACAAACCCCCCAAACCCCTCGATTAGATTCCAGCCTGTAACTCACTCCTGGGTATCTGTTATTCTATATACAAACCCTGAACCCCTCGATTAGATTTCAGCCTGTAACTTACTCCCGGGTATCTGTTATTCTATATATAAACCCCTGAACCCCTCGATTAGATTCCAGCCTGTAACTCACTCCCGAATATCTGCTATTCTATATATAAACCCCCCCGAACCCCTCGATTAGATTCCAGCCTGTAACTCACTCTCGGGTATCTGTTATTCTATATACAAACCCCTGAACCCCTCGATTAGATTCCAGCCTGTAACTCACTCTGGGAATCTGTTATTCTATATATAAACCCCCTGAACCCCTCGATTAGATTCCAGCCTGTAGCTCACTCCTGGGTATCTGTTATTCTATATATAAACCCCCCCGAACCCCTCGATTAGATTCCAGCCTGTAACTCACTCCCGGGTATCTGTTATTTTATATATAAACCCCCTGAACCCCTCGATCTGATTCCAGCCTGTAACTCACTCCCGGGTATCTGTTACTCTATATATAAACCCCCCGAACCCCTCGATTAGATTCCAGCCTGTAACTCACTCCCGGGTTCTCTCTCTCTCTCTCTGTACTCTTGTTGTTGAAGGGTTAAAGGCGAGGCAGCTGGTTCACTGGGCTGTTTGTCCACTCAATGCTGTGCTGATATAGCCTGTGGGTTCGGTGACTCACTCTCTCGGTTCCTGTGCAGCCCTCTGTGATGTTCCTGGCACCAACTCCAGCTAAGCTTCACAAAGACAAACGTCACCCCACTTGGAGTAGGGATCGGGGCCGGGAGTGGGACTGGGAATAAGGCAGGTCCTCTTGCAGTTGGCCCCTTGTCCCTGGCAGCGTCATTGGCAGCGAGTAAGGGGGTGGGGGGGCGCGGAGGGGGAATTGGGCAAAGGGCAGGAATGTAATTCATGAAAAGTTGGTGGCTGTTTAATTGGGTTTATTGTTTGGGTGTCACGTGAGCTGCTGGCGAGAGGCTCCTTAAAGAAAGATCGCTCGGCTTAATATTTACACAGCCCTCACTGCACTGAGTGTATCTGAAAGCAGGCAGGGTGGCGAGATGGCAGTACGGAGGAAGGGGGTTGTGGGGAGAGTGGGGGGAGTGGGTAGGGAGTGGGGCGGGGAGGGGAGGGGTTTGGGCGGGGCGGGGAGGGGTTTGGGCGGGGTGGGGCATGGAGGGGGTGGAGGAGGGGGCGGGGAGCGGTGTGAGTGGGTGGGCGGCGAGTGGGGCGGGGCGGAGGAGGGGGCGGGGTATAGGGGAGTGGTGGGGGGGAGAGATGAACTTGCTTTCTCCTGCTCCTGATCACACCGGGTGAAAACGAGGTTGAGCTCTGCTCTGGTGCCTCCCCCCCAAGGTCGAATATCGATCGGTCAAGGAGTGCCTGTGGAATGGCCGTCTGAGCGAGAGATTGGTGAGAATCTGATGGAGCCCCGTGGTCGGAGGCAAGAAAATCCTTTTAAGGAATGGGCTAAACGAAGCAGTTGGTGGCTCTCTCTCTCCTGTTTCGACCAGCGCTCTATCCGGGGTGTGTCATGGCTCAGTGGGCAGCACTCGCACCTCTGAGTCAGGAAGTCATGGGTTCAAGTCCCCACTCCAGAGACTCGAGCACAAAAGTCCGGCTGACACTCCCAGTGCAGTACTGAGGGAGCGCTGCACTGTCGGAGGGGCAGTACTGAGGGAGTGCCGCACTGTCGGAGGGGCAGTACTGAGGGAGCACCGCACTGTCGGAGGGGCAGTACTGAGGGAGCGCTGCACTGTCGGAGGGGCAGTACTGAGGGAGCGCTGCACTGTCGGAGGGGCAGTACTGAGGGAGTGCCGCACTGTCGGAGGGGCAGTACTGAGGGAGCACCGCACTGTCGGAGGGGCAGTACTGAGGGAGCGCTGCACTGTCGGAGGGGCAGTACTGAGGGGGCACTGCACTGTCGGAGGGGCAGTACTGAGGGAGCGCCGCACTGTTGGAGGGGCAGTACTGAGGGAGCGCCGCACTGTTGGAGGGGCAGTACTGAGGGAGTGCTGCACTGTCGGAGGGGCAGTACTGAGGGAGCGCTGCACTGTCGGAGGGACAGTACTGAGGGAGCGCCGCACTGTCGGAGGGGCAGTACTGAGGGAGCGCCGCACTGTCGGAGGGGCCGTACTGAGGGAGCGCTGCACTGTCGGAGGGGCAGTACTGAGGGAGCACCGCACTGTCAGAGGGGCAGTACTGAGGGAGCACCGCACTGTCGGAGGGGCAGTACTGAGGGAGCGCCGCACTGTCGGAGGGGCAGTACTGAGGGAGTGCTGCACTGTCGGAGGTGCCGTCTTTCAGATGAGACGTTAAACCGAGGCCCCGTCTGCCCTCTCAGGTGGACATAAACGATCCCACGGCCACTATTGGAAGAAGAGCAGGGGAGTTCTCCCCGCTGTCCTGGGGCCAATGTTTATCCTTCAATCAACATCACTAAAGCAGATTATCTGGTCATTATGACATTGCTATTTGTGGGATCCTGCTGTGCCAAAATTGGTTGCCGCGTTTCCTACATTATAACAGTGACGACACTTTAAAAGTACTTCATTGGTTGTAAAGTGCTTTGGAACATAGGAACAGGAGTAGGCCATTCAGCCCCTCGAGTCTGTTCCACCATTCAATGAGATCATGGCTGATCTGTGACCTAACTCCATCTACCCGCCTTTGGCCCATATCCCATAAAACCTTTGGTTAACAAAAATCTATCAACCACAGTTTTAAAATTAACAATTGCCATTTGCGGAAGAGAGTTCAAAACATCTACCACCCTTTGTGTGTAGAAATGTTTCCTAACTTCACTCCTGAAAGTTCTAACATCCTGAGGTGGTCAAATGCGACACAAACACAAACATGCAATACATGTGCGTGCACACCAACGTTCCCTATAAGGTGCGCACCTCTGTGCCGGTCCCGTGCAGCCCGGGACTGGCTTTTAAAATGTAAAGTTTCACGCGTGCGCAAAACTGTGAATGGGCCGCGCAGGTATGCAAAAAAAAGGGAACATTGGCGCACACAGACTCACGAACGCACTCACGCACGCACACTGACACACACAGGCACACACACAGATTGACATTCACATACTTACACACACCTGTACCCACAGACTGAGACATTCACACACACTTATGCACACAGAGAGTGACACACAAACACTGACTGACACACACACTGACACACACACTGACACTGACACTCACACACACTGACTACTGACACACACACACTGACACTGACACACACAGACACTGACACACACAGACACTGACACACACAGACACTGACACACACACACAGACACTGACACACACACAGACACACAGACACACACACAGACACTCACACTGACACACACTGACACACACTGACACTGACACTGACACACACTGACACTGACACACACTCACACTCACACTGACACACACTGACACACACACACACACAGTCACACACACACACACATTGTCACACAGCCACAGTGCAGCTTGATGTCTGTTCAGACATGGTTTGTTCACTAGACTCACAGACCCACTGGAAGCCGCACAGAAGCAGCTTCTGCCAAACACATTCCGTCCCAAACCAGCAGTGGAAACTAGAAAGACATTTCCTTTGAGCCATGAATTCAGTTTAAAAATGGACTTACGGTTGCGCTGGCTGTGCCTCAGAGAAGTTGTGTCCTGCAGTCAGTGCCTGTGTCAGTGTCTTACTCTGGGCAAGGGCTAAAGTCCTCTTCTGAAGTTCAGGTTTTGACTGGAGCTACTTCCTGTCACTCGCGAAGGTCAGTGAGAGTGTTTGTGTGTGTGAGTGAGTGTGTAAAACACTTCCCACCCTCAGCAATGAGCCGGAGCAGCCACAGAGGCTCGGAGAGTTATTTGCATACTGGCCCGAGCTCAGGGCAATGATCTGGACATTAACACACTCCGTGCCTCTCGGGGTCCTGCTGACAGGGGCTGTTCCTCTACACCGTGCTGGAGGCACTTTCCCTCACCGGGGTTAGGATTAAGACAGCCCTGTTCTACCTTATCTCAGGTGTGCATTCTCTGCTGGAGCCCCCGTAGTCAACATCAGTGAGGCTATTCCACCAAGGAGGGCATCAGCTCCCTGGGAGAGCGAATCCCCTGAGCTAGCCCAGGGAGGGGCGGAGGAAGGCTGGAATCCAAATGCTTAGCCACACCCACCTCTCCACCTGCAATTGATTAACTCCACACACAGGACTGACCCTGGCTCCCCGGGGTTCACTCCCACTCCCCGAAGCTCAGTCCCACACCGGGCGGTGCTCTCCTGCTCCCCGGGGCTCAGTCCCACACTGGGCGGTGCTCCCCGGGGCTCAGTCCCACACCGGGCGGTGATTCCCGGGGCTCAGTCCCACACCGGGCGGTGCTCCCCGGGGCGGAGTCCCACACCGGGCGGTGCTCTCCCGCTCCCCGGGGCTCAGTCCCACACCGGGCGGTGATTCCCGGGGCTGAGTCCCACACCGGGCGGGGCTCTCCTGCTCCCCGGGGCTCAGTCCCACACCGGGCGGTGATTCCCGGGGCCCAGTCCCACACCGGGCGGTGATTTCCGGGGCTCAGTCCCACACCGGGCGGTGATTCCCGGGGCTCAGTCCCACACCGGGCGGTGATTCCCGGGGCTCAGTCCCACACCGGGCGGTGATTCCCGGGGTTCAGTCCCACACCGGGCGGTGATTCCCGGGGTTCAGTCCCACACCGGGCGGTGATTCCCGGGGCTCAGTCCCACACCGGGCGGTGATTCCCGGGGCTCAGTCCCACACCGGGCGGGGCTCTCCTGCTCCCCGGGGCTCAGTCCCACACCGGGCGGTGATTCCCGGGGCTCAGTCCCACACCGGGCGGGGCTCTCCTGCTCCCCGGGGCTCAGTCCCACACCGGGCGGTGATTCCCGGGGCTCAGTCCCACACCGGGCGGGGCTCTCCTGCTCCCCGGGGCTCAGTCCCACACCGGGCGGTGATTCCCGGGGCTCAGTCCCACACCGGGCGGTGATTCCCGGGGCTCAGTCCCACACCGGGCGGTGATTCCCGGGGCTCAGTCCCACACCGGGCGGTGATTCCCGGGGCTCAGTCCCACACCGGGCGGGGCTCTCCTGCTCCCCGGGGTTCAGCATTCCATTTACCCATCAGATTACTCAGTGACATTGCCACTACCCTGTTTGTTCAGGAAACAGTTAAACTCAAAAGACATAAAACCGCCCTTAATTCAAACAAGGCCTGTTCCTTCCGACAGGGCCGATTGTAAATTGAACCCAGACTGGTGAATGTGGATCCGGGACTGAAGTAGAAACCAGTTGTCACTGTGACAGGAATGGTGTGAGGGCTCAGTCAGCGAGACACCACTCCCGAACCAGGAGTGGGGACAGAGTGTTCCATACACTGTGTAACTGTTCAACCAAAACACAGAGTAAGCCGGTGACAAATATCCCTCACAGCTGAGTCTGCCCAGCACTGACTGTGTGTAACAGGACTGAGTGTCCCAGCATTGACTGTGTGTGTGTAACAGGACTGAGTGTCCCAGCACTAACTGTGTGTGTGTAACAGGACTGAGTGTCCCAGCACTGACTGTGTGTGTAACAGGACTGAGTGTCCCAGCACTGACTGTGTGTGTAACAGGACTGAGTGTCCCAGCACTGACTGTGTGTGTAACAGGACTGAGTGTCCCAGCACTGACTGTGTGTGTGTAACAGGACTGAGTGTCCCAGCACTGACTGTGTGTGTAACAGGACTGAGTGTCCCAGCACTGACTGTGTGTGTAACAGGACTGAGTGTCCCAGCACTAACTGTGTGTGTGTAACAGGACTGAGTGTCTCAGCACTGACTGTGTGTGTAACAGGACTGAGTGTCCCAGCACTGACTGTGTGTGTAACAGGACTGAGTGTCCCAACACTGACTGTGTGTGTAACAGGACTGAGTGTCCCAGCACTGACTGTGTGTGTAACAGGACTGAGTGTCCCAGCACTGACTGTGTGTGTAACAGGACTGAGTGTCCCAGCACTGACTGTGTGTGTAACAGGACTGAGTGTCCCAGCACTGACTGTGTGTAACAGGACTGAGTGTCCCAGCACTGACTGTGTGTATAACAGGACTGAGTGTCCCAGCACTGACTGTGTGTGTAACAGGACTGAGTGTCCCAGCACTGACTGTGTATAACAGGACTGAGTGTCCCAGCACTGACTGTGTGTATATCAGGACTGAGTGTCCCAGCACTGACTGTGTGTGTAACAGGACTGAGTGACCCAGCACTGACGGTGTGTGTAACAGGACTGAGTGTCCCAGAACTGACTGTGTGTGTGTAACAGGACTGAGTGTCCCAGCACTGACTGTGTGTGTAACAGGACTGAGTGTCCCAGCACTGACGGTGTATGTGTAACAGGACTGAGTGTCCCAGCACTGACGGTGTGTGTGTAACAGGACTGAGTGTCCCAGCACTGACTGTGTGTGTAACAGGACTGAGTGTCCCAGCACTGACTGTGTGTGTAACAGGACTGAGTGTCCCAGCACTGACTGTGTGTGTAACAGGACTGAGTATCCCAGCACTGACGGTGTGTGTGTAACAGGACTGAGTGTCCCAGCACTGACTGTGTGTGACAGGACTGAGTGTCCCAGCACTGACTGTGTGTGTAACAGGACTGAGTGTCCCAGCACTGACTGTGTGTGTAACAGGACTGAGTATCCCAGCACTGACGGTGTGTGTGTAACAGGACTGAGTGTCCCAGCACTGACTGTGCGTGACAGGGTGGGAAACCCCCAGACTGGTGGTGGAAGAATTGATCGTGAGGGTTGCAGACAGTCAGTTCTGTACGTTGAACGGGAGCCGCCAGTGGTGAGTTGCCTCTCAGATGCTCAGCGAAGAGCCATAGCAGAATGGCTCAGGGGCTGTTCGATAGACAGTGCGCGGAATCAGCCTGAAGGTGTGATTCACGCTGGAACCAGTGTGCGATTCAGGATTTCCGCAGAGAGCTCCAGGAGTCAGGGGCAAGTTAAGTAGAAACTAAAATGCAGTTAGACGTGGTGTAGAATGGAGGCGGTTTTATTCCTGGGTCTACTCACAAACACATCCCAAGGCGCTTCACAGGACCCTAATCAGACAAAATTTGACACCGAGTCACATAAGGAGATATTAGGACAGGTGACCAAAAGCTTGGTCAAAGAGAGAGATTTTAAGGAAAGTCTTAAAGGAGGAGAGAGAGGCGGAGAGGTTTAGGGAGGGAATTCCAGAGCTTAGGGCCCGGGCAGCTGAAGGTACGGCCGCCAATGGTGGAGCGATGAAAATCGGGGGATGCTCAAGAGGCCAGAATTGGAGGAGCGCAGATATCTCGAAGGGTTGTAGGGCAGAAGCAGGTTACCGAGATAGGGAGGGGCGAGGTCATGTAAGGATTTGAACACAAGGATGAGAATTTTAAAATCGAGGCGTTGCCGGACTGGTAGCCAATGTAGGTCAGCGAGCACAGGGGCGATGGGTGAACGGAAGTTGGTGTGAGTTAGGGTTCAGGCAGTAGAGTTTTGGATGAGCTCAAGTTTATGGAGGGTGGACGATGGGAGGCCAGCCAGAAGAACATTGGAATAATCGTCTAGAGGTAACAAAGGCATGGATGAGGGTTTCAGCAGCAGATGAGCTGAGGCAGGGGCGGAGTCGGGCGATGTTATGGAGGTGGAAATAGGCGATCTTAGTGATGGCACGAATATGTGGTCAGAAGCTCATCTCAGGGTCAAATATGACACCAAGGTTGTGAACAGTGTGGTTCAGCCTCAGGCAGATGTTAGGGAGAGGGATGGAGTCGGTGGCTAGGGAACGGAGTTTGTGGCGGGGACCGAAAACAATGGCTTCGATCTTCCCAATATTTAGTTGGAGGAAATTTCTTCTCATGCAGTACTGAATGTCGGACAAGCAGTCTGAGAATTTAGAGACAGTGGAGGGGTCGAGAGAGGTGGTGGTGAGCAATGTTCCCCCTAATTTTCTTTAAAGTGCGCCGCCCCTTTAAAAGGGCTGTGCGGCCCATTCAAAATTTCGCGCATCTCCCATTTGAAAAGCCAGTCATGGGCTGCGCGGGACCTCCAGACAGGTGTGTGGCCGCATGGCTGCACAGCTTAGCGGGAACGGTGGTGGTGAGGTAGAGCTGGGTGTCGTCAGCGTACATGTGGAACCTGACCCTGTGTTTTCGGATGATGTCGCCAAGGGGCAACATGTAGATGAGAAATAGGAGGGGGCCAAGGATAGATCCTTGGGGGACACCAGAGGGACCGATGCGGGAGCGGGAAGACAAGCCGTTGCAGGTGATTCACTGGCTACGACTGGATAGATAAAAATGGAACCAGGCGAGTGCAGTCCCACCCAGCTGGAGGGCAGAGAGACGTTGGAGGAGGATGGAGTGGGCAATACAACAGGGACCCTGTGTGGCAGGGTTTGAACTAACATGCCAGGGAGATGGGAAAAGGAATTTGGATGGAGAGTGAGCTTTGGGTGGATAGGGGATAAGTAAGTAAAAGGATTGAAAGTGGTCAACGGATCAGAATAAGGAAGCATGATGTGGCAGACAGAAATGGAAAAAATTGCCATCCGAGGGAAGGAGAACTATAATGTGTGCGTCACGAAGCACCGAGATTGGAGACGTGGAGTCATCGATTAAAATAGAAACTGATGGCATCACACCAACGTGGCTCGAACTGGAGAATGATTGGCAAGAGTTGTAAGACTTTGAGGAGGGAAAAAAGGGAGGAGTCGAGATATCAAAGCACAACCATCTTGACTCACTAACAAAAGGTGTCAACCGTGGCTCAGTGGGCAGCACCCTCGCCTCTGAGTCAGCTCATGGGTTCAAATCTCACTCCAGAGACATAAGTAGATAATCTAGGCTGACACTCCAGTGCAATACTGAGGGAGCCATCTTTTGGAATAGACATTAAACTAAGGCCCTGTCTGTCCTCTCAGGTGGACGTAAAAGATGCCATGGCACTATTTCAAAGAAGAACAGGGAGTTCTCTCTGGTGCCCTGGGGCCCATATTTACCCCTCAACAAACATCACTTAAACAGATTATCTGGTCATTCTCACATTTCTGTTTGTGGGATCTTGCTGTGTGTAAATTGGCTGCCGTGTTTCCTACATTACAACAGTGATTACACTTCAAAAAGTGCTTCATTGGCTGTAAAGCACTTTGGAATGTCCTGAATTTGTGAAAGGCGCTATAGAAATGCAAGTCTTTCTTTATAATATTGAAAACTTCAATCTTGTTTCCTTGAGGTCTCTGTTCTAAGATAGCAAGCTAAACCCCCTTGACTCTTCAATTCCTTAAACCTGGAGCTATGCCTTGATTTCCATTTTGTCGCTGTGTGTAGGCCACGGAAATCTCAGGACAGGAGATGGTTGGACTCAACTGCTACAGGTCAGCATGAACTAACCATCACTCACCGTACAGAGTCACTGTTTATTCAGGGTAAGGGTCACTGTTACTGTACAGAGTCACTGTTTATTCAGGGTAAGGGTCACTGTTACTGTACAGAGTCACTGTTTATTCAGGGTAAGGGTCACTGTTACTGTACAGAGTCACTGTTTATTCAGGGTAAGGGTCACTCTGTTACTGTACAGAGTCACTGTTTATTCAGGGTAAGGGTCACTCACTATTACTGTACAGAGTCACTGTTTATTCAGGGTAAGGGTCACTCACTGTGTAACTGTACAGAGTCACTGTTTATTCAGGGTAAGAGTCACTCACTATTACATAATAAGAAATAAGAACATAAGAAATAGGAGCAGGAGTAGGCCAATCGGCCCCTCGAGCCTGCTCCGCCATTCAATAAGATCATGGCTGATCTGATCCTAACCGCCTATCTACTATCTATCACAGAACCATCTCCTGCATCTAACAGAATTGCACACACGAAATAGGAGCAGAATCAGGCTACACAGTCCCTGGGCCCGCTCCACTACCCACAGGGCCATGACCGATCCGAACCTAGACTCATGTCCAAATTCCTGCCCGCTCCCCGTATTACTGTATAGAGTCACTGTTTATTCAGGGTAAGGGTCACTCACTGTGTAACTGTACAGAGTCACTGATTATTCAGGGGGGTAAGGGTCACTCACTGTGTAACTGTACAGAGTCACTGTTTATTCAGGGTAAACGTCACTCGCTGTGTAACTGTACAGAGTCACTGTTTATTCAGGTTAAGGGTCACTCACTGTAACTGTACAGAGTCACTGTTTATTCAGGGTAAGCGTCACTCACTGTGTAACTGTACAGAGTCACTGTTTATTCAGGGTAAGCGTCACTCACTGTGTAACTGTACAGAGTCACTGTTTATTCAGGGTAAGGGTCACTCTATTACTGTACAGAGTCACTGTTTATTCAGGGTAAGGGTCCCTCGCTGTGTAACTGTACAGAGTCACTGTTTATTCAGGGTAAGGGTCCCTCGCTGTGTAACTGTACAGAGTCACTGTTTATTCAGGGTAAGGGTCACTCACTGTAACTGTACAGAGTCACTGTTTATTCAGGGTAAGGGTCACTCACTGTAACTGTACAGAGTCACTGTTTATTCAGGGTAAGCGTCACTCACTGTGTAACTGTACAGAGTCACTGTTTATTCAGGGTAAGGGTCACTCTATTACTGTACAGAGTCACTGTTTATTCAGGGTAAGGGTCCCTCGCTGTGTAACTGTACAGAGTCACTGTTTATTCAGGGTAAGGGTCCCTCGCTGTGTAACTGTACAGAGTCACTGTTTATTCAGGGTAAGGGTCACTCACTGTAACTGTACAGAGTCACTGTTTATTCAGGGTAAGGGTCACTCACTGTAACTGTACAGAGTCACTGTTTATTCAGGGTAAGGGTCACTCACTGTGTAACTGTACAGAGTCACTGTTTATTCAGGGTAAGGGTCACTCACTATAACTGTACAGAGTTACTGTTTATTCATGGTAAGGGTCACTCACTGTGTAACTGTACAGAGTCACTGTTTATTCAGGGTAAGGGTCACTCTATTACTGTACAGAGTCACTGTTTATTCAGGGTAAGGGTCCCTCGCTGTGTAACTGTACAGAGTCACTGTTTATTCAGGGTAAGGGTCCCTCGCTGTGTAACTGTACAGAGTCACTGTTTATTCAGGGTAAGGGTCACTGTGTAACTGTACAGAGTCACTGTTTATTCAGGGTAAGAGTCACTCACTGTGTAACTGTACAGAGTCACTGTTTATTCAGGGTAAGGGTCACTCACTCTGTAACTGTACAGAATCACTGTTTATTCAGGGTAAGGGTCACTCACTATAACTGTACAGAGTTACTGTTTATTCAGGGTAAGGGTCACTCACTGTGTAACTGTACAGAGTCACTGTTTATTCAGGGTAAGGGTCACTCACTGTGTAACTGTACAGAGTCACTGTTTATTCAGGGTAAGGGTCACTGTGTAACTGTACAGAGTCTCTGTTTATTCAGGGTAAGGGTCACTCACTGTGTAACTGTACAGAGTCACTGTTTATTCAGGGTAAGGGTCACTGTGTAACTGTACAGAGTCACTGTTTATTCAGGGTAAGGGTCACTCACTGTGTAACTGTACAGAGTCACTGTTTATTCAGGGTAAGGGTCACTATTACTGTACAGAGTCACTGTTTATTCAGGGTAAGGGTCCCTCGCTGTGTAACTGTACAGAGTCACTGTTTATTCAGGGTAAGGGTCACTCACTGTAACTGTACAGAGTTACTGTTTATTCAAGGTAAGGGTCACTCACTATAACTGTACAGAGTTACTGTTTATTCAGGGTAAGGGTCACTCACTGTGTAACTGTACAGAGTCACTGTTTATTCAGGTTAAGGGTCACTCACTGTGTAACTGTACAGAGTCACTGTTTATTCAGGGTAAGGGTCACTCACTGTGTAACTGTACAGAGTCACTGTTTATTCAGGGTAAGGGTCACTCACAATGTAACTGTACAGAGTCACTGTTTATTCAGGGTAAGGGTCACTCACTGTGTAACTGTACAGAGTCACTGTTTATTCAGGGTAAGGGTCACTCACTGTAACTGTACAGAGTCACTGTTTATTCAGGGTAAGGGTCACTCACTGTGTAACTGTACAGAGTCTCTGTTTATTCAGGATAAGGGTCACTCACTGTGTAACTGTACAGAGTCTCTGTTTATTCAGGGTAAGGGTCACTCACTGTGTAACTGTACAGAGTTACTGTTTATTCAGGGTAAGGGTCACTCACTGTGTAACTGTACAGAGTCACTGTTTATTCAGGGTAAGGGTTACTCACTGTGTAACTGTACAGAGTCACTGTTTATTCAGGGTAAGCGGCACTCACTGTAACTGTACAGAGTCACTGTTTATTCAGGGTAAGGGTCACTCACTGTGTAACTGTACAGAGTCACTGTTTATTCAGGGTAAGCGGCACTCACTGTAACTGTACAGAGTCACTGTTTATTCAGGGTAAGGGTCACTCACTGTGTAACTGTACAGAGTCACTGTTTATTCAGGGTAAGGGTCACTCACTGTAACTGTACAGAGTCACTGTTTATTCAGGGTAAGGGTCACTCACTGTGTGAATTATTGAGCCTCTGTCAAATCAGCAGGATCTGGGTTAAAGTACCAGCCACAGTAGCTGCTGACTGGAAGGAGATTTGTTTTATTTCTTCGGGTTCAGTGTTCCTCCTACACCTCAGTGAATTTTATTGATGTCGGTAACGTATTAGAGAGGTGAGCAGTCAGAGTGCAGTCTCAGTGATCGGATCACAGGGCGGGGTTACTGCCTGGCTCTGCTGCCTTTTAAAATGTCAGCCTATGATACACTGGGTTGCACTCTCACCTCTGAGTCAGAAGGTTGTGGGTTCAAGTCCCACTCCAGAGACTTGAGCATAAAATCCAGACAAAAACTCCCAGTGCAGTACTGTCGGAGGGACAGTACTGAGGGAGCGCAGCACTGTCGGAGGAGCAGTACTGAGGGAGCGCCGCACTGTCGGAGGGGCAGTACTGAGGGAGCACCGCACTGTCGGAGGGGCAGTACTGAGGGAGCGCCGCACTGTCGGAGGGGCAGTACTGAGGGAGCGCCGCACTGTCGGAGGGGCAGTACTGAGGGAGCGCCGCACTGTCGGAGGGACAGTACTGAGGGAGCGCCGCACTGTCGGAGGGGCAGTACTGAGGGAGCGCTGCACTGTCGGAGGGGCAGTACTGAGGGAGCGCTGCACTGTCGGAGGGACAGTACTGAGGGAGCGCTGCACTGTCGGAGGGGCAGTACTGAGGGAGCGCTGCACTGTCGGAGGGGCAGTACTGAGGGAGCGCCGCACTGTCGGAGGGGCAGTACTGAGGGAGCGCCGCACTGTCAGGGGGCAGTACTGAGGGAGTGCCGCACTGTCGGAGGGGCAGTACTGAGGGAGCGCTGCACTGTCGGAGGGGCAGTACTGAGGGAGCGCTGCACTGTCGGAGGGGCAGTACTGAGGGAGCGCTGCACTGTCGGAGGGGCAGTACTGAGGGAGCGCTGCACTGTCGGAGGGGCAGTACTGAGGGAGCGCTGCACTGTCGGAGGGGCTGTACTGAGGGAGCGCCGCACTGTCGGAGGGGCAGTATTGAGGGAGCGCCGCACTGTCGGAGGGGCAGTACTGAGGGAGTGCCGCACTGTCGGAGGGACAGTACTGAGGGAGCGCCGCACTGTCGGAGGGGCAGTACTGAGGGAGTGCTGCACTGTCGGAGGGGCAGTACTGAGGGAGCGCCGCACTGTCGGAGGGGCAGTATTGAGGGAGCGCCGCACTGTCGGAGGGGCAGTACTGAGGGAGCGCCGCACTGTCGGAGGGACAGTACTGAGGGAGCGCCGCACTGTCGGAGGGGCAGTACTGAGGGAGCGCTGCACTGTCGGAGGGGCAGTACTGAGGGAGTGCCGCACTGTCGGAGGGGCAGTATTGAGGGAGCGCCGCACTGTCGGAGGGGCAGTACTGAGGGAGCGCCGCACTGTCGGAGGGGCAGTACTGAGGGTGAGGGTTTCCTCCGAAACTTTAGCACAAGGAAAGGAATCGGCAGCAGAGGAGGCAGCTCAGGATAAAGAGCGTGGAGCCGCCGAATTCCAAAAGAACAGCAAAAGCAAGGAGTGATGTCACAGGACTGCAGGTAGCTGATTGGTGGGTGAGTATTAATGTGTTATTCTCTGTAACGTAACTAGATAAACTAATCAATAGAACTATAGATAATCGTGTGAATAAAGACTTTAACGAAGAGAGCGAGAGAAGCGGCTGGAGATAAAGGTAGGCCCGACTTTTAAGACTCTTAGGGGGAAAAATTAGGTCGCGCCCTGTTTGGGGCGCAAATATCGTCTGGACGCAAATATTAGCGCTTGGCGCTAATTATCGCCACTGACTGGAAACTTCACTTTTACCGCCCCAGGAGGTGAGTGGAGCGCTAAATCAGGCGCTGCACACCTGTCTTAAGGCGCAAAGGCTGAGCAGTGAGGCGCTAACTCAGCACGCGAGCGCAGCGCAGGTGCTGTCAGTTAGCGAGGGAACACAGACACACTGGCGCCGGCCAGTTCTTAAAGCGGGGGGGGCCAACTTGCTCCCCAGCCACACCCTGCTCATTGCAGCCTTGAATCTCGGCCTGGAGAGACCTGTGAATCCATTTTGCAGCCAAGGATGGAGAGGGTGAGAGAACGAGCTCAGCGATTCACCGAGCGGGCCTTGGATGCTCTGGTTGGCGCGGTGGAGCGCAGAAGATCTATACTCTTCCCTGAGAGTGGCAGGAGGCCTTTGCCACGCGAGTACAGAAGAGTGTGGAGGGAGGTGGCTCAGAGCGTCTCCTCCAGGAGCATGGTGCCCAGGACCCATGTTCAATGCCGCAAAAAGTTCAACGACCTCACTCGGGTCGTCAGGGTGAGTGGCTTTTTCTCAATACCTCTCCATCCCTCCATCTCAACCTCACTCTATGGCCAGAGGGTCTTAAAACCCCAATGCACAACACTCATCCAACACCTATGGCCCTTTCATGAAACACACACACACATTCCACACTTTGCATACAGTAAGGGCTATTCACCTATGGGAGGCACATCAGGCAAGACCATGGCTGTATATTTACTCAGATGCTGTCCTTTTTCTTGCAGGCCAAGCTGGCGCATAATAGGAGACAGCAGCAACGGACAGGTGGAGGGCGGCCTCAGCTGCAACCCCTCAGCGATCTTGAGGAGCGCGTCCACAGGATTGTGGCAAGCCGGGTGATCGGTCCCGTCGCCACTGGAGACGCCGACCCCGTTCTGGACAGCAATGGTAAGGTCATCACCTTTTTGTCCTCTGTCCTTCCACTTGTCCCTCACAACACCAGCCTTTGACACTTTCAATCCAACTTGCTAACTCGCTGCACTTATTCCTCCCTTACTGCCACCCTGTCCTCACGCTAAAGCCACTCTTGTACCTCCCTGCTTTCAGATGGTGATTCACCAGCTGAGGAGACGGGCCCTGAAGCTGCCAGTGGGAGTGAAGCTGCAGCCGAGGAGGAAGAGGAAGCCGGAGCATCAGTGCCACCCTCTCCCGAGGAAGCCCATGCCCACACTGGGAACACGCCTTCCCTGGAGGGGAGCAGGGGGGGAAGGGTCTGATGAGGGTGAAGCTCCAGGACCCAGCGGGCTGCAGCAACGCCATGGGGGTAGGGAAGAACGGGGGCCTTCTCCCCAGAGGGAGAGTATGCCAGAGACTCCTACTGCAATGGACGCAGAGGAGGAGAGGCTGATCGCAGAAATGAACACCCAGGCGGTGGGCATGCACACTGAGCTCATGGGTGCAGTGGGAAGGGTGCCCGAATGCATTGAGTCACTGGCAAGGAGTGTGGAGCACTTCGCTGTAGCACAGGCGGATGCCACACTAACGCTTAGTGCTGCAATTCAATCACTGACTGCCGTGATCCCATCTCTGACTGCTCTCATGCAGACTCAGATTGAGGCCACGCAAGCACTGACTGCTGCCAACCTCGATGGTTCGTTCACATGTCCCCGGGGCTCTCACCCCTCTCACCGCAGCAGGCCAGCAATCTGTGCTCCAGCAGATTGCTCCGGATGCTGAAGTGCTGCCCCGTGGGAGTGCCAGTGTGTCGGGCGAGCAGGGAGTTGCTGTCCTCTCTCACGATGACAGCATTCCTGCTGCCAACACTGTCACTTCTCCACTGCACTTGCCACCGCCT
Source organism: Squalus acanthias (assembly GCA_030390025.1). Lineage (NCBI taxonomy): Eukaryota > Metazoa > Chordata > Chondrichthyes > Squaliformes > Squalidae > Squalus > Squalus acanthias. Next base: position 78,919,036 of record CM059441.1, on the reverse strand, counting down.
GTAGGACAGACTGCTGCCGCCCATGCAGAGTTGGTGCAGTCTGCAGCCGGGCCCTCCAGGCCCAGAACTGGTCGAGGCCGTCCTTCAGGGGCATCTGCAGTGTCAGGGTCTGACAATCAGCAGCCTTCCACCAGCCTTGCTGCAGCCACTGAGGTCCCATTACGGAGGAGCAGTAGGGTTAGAAGGGGGGAAGTGCGCAAGGGAAGGAGATCACCCTCGAAGGGCAAAAAGTAGGAGGTGTGACAAAATGCTGGTCATTTTTTTATTAAAGGCCGAGGTTCGTGGTCCAACTTTTGTCTAGTGTTTTGGACATTATCTCCAGGTTGTGAGAACCAGTTATGTTAATGACTTTTTTTGTGTTTATTTCTATGAGTTTGTCATGAAGAAATGACACACACAGAGTTTGTAAAATAAATAAGTTTTTGTATTCAAAATATACATGTTTGGTGTTTGGAATCATTGGTGCCTTGGCCGGCTTAGGGGTTGCGTGCTGGGTTCATTGATGTTGTTAGCAATGGCAGAAGCCATTTCCACAGCAGGGGCCCTAGAAGCGGCTTGCTATCAGCCGTTGACAGACGGCTCTTGCAGTTTCACCATTGTGGGCCGCCCTCCCGCCTTGGTGCTGCTGCTGATCATCCTCCTCGTCCTCGTCCTCCTCTTCCTCCTCCTCCTCTGGTGGTGCTCCAAGGCCTGGTGGCATTGGCTGGGTCCTGACGATTGCCATGTTATGCAACATGCAGCACACAACTACGAAGTTGGATACTCGCTCAGGCGAGTACTGCAGGGCTCCTCCAGAATGGTCGAGACAGCGGAACCGTTGCTTCAGCACGCCGATTGTGCGCTCAATGATGTTCCTGGTAGCTTGATGGCTCTCGTTGTACCGCAGCTCAGCAGGGGTGTTGGGCGTACGGAGCGGTGTCATCAGCCAGGTGCTCAATGGATACCCCTTGTCCCCGAGAAGCCAACCAACTGGCTGATGCGGTGCCTCGAAAACTTCTGCCACAGTAGTCTGGCGCAGGATGAAAGCATCGTGGCAGCTGCCAGGATAGTGGGCATTGACAGCGAGTATCAGCTGTCTGTGGTCACAGACCAACTGAACATTCAAGGAATGGAACCCCTTTCTGTTCCGGAATTCCTCGGCATTCTCATGTGGAGCACGCAAAGCCACATGCGTGCAGTCAATGGCGCCCTGCACCATGGGGAAGCCTGCTATCCTCGCAAAGCCCAGAGCGCGGTCACGCTGCTTGTCTGGGGTCATGGGGAAAGAGATGAACTCTCGTCTCCTTTTAAAGAGGGCATTTGTGACCTGCCGGATGCAGCAATGCACCGCGAACTGGGAGATATTGGCGAGGTCCCCAGCAGCAGCTTGAAATGAGCCAGTAGCATAGAAGTTGAGAGCCACTGTGACCTTCACTGCCACCGACAGAGACGTCCTGGACCTCAGTTGAGGCTGCAGATCTGGCTGCAGCAGGTGGCAGAGCTCAGTGACCACTTCCTTGCTGAATCGCAGCCTTCGCAAACACAGCTCCTCAGACATATGAATGTAGGAGAGCTGTTCACGATATACCCTGGGAGGGTAAGCTCTCCTGTCCATACGCCTGTTGGCCCTCCTCTGTCTGGCCATCATTGCCACTCTCTCTCTGCGTCTCTGTGTCCTCCGATTCAGCTGGAGCAGGACGACGCCCCCAATCAGTGCAGCCCCCATAGTCTCTTTGCAAGCAAAGTTATGAAGGACAGCAACCAAAGTGGCAGCGAAGTTAGGATCAGTAGGCAAAACTACCTCACAAAGCGTTAACTCAATGCAGAAGTCTCTCTTTCTCTCTCTCCGAATCTCTCTCTCTCTCTCTCAGAACGAGTGGTGCAAAAATGTCAACCACAGAAAAAGACAGGAAGAGGCCCCCTTTAAATAGCGCCCCCCCCCCCAGCCCCACAGCGATTGATAGCGTTCCAGTCTTCCGGTCGTTGGATGCGCCAGGCGGTAAGGCAGGGGGCGCCACTCAATTTCCGCTCCGGGGCGCCACAAGGGCGTTGCACCATGGAATGACGTCACAATCTGCGCGCGCAGGTGGTCGCGGCGGTAAGGTTTAGCGCCGCCGCACAATGTCTAGTTAAGTTCCCGAGCGGCGCAAACATCGCTGCGCCCGGGCGCTAGCGGCTTTGCGCCCCATTAGCGCCCTCTTAAGGCGCTAACGGGAGGCGCAACCAACTGAATTTTTACCCCTTAGTCTTCAGTTTATTTCTGTAAGTTAGTTAATAGTGTATTAAATAGAGGCACCAGTGCAGCTCAGTCCCGTGGAATGCACATCCTGTGCCGTGTGGGAAATCCAGGACACTTCCCGTGTCCGGGACAACCACGTGTGCAGGAGGTGTCGTCAGCTGGAGGAGCTCGAGCTCCGGGTTTCAGAGCTTGAGCAGCAGCTGGCGTCACTGCGGTGCATCCGCGAGGCTGAGAGCTTCGTGGATACGAACATATGAATTAGGAGCAGGAGTCGGCCACTCGGCCCTTCGAGCCTGCTCCGCCATTCAATAAGATCATGGCTGATCCGATTACTCGACATTCCCGCCTACCCCCGATAACCTTTCACCCACTTGCTTACCAAGAATCTATCTACCTCTGCCGTAAAAATATTCAAAGACTCTGCTTCCACCGCCCTCTGAGGAAGAGAGTTCCAAAGACTCACGACCCTCTGTGAAAAAATTTCTCCTCATCTCTGTCTTAAATGGGCGACCCCTTATTTTTAAACAGTGACCCCTAGTTCCAGATTCTCCCACAAGAGGAAACATCCTCTCCACATCCACCCTGTCCAGACCCCTCAGGATCTTATATGTTTCAATCAAGTCACCTCTTACTCTTCTAAACTCCAGCAGATACAAGCCTAGCCTGTCCAACCTTTCCTCATAAGACAACCCGCTTATTCCAGGTATTAGTCTAGTAAACCTTCTCTGAACTGCTTCCAACGCATTTATATCCTTCCTTAAATAAGGAGACCAATACTGTACTCAGGACTCCAGATGTGGTCTCACCAATGCCCTGTATAACTGAAGCATAACCTCCCTACTTCTGTATTCAATTCCCCTCGCAATAAACGATAACATTCTATTAGCTTTCCTAATTACTTGCTGTACCTGCATACTAACCTTTTGCGATTCATGCACTAGGACACCCAGATCCCTCTGCATCTCAGAGTTCTGTAATCTCTCACCATTTAGATAATATGCTTCTTTTTTATTCTTCCTGCCAAAATGGACAACTTCACATTTTCCCACATTATACTCCATTTGCCAGATCTTTGCCCACTCACTTAACCTATCTATATCCCTTTGTAGCCTCCTTATGTCCTCTTCACAATTTACTTTCCTACCTACCTTTGTGTCATCAGCAAATTTAGCAACCATACCTTAGGTGCCTTCATCCAAGTCATTTATATAAATTGTAAAAAGTTGAGGCCCCAGCACTGATCCCTGTGGCACACCATTCGTTACATCTTGCCAATCAGAAAATGACCCATTTATGCCTACTCTCTGTTTCCTGTTAGCTAGCCAATCTTCTATCCATGCCAATATGTTACCCCCTACACCATGAGCTTTTATTTTCCACAATAACCTTTGATGTGGCACCTTATCAAATGCCTTCTGGAAATCTAAGTACAGTACATCCACTGGTTCCCCTTTATCCACAGCACATGTTACTTCCTCAAAGAACTCCAATAAATTGGTTAAACATGATTTCCCTTGCACAAAACCATGTTGACGCTGCCTGTTAACTTTGAACTTTTCTAAGTGCCCTGCTAGAACGTCTTTAATAATAGCTTCTAACATCTTCCCTATGACAGATGTTAAGCTAACTGGCCTGTAGTTTCCTGCTTTCTGTCTCCCTCCCTTTTTGAATAAAGGAGTTACATTCGCTATTTTCCAATCTAATGGAACCTTTTCCGAATCTAGGGAATTTTGGAAAATTAAAACCAACGCATCAACTATCTCACTAGCCACTTCTTTTAAGACCCTAGGATGAAGTCCATCAGGACCCGGGGACTTGTCAGCCCGCAGCTCCAACAATTTGCTCAGTACCACTTCCCTGGTGATTATAATTTTCTTGAGTTCCTCCCTTCCTTCCATTTCCTGATTTACAGCTTTTTCTGGGATGTTACTTGTATCCTCTATAGTGAAGACCGATGCAAAATACCTGTTCAATTCAACTGCCATCTCCTTATTTTCCATTATTAATTCCCCAGACTCACTTTTTATAGGACCAACACTCACTTTGTTAACTCTTTTCTTTTTTAAATATCTATAGAAACTCTTACTATCTGTTTTTATATTTCTAGCTAGCTTTCTCTCATACTCTAATTTTTCTCTCCTTATTAATCTTTTAGTCATTCTTTGCTGTTTTTTATATTCTCTCCAATCTTCTGACCTGCCACCCATCTTTGCGCAATTATATGCTTTTTCTTTAAGTTTAATACTATCTTTAACTTTTTTAGTTAACCACGGATGGTGGGTCCTCCCCTTGGAATTTTTCTTTCTTGTTGGAATGTATATATTCTGTGTATTTTGAAATATCCCCTTAAATGTCTGCCACTGCAACTCTATTGACCTATCCCTTAACCTAATTTGCCAGTTCACTTTAGCTAGCTCTGCTTTCATGCCCTCATAATTGTCTTTATTTAAGTTTAAAATACTAGTCTTGGACCCACTCTTCTCTCTCTCAAACTGAATGTAAAATTCAATCATATTATGATCACTGCTACCTAGGGGCGCCTTCATTATGAGGTCATTAATTAATCCTATCTCGTTGCACAATACCAGGTCTAGTATAGCCTGCTCTCTGGTTGGCTCCAGAACGTGCTGTTGTAAGAAACTATCCAGAAAACATTCCATGAACTCCTCATCTATGCTACCTTTGCCCATCTGATTTTTCCAGTCTATATGCAGATTAAAATCCCCCATTATTGCCGTACTCTTCTGACAAGCTCCCATTATTTCTTCCTTTATACTCCATCCTACCATGTGGTTACTGTTAGGGGGCCTGTACACCACTCCCACAAGTGACTTCTTGCCTTTATTATTTCTCATCTCTACCCAAACCGCTTCTACATCCTGGTTTCCTGAACTTAGGTCATCCCTCTCTATTGTGCTAATACCATCATTAATTAACAGAGCCACCCCTCCACCTTCCTGTCCTGTCCTTCCTAAATGTCATGTAACCTTCAATATTCAGGTCCCAATCTATGCAGCCATGTTTCTGTAATGGCTATCAGATCATATTTATTTATTTCTATTTGCGCTATCAGTTGATCTGTTTTGTTTCGAATGCTACGTGCATTCAGATGCAGAGCCTTTAGTTTTGTCCTTTTATTATTTTTGTAACCTCTAGCCTTATCTGTTGATTTACTCTTAGATTTGTACTCTCTATCCCTTCCTGCCACGGTCTGTTTATCATTTCCCATATTAATACCTTTCTCTATTGCCTTGTCTCTAATCTTTCCCAGTACTGGTGCCAGTGCCCCAGGAATTGAAACCTATTTCTCCCAAACCAGTCTTTGAGCCACGCATTCATCTCTCTAATTTTATTTATCCTATGCCAATTTGCTCGTGGCTCAGCTAATAATGCAGACATTATTACCCTTGAGGTTCTGCTTTTTAATTTAGCCCCTAGCTGCTCATACTCTCTCAGCAGAACCTCTTTCCTAGCACGTTTCAGGAGGTGGTCACCCCACAGATAAGGAGTGTGCAGGCAGAGAGGGAATGGGTGACCACCGGACAGAGGAGGAGGACCAGGCAGGTAGTGCAGGAGTCCCCAGAGTGCATCGTGCTCTCCAACCAGTATTCGCTTCTGAGTACTGGTGAGGGCGATGGTTCCTCTGGTGAGTACAGCCAGAGCCAAGTCCACAGCACCACAGGTGGCTCAGCTGTACGGGGGGCGGGAGGAAGAAGAGTGGGAGAGCAGTAGTGGTAGGGGATTCGATAGTTCGGGGAGCAGATAAGCGTTTCTGCGGCCGCAGACGTGACTCCAGGATGGTATGTTGCCTCCCTGGTGCCAGGGTCAAGGATGTCTCTGAGCGGCTGCAGAACATTCTGAGGGGGGAGGGTGAACAGCCAGAGGTCGTGGTCCATATTGGTATCAACGACACAGGTAGAAAGAGGGATGAGGTCCTACAGGCAGATTTTAGGGAGCTAGGAAAGAGATTAAAAAGCAGGACCTCAAAGGTAGTAATCTCGGGATTACTCCCGGTGCCACGCGCGAGTGAGTATAAAAATAGTTGGATAGAGCAAATGAATGCATGTCTGGAGAGATGGAGCAGGAGGGAGGGCTTCTGATTCCCGAGACATAGGGGGAGGTTGCACCTTAACAGGGCCGGAACCAATATCCTCACGGGGAGGTTTGCTAGTGCTGTTGGGGAGGGTTTAAACTAATTTGGCAGGGGGATGGGCACAAGGATGTAACATTAGAAAGGGGAAATAAAGTGCTCAAAGGATTGGGAAAGGCAGAGAGCACTAAAGTAAGAAATGGTAAGGTATTAGGTGGGGTCAAACTAAGAGAGAATGCAGGATAATGTTACCGTGCTGGAGAGGGAGGATGTCTTGGAGGGGTCAAGGACAGAATCTATATGGCTAGAGTTAAGAAATAATAGAGGTGCCATTACACTACTAGGTGTATTCTGTAGGCCACCAAATAGTGGGGAAGATATGGAGGAGCAAATTTGCAGAGAAATTACAGAGAGGTGCAAGAACTATAGCGTAGTAATAATGGGGGACTTCAACTATCCTAATATAGACTGGGATAGTAAGAGTGTAAATGGCAGAGAAAGGGAAGAATTTCTGGTGTATTCAGGAGAACTTTCTTGATCAGTATGTTTCTGGCCTGACGAGGCATTGCTGGGTCTGGTTCTGGGGAATGAAGTAGGTCAAGTGGAGCAAGTGTCAGTAGGTGAACATTTAGGGAACAGTGATCATAGCATCATAAGGTTTAGACTAGCAATCGAAAAGGACAGGAAGCAATCTAGAGTAAAAATGTTTAACCGAGGGAAAGGCCAATTTCACTGGGTTGAGAACGGATCTGGTCCGGGTAAACTGGAATCAAAGACTGGCAGGCAAAACTGTAATGGAACAATGGGCTGCCTTTAAAGAGGAAATAGTTCAGGTACAATTGAGGTATATTCCCACGAGCGGGAAAGGTAGGGCAACTAAAGTCAGAGCTCCCTGGATGACGAAACAGATAGAGCTTATGATGAAGCAGAAAAAGTGCACGTATGACAGATGTTAGGTTGCAAATACATCTGAGAATCAGGCTATATATAGAAAGGTCAATGGAGAAGTGAAAAAGAAAATAAGAGGGGCAAAGAGAGGGTATGAGAATAGAATGGCAGCCAACATAAAAGGTAATCCAAAAGTCTTCTATAGGCATATAAATAGTAAACGGGTAGTAAGAGGAGGGGTGGGGCCAATTAGGGACCAAAAAGGAGACCTATGCATGGAGGCGGAGGGTATGGCTGAGGTACTAAATGAGTACTTTGCATCTGTCTTCACCAAGGAAGAGGATTCTGCCATAGACATAGTGAAGGAGGAGGTAGTGGAGACACTTGATAAGATAAAAATTGATAAAGAAGAGGTATTAGAAAGGCTGGCTGTACTTAAAGTAGATAAATCACCAGGAGCGGATGGGATGCATTCTAGGATGCTGAGGGAATTGAGGGCGGAAATCACGGAGGTACTGGCCATAATATTCCAATCCTCGATAGATACGGGGGGTGGTGCCAAAGGACTGGAGAATTGCAAATGTTACACCATTGTTCAAAATAGGGTGTAAAGATAAACCCAGCAACGACAGGCCAGTCAGTTTAACCTCGGTAGTGGGGAAGCTTTTTAGAAACAATAATCAGGGACAAAATTAATCTGGGACAAAATCAACAGTCACTTGGATAGGTGTGGATTAATTAAGGAAAGCCAGCACGGATTTGTTAAAGGCAAATTGTGTTTAACCAACTTGATCGAGTTTTTTGATGAGGTAACAGAGAGGGTTGATGAGGGCAATGCGGTTGATGTGGTGTACATGGACTTCCAAAAGGCGTTTGACAAAGTGCCACATAATAGGCTTGCCAGCAAAGTTGAAGCCCATGGAATAAAAGGGACAGTGGCAGCATGGATACGAAATTGGCTAAGTGACAGGAAACAGAGAGTAGTGGTGAACAGTTTTTTTTCGGACTGGAGGAAGGTATACAGTGGTGTTCCCCAGGGGTTGGTTCTCGGACCACTGCTTTTATTGATATATATTAGTGACTTGGACGTGGGTATACAGGGCATAATTTCAAAATTTGCAGATGACACAAAACTTGGAAGTATAGTGAACAGTGAGGAGGAGAGTGATAGACTTCAGGAAGATATAGACAGGCTGGTGAAATGGGTGGACACGTTGCAGATGAAATTTAACGCAGAAAAGTGTGAAATGATACATTTTGGTAGAAAGAATGGGGAGAGGACATATAAACTAAATGGTACAATCCTAAATGGGGTGCACGAACAGAGAGACCTGGGGGTATGTGTGCACAAATCGTTGAAGGTAGCAGGGCAGGTTGAGAAAGCAGTTAAAAGGCTTACGGGATCCTGGGCTTCATAAATAGTACATACTCATGTGACTCGGCCAACGTTGTCTACCTCATACGTTGCAGGAAAGGATGCCCCGGAGCATGGTACATCGGCGAGACCATGCAGACACTGAGACAACGTATGAACGGACACCGCGCAACAATCGCCAGGCAGGATTGTTACCTCCCAGTCGGGGAACACTTCAGCAGTCAAGGACATTCAGCCTCGGATCTGCGGGTTAGCGTTCTCCAAGGCGGCCTTCGAGACACACGCCAACACAAAATCATCGAGCAGAAACTAGCCAAGTTCCGCACCCATGAGGTCGGCCTCAATAGGGATATCGGGTTCATGTCACGCTACAGAACGTGAGTCGACATCGTTGTCTGTCTTTCCAGTTTAAAAAAAAACACAAAAAAAAGTTAAAAGCTCAACTGCAGACGGCAACATTTGACACGTTGGACCCCGTGACCCACCTCATTGTCTTAGCTATACTCTGATGTGTCTTTGATGTAATGCCTTCCTAACAGATTGTATCTCTGCAGACAAATTGCTCTCTGTGTGTATACATCATGTATATACTGTGTAATAGATTCCCTCACTGTACCTCTACCTGACGAAGGGGCAGCAGCTCCGAAAGCTCGTAATTTTAAATAAAACTGTTGGACTATAACCTGGTGTTGTGCGACTTCTCATTTTCATAAATAGAGGCATAAAGTACAATAGTGTGGAAATTATGATGAACCTGAATAAAACACTGGTTCGGCCCCAACTGTAGTATTGTGTCCAATTCTGGGCACCGCACTTTAGGAAGGATGTGAAGGCCTTAGAGAAGGTGCAGAAAAGATTTACGAGAATGATTCCAGGAATGAGGGACTTCAGTTACGTGGATAGACTAGACAAGCTGGGATTGTTCTACTTAAAGCAGAGAAGGCTGAGAGGAGATTTGATAGAGGTGTTCAAAGTCATGAGGGGTCTAGACAGAGTAGATAGAGAGAAACTGTTCCAATTGGTGGAAGGGTTGAGAACCAGAGGACACAGATTTAAGGTGATTGGCAGAAGAACCAAAGGCGACATGAGGGAAAACTTTTTTACGCAGCGAGTGGTTAGGATCTGGAATGTACTGCCTGAAAGGGTGGTGGAGGCGGCAGATTCAATCGTGGCTTTCAAAAGGGAATTGGATAAGTACCTGAAGGAAAAAATTTGCAGGGCTACGTGGAAAGGGCGAGGGAGTGGGACTAGCTGAGAGTCGGCACGGGCTCGACGGGCTGAATGGCCTCCTTCTGTGCTGTAACCATTCTATCATTCGATGAAGTTATATTTTGGATTTATTTTCTCTCCCCTCCCCCCTGAAGGCTGGATACAGGTTCCGCAGGCCTTGGCCGCCCCCCTCCCCCGGTGCGATCCTGATACTCGCGCACTGCCCCAGACAGGGTCACTGGGCAGCGATCGGCCGAGGTTGTCTTGGGGGATCCTCCTGGACCATTCGAACCAAGTGGCTTCGGTCACATGCCATGAACGCCCAGGTCAGGGGGCACGGCCGACCATTGACAGCCCAGGTCAGGGGTCATGGTGGCTCTCGAATACCCGGGTCAGGGGGCATGGCCGGCTATCGAATGCCTGGGTCAGGGGGTCACGGCCGGCTATCGACCGCCTGGGTCAGGAGTCACGGCCGACCATCGACCGCCCAGGTCAGGCTGGCTCGCGAACACCCGGGTCAGGGGTCACGGCAGCTCTCGAACGCCGGGAATCCGCTACAACACCGCTCGCTCTCCTCCCGCTGCAGGCTTTGGGCTGCGGAGGAATTGGAGGCGGATAAGATGGCACTGAGCGTCAGGCGAGAAAAACACACAACAAAGGCTTCCTCTGGGTGGTCCCAAACTTCAGCTTTGGTTACCAGATGTTGGCACAGGGCCCAGATGTTGGCACAGGGCCCGGCTCTTCCATCTTGAAATCCCATCTACTGTATCCAAGTGTTTTGATGTTTTGCTTCTCTGCTGCCCGAGCCTGATTTACAATTCAGAAGCTGCACTTTTATATTGGAGGGAGAAAGGGAGCGTTGGACAGTGTAGTGTAAAACACTGGGGCTCTAGTGTAACACACTGGCCTTGTAGTGCAACACAGCAACCAATTTGCGCACAGCAAGGTCCCACAAACAGCAATGTGATAATGACCAGATATTCTATTTTAGTGATGTTGATTGAGGGATAAATATCGGCCAGGACACCAGGGAGAACTCCCCTGCTCTTTTTCGAAATAGTGCCGCGAGATCTTTTACATCCACCTGAACAGGAAGACGGGGCCTCGGTTTAACATCTCATTAAAAGACCAATAAGTTTCGCTGTCTCATGAAACAGATGCCTGGAGCACTGAGGGACTCCGAGAAGCTGTACTGGTTACCAAAAGACAAGGGACTGGCAGCCCACAGACTCGAGCGCATTCCCAGAATTAGCACTTGCCACTTTAACCTCGGCATTATCTTGTACGTAACACACTGCAGCGATTGCTGGATATCTGGGGGAACAGCACGCTCTGCTGGCCAACTGCACAGCGACGTGAAGCATCATTCTCCCCGTGAATCACACAACATACAAGAGCTGCACGCCACTCTCTCCGGATTCTGGCTCAGTGGTTAACATTTCCCGCCTCCGAGTCAGAAGGTGCAGGGTTCGAATCCCCCTCCAGATAGTCCCGGCGGCGAGCAGAGCTCGGAAATCCGGGCTGACCTGCAGCGAGATCCGTGCGTCTGGTGGGTGTGGGCGCATGGGTTGCGGGAGCTCATAAACCCCTCCTGCTGTACAAGACTGACCCCCACCGCCAGCCTGTGAATCAGCCGCCAATCCTTCCACTGCTTCACACTGTTCGCCAAGGCAAGTGTACAAAGGAACAAAAACACTTTCCCTCTGTTTATATTTAGTCAACTGGTAGATGTGACCAACGCAATCTTGAGCAATGTTCCCGCTAAGGTGTGCGGCTGGGCAGGCCACTCACCGGCTTTCACATTGTTCTGACGAAGGGTCAGTGACCTGAAACGTTGACTCTGTTTCTCTGTCCACGGTGCTGCCGGACCTGCTGAGTGTTTCCAGCATTTTCTGTTGTTGCTTTACATTTTACATACCGCGCATGCGCAGAACATAAGAAGTAGGAGCAGGAGTAGGCCATATGGCCCCTCGGGCCTGCTCCGCCATTCAATAGGATCATGGCTGATCCGAACCTAGACTCACGTCCACTTCCCTGCCCGCTCCCCATAACCCTTAATTCCCTTATCAGCTAGGAAACTGTCTATCTCCGTTTAAAATTTATTTAATGTCGCAGCTTCCACAGCTCTCTGAGGTAGCAAATTCCATAGATTTACTACCCTCTGAGTGAAGAAGTTTCTCCTCATCTCAGTTTTGAAACAGCAGCCCCTTATTCTAAGATTATGCCCCCTAGTTCTAGTCTCACCCATCAGTGGAAACATCCTCCCCGCCTCCACCCGATCAAGCCCCCTCACAATCTTATTTGTTTCGATAAGATCGCCTCTCATTCTTCTGTATTCCAATGAGTAGAGGCCCAACCTACTCAACCTTTCCTCATAAGTCAACCCCCTCATCTCCGGAATCAACCGAGTGAACCTTCTCTGAACTGCCTCTAGAGCAAGTATATCTTTTCTTAAATATGGAAACCAAAACTGTACGCAGTACTCCAGGTGTGGTCTCACCAGTACCTGTATAGCTGAAGCAAGACTTCCCTGCTTTTATACTCCATCCCCCTTGCAATAAAATAAATTTAAAAGGACATTAAAAGAAACAGACCACGAAGAACAAAGTGCAGCTTACAGGGAACATGGATCCAGAGTCTAATATTTAGTGTGAAAATAACACACACAATACAACTGGTGCACAATAGTGAGCACAAATATAATCATTTTGAATGTGTTCAGACCTGGGTATTAAAGTTGCCCAGTGATGTTGTGTGACTGTTTTCCTGCACTGCTATTAGTGGGTGCGGACGGTTTTAGTCCCAGTGCATCACACAGTGCTTAAGGGACGATTTACCGAACACAGGTCATTGCTGCAATTATCAAAAACTCTTCCCCTTATTGTCCCCTGGTACTTTCCAATGAGGGTTTGAGGCAGCGATAAAAGAATTGTGAATGGACAGCTCCAATTTAGCCAATCAATAGGGGGGAGCCCTCAGAGAACATGTTCCACCATACCCAGCCGGGCCCGTCTGACACCATCAACATTTCAAGTCCAATTCCAACCTCCCTACATACTGCCCACTAGTTTACAAAGACAAATCACATTATGCCTGGTGTTTTTGGGGATTCATATCCCGCAATTCCATTTTTCCATGAAAACTGCAAACATGCAGAACCTCTCCTCCAAGTTAGAAACATAGAAACATAGAAACTAGGAGCAGGAGTAGGCCATTCAGCCCGTCGAGCATGGTACCACTAATCATTACAGTGAGATTGCCTGCCCAATCTTGATATTGTTAAAAATCTTGTATGGGGCACTCACTTCCTGTGAACAAACCTTACTTCCTGTTGTCACAATTTTTGGTCACATTTTCTGTCAATATTTACTAGTGAATTGCTACACTAGCATTTCCCATTCAATTTTGCTATGTCAACTGTCACAATGTAATTGCAGGCTCTGGCCACTAGGTAGCACGGTGGAGCAGGTTTCTGAAGTCTCTCCGAATTCCACCATTTTTGCACAAAAAAGCCACCGTTAGAGTTCATCAACTGACGCTAGCCAATGACTTGTGCTATTGCTAACCCCAGTCATCAGTACACTTGAAGAGAAGGAAATGATCAAGAGAATCTCCTGCCCATCTAACCCCCCCACCCTGTCACACACATGGCTCCATTACCCCCCCCCCTCACACACACAGGCCCTACCTCTGCGCACCCCCCACCCCACAAGGCCCCATCTCTCCCCGTCACACACACGGCCCCATCTCTCCCCGTCACACACACGGCCCCATCTCTCCCCGTCACACACACGGCCCCATCTCTCCCCGTCACACACACGGCCCCATCTCTCCCCGTCACACACACACGGCCCCATCTCTCCCCGTCACACACACACGGCCCCATCTCTCCCCGTCACACACACACGGCCCCATCTCTCCCCGTCACACACACACGGCCCCATCTCTCCCCGTCACACACACACGGCCCCATCTCTCCCCGTCACACACACACGGCCCCATCTCTCCCCGTCACACACACACGGCCCCATCTCTCCCCGTCACACACACAGCCCCATCTCTCCCCGTCACACACACGGCCCCATCTCTCCCCCTCACACACACACGACCCCATCTCTCCCCCTCACACACACACGACCCCATCTCTCCCCCTCACACACACACGACCCCATCTCTCCCCCTCACACACACACGACCCCATCTCTCCCCCTCACACACACACGACCCCATCTCTCCCCCTCACACACACACACGACCCCATCTCCCCCCTCACACACACACGGCCCCATCTCTCCCCGTCACACACACACGGCCCCATCTCTCCCCGTCACACACACACGGCCCCATCTCTCCCCGTCACACACACGGCCCCATCTCTCCCCGTCACACACACGGCCCCATCTCTCCCCGTCACACACACGGCCCCATCTCTCCCCGTCACACACACACGGCCCCATCTCTCCCCGTCACACACACACGGCCCCATCTCTCCCCGTCACACACACGGCCCCATCTCTCCCCGTCACACACATACGGCCCCATCTCTCCCCGTCACACACACGGCCCCATCTCTCCCCTCACACACACGACCCCATCTCCCCCCCCTCACATACACGACCCCATCTCTCCCCCTCACACACACACGGCCCCATCTCTCCCCCTCACACACACACACGACCCCATCTCCCCGTCACACACACACACGACCCCATCTCCCCCCCTCACACAAACGACCCCATCTCTCCCCCTCACACACACGACCCCATCTCTCCCCTCACACACACGACCCCATCTCTCCCCTCACACACACATGACCCCATCTCTCCCCCCCTCACATACACGACCCCATCTCTCCGTCACACACACACGACCCCATCTCCCCCCCTCACACAAACGACCCCATCTCTCCCCCTCACACACACGACCCCATCTCTCCCCTCACACACACGACCCCATCTCTCCCCCTCACACACACACGACCCCATCTCCCCCCGTCACACACACACGGCCCCATCTCCCCGTCACACACACGACCCCATCTCTCCCCCCACACACACACACGACCCCATCTCCCCGTCACACACACGACCCCATCTCTCCCCCCTCGCACACACACGGCCCCATCTCTCCCCGTCACACACATGGCCCCATCTCTTCCCGCCTCACACACACGACCCCATCTCCCCCTCTCACACACACGACCCCATCTCCCCCCCTCACATACACGACCCCATCTCTCCCCCTCACACACACACGACCCCATCTCTCCCCCTCACACACACACGACCCCATCTCCCCCCTCACACACACACGACCCCATCTCTCCCCCTCACACACACACGACCCCATCTCCCCGTCACACACACACGACCCCATCTCCCCGTCACACACACACGACCCCATCTCCCCCCTCACACAAACGACCCCATCTCTCCCCCTCACACACACGACCCCATCTCTCCCCTCACACACACACGACCCCATCTCTCCCCTCACACACACACGACCCCATCTCTCCCCCTCACACACACACGACCCCATCTCTCCCCCTCACACACACGACCCCATCTCTCCCCCTCACACACACACGACCCCATCTCTCCCCCTCACACACACGACCCCATCTCTCCCCCTCACACACACACGGCCCCATCTCTCCCCCTCACACACACGACCCCATCTCTCCCCCTCACACACACGACCCCATCTCTCCCCCTCACACACACATGACCCCATCTCTCCCCCTCACACACACACGACCCCATCTCCCCGTCACACACACACGACCCCATCTCCCCGTCACACACACACGACCCCATCTCCCCCCTCACACAAACGACCCCATCTCTCCCCCTCACACACACGACCCCATCTCTCCCCTCACACACACACGACCCCATCTCTCCCCCTCACACACACACGACCCCATCTCTCCCCCTCACACACACGACCCCATCTCTCCCCCTCACACACACGACCCCATCTCTCCCCCTCACACACACACGGCCCCATCTCTCCCCGTCACACACACACGACCCCATCTCTCCCCGTCACACACACACGGCCCCATCTCTCCCCGTCACACACACGGCCCCATCTCTCCCCGTCACACACACGGCCCCATCTCTCCCCCTCACACACACACGACCCCATCTCTCCCCCTCACACACACACGACCCCATCTCTCCCCCTCACACACACGACCCCATCTCTCCCCCTCACACACACATGACCCCATCTCTCCCCCTCACACACACACGACCCCATCTCCCCGTCACACACACACGACCCCATCTCCCCGTCACACACACACGACCCCATCTCCCCCCTCACACAAACGACCCCATCTCTCCCCCTCACACACACGACCCCATCTCTCCCCTCACACACACACGACCCCATCTCTCCCCCTCACACACACACGACCCCATCTCTCCCCCTCACACACACACGACCCCATCTCTCCCCCTCACACACACGACCCCATCTCTCCCCCTCACACACACGACCCCATCTCTCCCCCTCACACACACGACCCCATCTCTCCCCCTCACACACACATGACCCCATCTCTCCCCCTCACACACACACGACCCCATCTCCCCCCCTCACACACACACGACCCCATCTCTCCCCCCTCACACACACGACCCCATCTCTCCCCCTCACACACACACGACCCCATCTCCCCCCCTCACATAAACGACCCCATCTCCCCCCCTCACACAAACGACCCCATCTCCCCCCTCACACACACGACCCCATCTCTCCCCCTCACACACACGACCCCATCTCTCCCCCTCACACACACATGACCCCATCTCTCCCCCTCACACACACACGACCCCATCTCCCCCCCTCACACAAACGACCCCATCTCTCCCCCTCACACACACGACCCCATCTCCCCCCCTCACACACACGACCCCATCTCTCCCCCTCACACACACGACCCCATCTCTCCCCCTCACACACACATGACCCCATCTCTCCCCCTCACACACACACGACCCCATCTCCCCCCCTCACACAAACGACCCCATCTCTCCCCCCTCACACACACGACCCCATCTCTCCCCCTCACACACACGGCCCCATCTCTCCCCCCTCACACACACGACCCCATCTCCCCCCCTCACATAAACGACCCCATCTCCCCCCTCACATAAACGACCCCATCTCCCCCCCTCACATAAACGACCCCATCTCCCCCCCTCACACAAACGACCCCATCTCCCCCCTCACACACACGACCCCATCTCTCCCCCTCACACACACGACCCCATCTCCCCCCCTCACATAAACGACCCCATCTCCCCCCCTCACATAAACGACCCCATCTCTCCCCGTCACACACAAACGACCCCATCTCTCCCCCTCACACACACGACCCCATCTCTCCCCCCCCTCACATACACGACCCCATCTCTCCCCCTCACACACACGACCCCATCTCTCCCCTCACACACACGACCCCATCTCCCCCCCCTCACATACACGACCCCATCTCTCCCTCACACACACACGACCCCATCTCCCCCCCTCACACACACACGACCCCATCTCTCCCCCTCACACACACACGACCCCATCTCCCCCCTCACACACACACGACCCCATCTCTCCCCCCGTCACACACACGACCCCATCTCTCCCCCTCACACACACAGCCCCATCTCCCCCCCTCACACACACACGACCCCATCTCCCCCCGTCACACACACGACCCCATCTCTCCCCCTCACACACACGACCCCATCTCCCCCTCACACACACACGACCCCATCTCTCCCCTCACACACACGACCCCATCTCCCCCCCCTCACATACACGACCCCATCTCTCCCTCACACACACACGACCCCATCTCCCCCCGTCACACACACGACCCCATCTCTCCCCCTCACACACACAGCCCCATCTCCCCCCCTCACACACACACGACCCCATCTCCCCCCGTCACACACACGACCCCATCTCTCCCCCTCACACACACGACCCCATCTCTCCCCCTCACACACACACGACCCCATCTCTCCCCCTCACACACACACGACCCCATCTCCCCCCCTCACACACACACGACCCCATCTCTCCCCCCTCACACACACGACCCCATCTCTCCCCCTCACACACACACGACCCCATCTCCCCCCCTCACATAAACGACCCCATCTCCCCCCCTCACACAAACGACCCCATCTCCCCCCTCACACACACGACCCCATCTCCCCCCCTCACATAAACGACCCCATCTCCCCCCTCACACAAACGACCCCATCTCCCCCCTCACACACACGACCCCATCTCTCCCCCTCACACACACGACCCCATCTCTCCCCCTCACACACACATGACCCCATCTCTCCCCCTCACACACACACGACCCCATCTCTCCCCCTCACACACACGACCCCATCTCTCCCCCTCACACACACATGACCCCATCTCTCCCCCTCACACACACACGACCCCATCTCCCCCCCTCACACAAACGACCCCATCTCCCCCCTCACACACACGACCCCATCTCTCCCCCTCACACACACGGCCCCATCTCTCCCCCCTCACACACACGACCCCATCTCCCCCCCTCACATAAACGACCCCATCTCCCCCCCTCACACAAACGACCCCATCTCCCCCCTCACACACACGACCCCATCTCTCCCCCTCACACACACGACCCCATCTCCCCCCCTCACATAAACGACCCCATCTCTCCCCGTCACACACAAACGACCCCATCTCTCCCCCTCACACACACGACCCCATCTCCCCCCCCTCACATACACGACCCCATCTCTCCCTCACACACACACGACCCCATCTCCCCCCCTCACACACACACGACCCCATCTCCCCCCGTCACACACACACGGCCCCATCTCCCCGTCACACACACGACCCCATCTCTCCCCCCTCGCACACACACGGCCCCATCTCTTCCCGCCTCACACACGACCCCATCTCCCCCCTCACACACACGACCCCATCTCTCCCCCTCACACACACACGACCCCATCTCTCCCCCTCACACACACACGACCCCATCTCCCACACACGACCCCATCTCCCCCCGTCACACACACGACCCCATCTCTCCCCCTCACACACACACGACCCCATCTCCCACACACGACCCCATCTCCCACACACGACCCCATCTCCCCCCGTCACACACACGGCCCCATCTCCCCGTCACACACACACGGCCCTCATCTCTCCCCCCCTCGCACACACACGGCCCCCATCTCTCCCCCCTCACACACACACGGCCCCCATCTCTCCCCCCTCACACACACATGGCCCCCATCTCTCCCCCCTCACACACACGACCCCATCTCCCCCCCTCACACACACACACGACCCCATCTCCCCCACACACACGGCCCCATCTCCCCCCCTCACACACACGGCCCCATCTCTCCCCCTCACACACACACGACCCCATCTTCCCCCTCACACACACGACCCCATCTCTCCCCCCTCACACACCCACAACCCCATCTCCCCGTCACACACACGACCCCATCTCTCCCCCCTCACACACACACGACCCCATCTCTCCGTCACACACACGACCCCATCTCTCCCCCCTCGCACACACACGGCCCCATCTCTCCCCGTCACACACACGACCCCATCTCTCCGTCACACACACGACCCCATCTCTCCCCCCTCGCACACACACGACCCCATCTCTCCCCGTCACACACATGGCCCCATCTCTTCCCGCTCACACACACGGCCCCATCTCCCCCCTCACACACACACACGACCCCATCTCCCCGTCACACACACGACCCATCTCTCCGTCACACACACACGACCCCCCATCTCTCCCCGTCACACACACGGCCCCATCTCTTCCCGCTCACACACATGGCCCCATCTCTTCCCGCTCACACACACGGCCCCATCTCTCCCCTCGCACACACACGGCCCCATCTCTCCCCTCGCACACACACGGCCCCATCTCTCCCCGTCACACACATGACCCCATCTCCCCCCCCCCTCACACACACAGCCCCATCTCTTTCAGTGGAGACCATCTGAGAGTCACTTTTCACCCTTCACATCTCCTCCATGGGGTGGGATTGTTGCACAATCATCCCCTCAGCGACTACATCGTGAGCAGAAAGCTGGCCTCCGTGCGTCCTTCAGCAGCAATGGTACAACAGCTGCTTCTACACAGACTGGATGAGGATGACCAGCAACCCTGAGCCAACTGGCCCAAGTATCTTCTACTGTGATGGGGTGCTCACCTAGGCTGCTACAGTGGTGTACTGGTTATGTTACTGGGCTAGTAATCTAGAGATCTTGTGTACAAATCCCACTGTCGCAGTTTGAGAATTTGAATTCAGTTTTAAAAATCTGCTCTCAGTAAAAGTGACCAGGAAGCTATCAGGTTGTCGTAAAAACCCAACTGTCGTTTAGGGAAGGAAACCTGCCGTCCTTACCCGGTCCGGCCTACACGTGATTCCAGTCTCACCCTTAATTGGCGTCTGCAGTGGCCTAGCAAGATACTCAGTTATATCAAACTCGGGGATGGGCAATAAATGTCGGTCTTGCCAGTGACGTCCACATCCACATCCCAAGAATGAATTTAAGATGCTCATCTTCAGTGACCTGGCGGAGGGAGGCTGGGGGCTGAGTTACTGAGCCCAGCAGAAAGAAACGCGGGATACTTGACAACAGCAGCTTTAACGCACTGGAGGCTGGCTGACTGTCAAATACTTTGGGAGCACAGGTGGTCCCCCATCTGGGCTGGTCAAGCGTGGATCCTGCTCTGCGATTATGGCAACGCTTGACACACTGCAGGTTCAGACTCGAAGGGCAGAACAGGAACACACATCCAGAGCACGTTCTAATGAAACCAAACTTGTATTTTTAATGCAAATTTTGTTACAAGAAAAGTTTGCTATCGTCTTACCGCTGTGCTAAATTAGAAACCGTTACAGTTTTCTCAGTGCACTTACAAAAAACACAAGTTAATGAAACTTTTTTGAACTAACAGTATCAATGCAGAATGGATCTCCTGAGGGGAGTCGGCCTTCTTTAAAAAAAATCAAGAATGGTTACAGCACACGTTTAAAGATTCTGCAAACAGTCGAACTCTTCCTTTTAAAAAGAAGACACCAAAAATTGATGACATTCCTGTTGAATTTGAAGCCAAGTGGTTAAAACAGGGAGGGGGTCAGATTCTCTGAAGGGCCCGATGTCACCAGTATAATTGAAACCCGAGGAGCTTCCAAATTTCAGCCTAGGATCCTGGACGTGCAGTCCCATTGTGACAGCTTTGTTTCGCCAGAGTGGGCAAGAAGCCTATTTTAGATACTAATGTTTAAGCTTTGGGGGAAAGGATGCTTTTATGTGAATTTAATGACACTAAGTTAATCTTGAAATGTAAGCGGTGGTGGATCAGCGGTCAGTGTTTCTACTTGTTTCCAGGCTCAGAGATCGAGCCAAGTGCTCCACCAAGGCCCACGTTTCGACATCTCTGCTTTGAAGGGACGAACAAACGGAGAACTAAACTCTCCTGTCAAAAGCGGTAAGCATCAAACAGGCAGCGTCCAAGCAAACGGGTTGTCCGTGCAACCCGTCAACGTATCAGTTGCTGCTCTTGGGACAGGCGGCTGCAGCGGGATGTGCGGCTCTTTAAAAGCAGCTTGGATGGTCTGGTGCACCCTCTCATCATAAAATACGGTGAGAGCAAGGAGTTGACAGTCACACCTTCACCAGGAGTCGGCAAGCTCGGGACCCCCAACTTCACTGGGTTAAACGATCAAACCACCAAGAACCCACCTCACCACCCGCTCCCCTCAACCAGAGGAAAACCCCGCTGTCATCTGAAAAGCCAAGTACAAGCGCACAGCACTCGTGCAAGAGCAGGAACACAAGTTCTGTCCAACAAACTCGACCACAACAACCCGACTCTCTGGGTCATCCTTCCAAGCGCCCGTTGTACAAGCACCAATTTTCTGGTCTCGGGACAGCCTACACCAACCGCAACCCTTCACCGATCAGTGGCTTAGCACCCAGCTGCACCTCTGCCGTCTCTGCTCTACAACCCATCAGCCCCCTGGGGATGCGTCGTGAGCACATAGTTCCCACGGGAGGGCTGCGAGGTTGGCACAGGGACTGATCAAGTCCGCTCATGTGACTTTACACTGTATAGTGGCCTTTCACGCCCACTGTGGGCGATTCTTCCAATCAGTCAGTGCTGGGAGCTGCTGGACATCTGTGACATTGGAGAGGACCGATTCTCAGATCTGGTGGGACTCGCAAGTTCAACAGCTGCAACAAACCCAACGCTGAGGTCAGAGGTCAGCAGCCCTGTTAGAAATGCACCACTGGCTCCAAAGTAGGAAAAGTGCAATATAATAGCAAAATACTGCTGATGCTGGAAATCTGAAATAACAACAGAAAGTGCTGGAAACACTCAGCTGGTCAGGCAGCATCGAGGAGAGAGAAACAGTCAATGTTTCCGGTCAAACCGGTTCGGTTCTGATGAAGGGTTCGACCCGAAACGTTGACTCTGTTTCTCTCTCCTCAATGCTGCCTGACCTGCTGAGTGTTTCCAGCACTTCCTGTTGTTATTTCAGAAGTGCAATATACTGCCTTGTGCGTACGGTTCAGGGTGGGTTAACACTTAGGTTCAGATGATATTTGTCCAAATAAAAAAAAAAGGGGAGCACCGTCTCAAAGCAGATTCCTTTAAATGAAGGTCATTCAGGACTCTTTGTAAAGAGGGCAGTAAACAGAGCGGAGTTTGCAGTGGGCTGCAGTAAGTACACCCACTGTCTGATGAATAGTACTGGGAGTGGACATGGTAGGGCTCCTGAGAATGACACGCTCAAAGCGCACCTTGGGAAAGGGTAGCCTGGGACCGTGAGTTAAAGACCAGAAATGCCCCAAACTCCAGGAATGCTGCTTTCCTAAGGCAGGGGGTGGCGGAGAAGGTAGAGGACTTTCTTGGATTAGCCTTAAGGGACACTAAAAGCAAAAGGAAGCACTTTATTTTGGGTCAAGTCAACACTTGTACAGAGGAAAGATGCTGGTTATCTCAGCTAATGCGCTCTCCTGAATTACTTTCCATCTTGTAAGGGAGAGGAATTTTCCAAATTTTTCGCCCTAATTGGCCTGGGTTTTTAGCCTCTCTCAGGAGATCTTATGGTTTGCGAGGAGTGTCTGTATCTCGATGCACAGAGCATCACAACTGTGCGAGGAAGGTTAAATGGACCAGTAGGTCTTTTCGGTCCAACGTTTTCATGTGTTGGGGCAGTGTTACCCTCATCAATTTTGACTATGGTTAATTTTCCATCCGAATAGCCAGATAATGAAGGGGGCACACCCGAGATATAATGGCATACCTGCTCTCGTTACACACACTGACCTCCAGCGGCTTTCCAGCATCTCTGGTTCATTACTGAAATGGGACTAGTTTTGGGGGGTGGTGGGGGGACTCTGCAGAAGAGAGTCGACAAAACCCTGGACAATCAGATATCCAAGTCCACATCACACCACAGACAGACGACAGCAGGAGGGGCTTGGTCTGGCGGAGTCTCTGGATTACTGGCTATGCTCGAGAGAGAGAGAGAGAGAGAGAGAAAGACAGTGAGGAGAGAAAGGGAGACAGAAAGCAGACAGAGTGGAAAGATGGAGAAAGGGAGAGAGAGGTGGAGAGAGGGGAAGACAGTGAGGTGAGAGACACACAGGGACAAGAGAGAGACAGAGACAGAACATGAGACACACAGAGATAGAGTGGGAAAGACAAAGAGAAAGAGAAGGGAAGGAAAGAGGGAGGGAGAGAATCCTGCCACTAGTGTGATGTGTAAAGCATTGGTCTCAGTAAAATAATTTATTAAGGAAATTTGTTGATGCTGGGACGCAAACAACAGAATTTTCTGGAAATACACAGGTCCGCGTGCATCTGAGAGAGAGACCGGTTAATGTTTCCAGTGAAACCCTTCATCAGAACTCCTGATGAGTAAGTGTTGAATTCAGAAACATGAACCCGCCTTTCCTCGCTCAGGTGCTGACTGACCTGCTGTATCTCTCACTACTTGACTTTTGGGGAAATACCTGAATAGGTTTGTTCCTTTGAGGCTGCAATGGAATGGAGCTGATCACCATCACCACAAGGACTGCAGCAGGATCAGGGTGACTGGGAATGGGCAATCAATGTGGCCTTGCCACCCTCTCACCCCCATCCTGAGAACAAAGAAAGAATAGATCGGGGGTCTCAACATCGCTGAGAAAGAGCTGGCGGAATCCAATGACCAGAGGACAACCCCACTGCCCTCCCGGGCAAGCTTTAAGGGGATACACCAAAGTTGGAGGTGGGGGAGGAGGAAGCCAGACCACAGAGGGAGCAAGAATAAAACTGATCCGTCAACTTGGACCAACTGGTGCATCTCCCTGGAGAGCAGCTCAAACCAGAGGTCACCAGCCCACCCTGGTCAGCCAGGACAGGGAGCAAAAAGGAGTTGAAAACAAACGTATAAACAAGCAGGGGGAGAATTACTTTAGGATATTTCAATCCCTCTCCTCGCCGACATCATCTCACAGAGACATGTCCCCAAGGCAACACCAGAGCTTGCCCCCGCCCCGCACGCCTTCCCCCCCAACACCCCGAGCTTCACCCTCCAGCCGAGCTTCCCAACTCAAAAGGGCCTTGGGGAATCAAGAACATGCAACGGGTTCACTCATTTCAAAATGAAGGTGTAAGAATGAAGCTGGGACTCTGACCGTGTGCCGTGTAACACAGACTTGGTTTTTTCAAAAAGTATTATTTGAGGAAAAACCCAGAATGAAACAAGTTTGTTTCTACATTTTCTTTTCTCCAAAAGCTTTGCACAAGTTCTCAGTTTGACCTTCTTGGCTTAAAACAATTGGAGGCAGAATTAGAAACAATCTGGTGGGTCGCCAGACAAGAATCGACCGTCCCGAGACCGGGCGCTGAACCAACGGGATTGTTTAGGCGCCCGAACGCGGAAACACGGAGAGCCTGGCGGCGTTGTGGAGATGCACGGAGCCTCGCCAGCAATGAAGGTTTAAGTCATTCTTTGGAAGGATCCAAAGGTACGGGGAAGGGAGGTGGGGGGAGAAGGCAGCCCAGCAGTAAGGAAGGAGGGCAAGTGCTCCCGGCCTCTGACACTGCACTGGCTCCCTGCAGGCCACACGGTGCGAGCGTTGCAGGATTGCCGGCTCACCAACGCCCGGGTGGACTGCAATGCTTCACAAGTGAAGTATCCACTCCCCCCACCCCCGGCACCTTTACCCCGAGGGTTCAACGCTTCGGGGGAGAACAAGTATCAAAGTAGCGCAGTGGGAGGAGCCAGGGGCGGTAGGGTCACAAGGGGTACGGGGATGACACACACCCCATTCCCCGGGGAAGGGCGTTCCACGCAGGAAAACAAGAAGTAACACTCCCTGTCCTCCTGGGACTTAGCGAGGGCCACGGAAAACGAAGAGCTACTTTAGTCCGAGTGCTCCCCCATTCGCGTCACTTTAGTCCGACAGAGAGACGCTGGCTTCTGAGGTGAAAGGGCCGCATTTACACGACGTACCACACAAACTGGGCACCGATCGCCGCTGACCCGGGGGCTGAGGGGGCGTGGGGGGGGTTATCCATCTCGCAAGCAGTTACAATAAATAAATAGGACCTCGTTGCACCTGTGAGACGGGGCGAGCCGTTAGTGTGCCACCTTATCCTTTGCTTTGATTCCCTGGACGGTCTTGGCAGCTGGCGTACCTGGCTTCTGTTCGGTGCGCTGGGCGTTTGCTTGCTGCCGGCGGTCGGCCTGATATGCGTTGGCGACGTTCTGGGACCGCCCAGGCAGCTGTGGGGGGGCAGCTGGTGGCTGCTGCTGTGGAGAGGCGTTTTGCAGTCCTTGGTAACCCTGGGGGACCCGTTTCGGCTGGGCCTGGGCCCGAGCCCGAACCTGAGCCTGAGCCTGGGCCTGCGCCTGGGCCTGAGCCCGAACCTGGGCCTGAGTCAGAGGTGGAGACGGGGTCGTGGTCTCGTTCTTCGTCTGCAGCTTGCGCGGAGGCATCCTCTCATTAACCAGGTCCAAACCCCTGGCCTGTTCGAAGCTGATCTTCCGCCCAGAACCTTGCTCTTGGAGACAGACACAGAGACAAAGCAAGATGTAAGGCACAGGGTTGGCACTCATACTCCCAACACTGCGAGAGAAGGGCTTCCCGTTAACCCTTCAGCACTGAGACAATTAACGCATATTACAAGAGAGTCACATAAGGACAATCAGTTCCCTATCAGTGTTCACACAGTTCAATTTTTTTTGCAGCTGTACAGAGCCTTGGTCAAACCCTATCTGGACACTGCGTTCAGTTCTGGGCACCACCCTCAGGAAGGATATATTGGCCTTGGAGAGGGGGCAGCGCAGATTCACCAGAATGATACTGGGGCTAAAAGGGCTAAATTATGAGGACAGGTTGTGTAGACTAGGCTTGTATTCCCTTGAGTTTAGATGATTAAGGGGGTGATCCAATTGAGGTGTTTAAGATGATTAAAGGACTTGATAAGGAAGATAGAGAGAAACTATTCCCTCTGGTGGGGGGAATCCGGAACAAGGGTGCATAATCACTCTCACCAAATTCCCGTTCCCACTCTGAATAGCAAGCCACTGCGTTTAGCAGATAGTCCCAGCACTGTGCACACAGCATAGGCTATTCCCTTTATAAATGTGGACGTAGGAGTATTTAAATAGGAAAAGTTGACAGGCTAAATGCGCATAGAAGGAAGATTTTTTCTGTATATTAATTGATTTCAACTTTAACACGAGGCAAATCCAACCAGAAATCAGTTTTAAAAGATAACCCGTGTTGTTGATGGCTCACTATCATTCCCATAAAAAGGAAAAATTCAAGCTCCAGTTTGATGAGAGTTAGACTGTTTAACACAGTGAAAACAGAGCTGAGGGGAATGAGGGTGAGGCTTCCAGGCTGGACAACTTTATACAAATTCAGTAATTAGATCACCCTGAATTACGCAGGGAATCAAATCTTTTTTTTAAAAAAGCACACAGCAAGTGAAAAGACAACAACCGACAGGATCAGAAGTAAACACGTTGCAGCCACATCTCCCAGACACACAGGGATACGGTTACTTTACTGCAACCAGACAGAGGTCTGAATGTTTCTTTCCAATTGGGGCTTTAGTGGCACCAGGATTTAGATGTGAAGGAGCTCGGTCAGACAGCCGCTTGCAACCCCAGAGCCCGAACGGACCAGGATCGGCGAGTAACCGGGGCACGGCATGTGACCTCTGCCCGTGACATCATCTGACCTACTGCAGGGGGGAATGCATTTATAAAGACACACTTTTTTCAAGGATTGAATGCGGTTGGCGTGGTTACTCCCAGGAGCTGAGCAATGGGAGTTTTGTTAGGGTGGGGTTGAGCTGCACCCATGGGGTAGTGATCTCAGCTCAGGGAGGTGCCATGCAGTTACCCACAGCCAGCGCCAGTCCAGCAGAACTGCACCATCCCGTGGTCTGGGCTTGCTTCTCGGGACCAGTCTGGAGAGTCCCCCAACACTGCTGCTGAGGTGGCACCATCCAGTCAGCTACTCATTGCCGCCTTGAAGCCAGTGGGACCCTGCCGCCCCAACCTGGGCTGGGCCTACCTCTGCTCCAGTTCCACATGACAGGATTGGGGCGGGAGGGAAGGACAATAAACACTGCCTCGCCCACAACCCAAGAAGCAAGGAAATAAAAGAAAAAGATGCGCGCCTGCTTGCAGCAGTTTTGCTTTTCCTGTGGCAGCCTCGGACCCGTGCAAAGTTCAAGCAGAATGGAAATTTGGGGGCTGCGCAGCCAGGAAAGAGAGCATCACTCCCACCCAGTTTCAAACTAAAGATACCAGAAGGATAATCCGCAGGTCTATGGACTAGAAGACCATCCCTCTACCTTTGAGCAAGCACTGAAACGTTAGTTTCATGTTGTTCAGGAGCCAGAGGCAGGCACGAACACCCATAACTCCTGTCTTCAGGCATTGATCAGTCGAGCATGAGTGGGTGGCGAGCTTCGGCTCCAGAAGAGGCTGGGATCTGGGCAAGAACACAGGGCCAACGACACACAATTAACAACAGGAATACACATACCTTTATCAGACTTCGCTGCATCAATCATGGCTGTCGAGGTGAATGTCAGCATGGGGAAAGGAATGAGAGAGAGAGACAGAGTCAGTAATGTTATCCACCAATAAACCCTCACAACCCAAGTCACCAGCTCAGTTCGAGAATGCTGAGCCAAGAACAGCGCACTCGGGTGTTGACCACTAACTCGCCAAGAGTTTGCAGTCACGAGCCACAGTCTGATCAGCCAAGCTCGTCCATTTGGTGCAGCATTTGGTAACTGATCAAATAGATTCAAATGACCGAGTGGCCCCGGCTCACTCAAGTTCAAACTCTGGTTTATTCCGACCTGCAACCCACACGAACACATGGCCCTTCCTGCTAACATTTCGGAGTACAGCTCAACTCAGCCCCAAGACACTGTGAATGTCATTGACCCCCAGCCAACCTCCCAAAGGATGCACTCAAGGAGCAAATGCAACGTCCGTGGGCTTTCTATCTGGGTTCAGTGCTCAGTTTCCTTTCTCGATTAAGACGGGCCAAACACTAGGCGAGTCAACAACCCGACAGAGCCAGCCCACACCCCAAGTGAAATAAAAAGTCCCGATTTGGAGCTACAAGGTCATTTCACAGGAGTGTGAAACGGTGCAGATGTCAGTAACCCCTGCTTTCAAACTGGGACTCCACAAAGTTAAGGAAGCCGGGAATAACACAAAGATCAAAATATTCTAGTGATTATGCACATAGTAACGCTGCTGGAAATCAGCAACACTGCCGGAAACTGAACATCTGCCTGATTGTAGAATTGGTCTCAATAAACACTCAGGGCATCACTGCTTTCTGGCTCCAACCGATTGATTCAATCTTCCAATTTCCCACTAAAGCATGGAGGGAGATGTATGTGTTATCACACACTCTCCAGAGAGGCAGGGAGCGCGGGCGAGGTAGAGGAAACCTATCTTGTGAAGAGAATAGGCTGGTCCAGTGACTGGCACTCTGGGGAAGGGGGAAGAATGGCTATGTAGGAGTTAGGGAACTCTTCTTGTGGGGAAAAGGCCCAATTTAGAGGCATGGTTTATTCCTGTAAGACCATACACACGAAGCAAAAGCAAGTGTCACTTTGCGTGCCCTGCTCTCTGAGACGAGACATTGAGTGTGTGAACAGGAAACCATTAAATCTCACGGAAGATGGGAGCCAGCGGGTCACAGTACATCTTTG
The DNA here is from genome assembly GCA_030390025.1 of Squalus acanthias. Lineage (NCBI taxonomy): Eukaryota > Metazoa > Chordata > Chondrichthyes > Squaliformes > Squalidae > Squalus > Squalus acanthias. The sequence continues at coordinate 78,889,935 of CM059441.1, read as the reverse complement.
CTAACCTTTCTGCAGGGCCGATTTCCCCCCCGTCAGGGCTCCGAGGGGCAGGTTGCCAGTTGGAGTCAAGCCTTTTAACAACAGCACGTTCTCGTGCTCCTCTCTGTGAAGAGAACAAAACAAGAGACGCATTACAATAGCAAAATACTGCGGATGCTGGAAATCTGAAATAACAACAGAAAATACTGGAAACACTCAGCAGGCCAGGCAGCATCTGTGGAGAGAGAAACAGAGTTAACGTTTCAGGTCTGGGACCCTTCATCAGAACTGGAAAAAGCTGGAGATGTAACAGATCTTAAGCAGGTGCAGGGAGAGGGTGGGGGTGGGGAGGAAGGAATTGAAGGGACATTCTGTGCTAAAGTAAGGGGCAGGAAAGATAAAATGTTGCAAATGGGAATGGCAAAATCATAGAGCATGAAAAATGGGGGCAGGGGTTATAGTCTGAAATTGTTGAACTCAATGTTGAGTCCAGAGGGCTGTAAAGTGCCTAATCGAAAGATGAGGTGCTGTTCCTCGAGCTTACGTTGAGCTTCATTGGAACAATGTAAGAGGCCGAGGACAGAGAGATCAGAGTGGGAGTGGAGCAGAGAATTAAAGTGACAGGTGACCAGAAGCTCAGGGTCACCCTTACAGACTGAACGGAGGTGTTCCGCAAAGCGGTCACCCAATCTGTGTTTGGTCTCCCCAATGTAGAGGAGACCGCATCGTGAGCAGCGAATACAGTATACTAAATTGCAAGTAGTACAAGTAAATCGCTGTTTCACCTAGAAGGGGTGTTTGGGGCCCTGGACAGTGGGAAGGGAGGAGGTGAAAGGGCAGGTGTTGCATCTCCTGCGCTTGCATGGGAAGGTGCCGGGCGAAGGGCTGATTGAGTGGACCCTTCGGAATGCTGAAAGGGGAGGTGAGGGGAAGATACGTTTGGTGGTGGGATCACGTTGGAGGTGGCAGAAATGGCGGAGGATGATCCGTTGAATGTGGAGGCTGGTGGGGTGAAAGGTGAGGACAAGGGGAACCCTATCGTGGTTCTGGGAGGGAGGGGCAGGGGCGAGAGCAGAAGTGCGGGAAATGGAACGGACACGGTCAAGGGCCGTGTCAACCACAGTAGAGGGGAATCCTCGATTGAGGAAAAAGGAAGACATGTTGGAAGCACTGGTATGGAAGGTGGCATCGTCAGAACAGGCACGGCGGAGATGGAGAAACTGGGAGAATAGAATAGAGTCCTTACAGGAAGCGGGGTGGGAGAAAGTGCAGTCCAGGTAGCTGTGGGAGTCAGTGGGCTTGTAGTGGATGTGTGTCGACAGCCTATCACCAGAAATGGAGACAGAGAAGTCAAGGAAGGGAAGAGAAGAGTCGGAGATGGACCATGTGAAGGTGAGGGAAGGGTGGAAATTGGAAGTAAAGTGAATGAACTTTTCTAGTTCAGGGTGAGAGCAGGAAACGGCACCGATAGTCAGCAATGCACCGGAAAAAGAGGTGAGGGAGGGGACCCGAGTAGGACTGGAACAAAGAATGTTCCACATATCCCATGAAAAGGCAGGCATAGCTAGGGCCCATGCAGGTTCCCATAGCAACACCTTTAATTTGGAGGAAGCGAGTGGAGTCAAAGGAGAAGTTGTTCAATGTGAGAACAAGTTCAGCCAGACGGAGGAGGGTGGTGGTGGATGGGGACTGGTTGGGCCTCTGTTCAAGGAAGAAGCAGAGCGCCCTCAGGCCATCCTGGTGGGGAATGGAGGTGTAGAGGGATTGGACGTCCATAGTGAAAAGGAGACGGTTGGGGCCAGGAAACTGGAAACTGTTAAAGTGACGGAGGGCATCGGAAGAGTCGCGAATGTAGGTGCGAAGAGACTGGATAAGGGGAGAAAAAAGAGTCGAGATAGGAAGAGATAAGTTCCGTGGGGCAAGAACAGGCTGAAACGATGGGTCTACCAGGGTAGTCCGGTTTGTGGACGCATTAACTCTGCGTAGCCGCCAAACCCCCCCCACCTCTCGACCAAAGGGCACGGCGCACGAACGCCCCTCGCTACCTAAAGTCGCACGCGCATGGTCACACAGCAAAGAGGCTGCCGCCATTCCATTCGCAGAAGAATATTGAACATCCACTTCCTACCTGAGCACTGCAAAGACCCTGGCCATCTTGCCGATTGCACGGATCTTGTTCTTGATGACTTCCTTGCGATCGCGCTGAGCAGCTGAGATAGAGGGGTGCAGAAAGGCATCAATAGGGCATGGAGCACCAACTGCGTTACACAGCACCCCCAACCCAGTCAGCCCAAGAGGGCCGCGCACGGTGTGAGATGCAAGGGTCAAGGTGTAACCTGCAACTCCCAGCAAATGCACACCCATTCCAACATATTAATGTCAAAATCCTTCTCTCTCTCTCTCCTCACACTGTGCAATCGAAGAATACAGTAGTTGGAAGATACCCATATGCAATTTCCTGAAAATTCAATCACCATCAAAATAAAGTAACTGGTCATGCATCACGCTGCTGTTTGTGGGTGCTTGCTGTGCGCAAATCGGTTGCCGCGTTTCCTGCATTACATCAGGGACTGCAAAAGTACATCATTAGCTGTAAAGCACTTTGGATTTCACTCACTGCTAATGTCAGTCTGCAACCAGCCAACAGGAGATGAGAAAGTGCCGTAAAGGATGATCCAGCTCCTGCTATTCCAGCTGCTGACCAACTGACCGATGATGCTGGCAACCCCCCCATTAACCCTAAATGTGCACATGTCCAAAGCTGTTGGAATATCGCACACGTGCAGCACACAAATACTGGGCATTGTGTTCAACACACACTCACCATCATCGTCATCCATCAGTTCGTCATCGGAGCAGATGTTGAGGATGTTGACCAACATATCCGTAACTGCAAGAGACCCCAAACACAGTTCAGTACAGGCAATGCCATCACACGGTGTACAGCACACGCCTGCCCCGCCACACCCTCTGCCTGCCCCACGCTCGCCCAACGGCCACGCCCCCCACATGTCCGCCCAACGGTCACGCCTCCCCCATGTCCGCCCAACGGTCATGTCCCCCCCCATGCCCGCCCAACGGTCATGTCCCCCCAACGGCCACGACCCCGCCCCACGTCCGCCCAATGGCCACACCCCCCACGCTCGCCCAACGGCCACACCCCCCCCATGTCCGCCCAATGGCCATGCCCCCCACACCCGCCCAAAGGTCACGCCCCCATGTCCGCCCAACGGCCACGCCCCCCCATGTCCGCCCAACGGTCATGTCCCCCCAACGGCCACGACCCCCGCCCCATGTCCGCCCAACGGCCACACCCCCCACGTCCGCCCAACGGCCACGACCCCCCATGTCCGCCTTACGGTCATGTCTCCCCAACGGCCACGACGCCCGCCCCATGTCCGCCCATTGGCCATGCCCCCCACACCCGCCCAACGGCCACGACCCCCCGTCCGCCCAATGGAAACGCCCCCCACACCCGCCCAACGGCCACGCCCCCCCACACCCGCCCAACGGCCACGCCCCCCCACACCCGCCCAACGGCCACGCCCCCCCACACCCGCCCAACGGCCACGCCCCCCCACTGGCCACGCCCCCCCACACCCGCCCAACGGCCACGACCCCCCGTCCGCCCAATGGCCACGCCCCCCACACCCGCCCAACGGCCACGCCCCCCACACCCGCCCAACGGCCACGCCCCCCACACCCGCCCAACGGCCACGCCCCCCACACCCGCCCAACGGCCACGCCCCCCACACCCGCCCAACGGCCACGCCCCCCACACCCGCCCAACGGCCACGCCCCCCCCACCGGCCACGACCCCCCGTCCGCCCAATGGCCACGCCCCCCCACACCCGCCCAAAGGCCACGACCCCCCGTCCGCCCAATGGCCACGCCCCCCCACACCCGCCCAAAGGCCACGACCCCCCGTCCGCCCAATGGCCACGCCCCCCACACCCGCCCAAAGGCCACGACCCCCCGTCCACCCAATGGCCACGCCCCCCACACCCGCCCAACGGCCACGACACCCCCATGCTCTCCTGCACTATGAAACCGAACCTAACCGATTCAAAACCTGACACATCACTTGCCCTTTTCGCCAACAAAGGGCAGAGACCAGGAGAAGACATCCATGAAGTTCGGAAGCCAGTAGGGGTGTGGGGAGCAGTTAAATTGCCTAATATTCATTACATTATTTTCATATTTCAATACAGCAGCTGTGGAAAAGAGATTGAAAAGAGCCCATCAACAATCCAGCACAGATCGAACACTGCAACCAAGCTAATCATCCATTTCGGCACTGAAGTCACATGCTCACCTACTAAAATCATTGCGTTACTATGGTAATAGGATGATCAATGAAGCAAGTTTTTTTTTTTAAAAACAAAGTAGCTCACCTTTGTTATTATAGACATCTAGATAATTTGGTGCGGAGAATATGGTTATTAGTGATGGGAAGCCAGTAGCCTGGTTTTTCCTGTACATTCGGTATCTGTCAACATGAAGAGATCAAAGGTCAGCGCTAACACCCTCACCTCAAATAACTGCAAACACCCCACAGGCAGTGTCACCGAGATCGAGGAAGAAGAGTGGAGGATTGCTCCTGCACCAGAGCGAGCAGGGATTGGATTGCTCCTCCACTAGAGTGAGCGGGGATTGGATTGCTCCTCCACTAGAGCGAGCGGGGAATGGATTGCTCCTCCACTAGAGTGAGCGGGGAATGGATTGCTCCTGCACTAGAGCGAGCAGGGAATGGATTGCTCCTCCACTTGAGCGAGCGGGGAATGGATTGCTCCTCCACTAGAGTGAGCGGGGATTGGATTGCTCCTCCACTAGAGCGAGCGGGGATTGGATTGCTCCTCCACTAGAGCGAGCGGGGAATGGATTGCTCCTGCACTAGAGCGAGCGGGGAATGGATTGCTCCTCCACTAGAGCAAGCGGGGAATGGATTGCTCCTCCACTAGAGCGAGCGGGGATTGCTCCTCCACTAGAGCGAGCGGGGAATGGATTGCTCCTCCACTAGAGCAAGCGGGGAATGGATTGTTCCTCCACTAGAGCGAGCGGGGAATGGATTGTTCCTCCACTAGAGCGAGCGGGGAATGGATTGCTCCTCCACTAGAGCGAGCGGGCAATGGATTGCTCCTCCACTAGAGCAAGCGGGGAATGGATTGCTCCTCCACTAGAGCAAGCGGGGAATGGATTGCTCCTCCACTAGAGCGAGCGGGGAATGGATTGCTCCTGCACTAGAGCGAGCGGGGAATGGATTGTTCCTCCACTAGAGCGAGCGGGGAATGGATTGTTCCTGCACTAGAGCGACCGGGGAATGGATTGCTCCTCCACTAGAGCGAGCGGGGAATGGATTGTTCCTGCACTAGAGCGAGTGGGGATTGGATTGCTCCTCCACTAGAGTGAGCGGGGATTGTTCCTCCACTAGAGATAGCGGGGAATGGATTGCTCCTCCACTAGAGTGAGCGGGGAATGGATTGTTCCTCCACTAGAGTGAGCGGGGAATGGATTGCTCCTCCACTAGAGCGAGCGGGGATTGGATTGCTCCTCCACTAGAGCGAGCGGGGATTGGATTGCTCCTCCACTAGAGCGAGCGGGGAATGGATTGTTCCTCCACTAGAGCGAGCGGGGAATGGATTGCTCCTCCACTAGAGCGAGCGGGGATTGGATTGCTCCTCCACTAGAGCGAGCGGGGAATGGATTGCTCCTCCACTAGAGCGAGCGGGGAATGGATTGCTCCTCCACTAGAGCGAGCGGGGATTGGATTGCTCCTCCACTAGAGTGAGCGGGGAATGGATTGCTCCTCCACTAGAGTGAGTGGGGAATGGATTGTTCCTCCACTAGAGTGAGTGGGGAATGGATTGTTCCCCCACTAGAGCGAGCGGGGATTGGATTGCTCCTCCACTAGAGCGAGCGGGGATTGGATTGTTCCTGCACTAGAGCGAGCAGGGATTGGATTGCTCCTCCACTAGAGCGAGCAGGGATTGGATTGCTCCTCCACTAGAGCGAGCGGGGAATGGATTGCTCCTCCACTAGAGCGAGCGGGGAATGGATTGCTCCTCCACTAGAGCGAGCGGGGAATGGATTGCTCCTCCACTAGAGCGAGCGGGGAACGGATTGTTCCTGCACTAGAGCGAGCGGGGAATGGATTGCTCCTCCACTAGAGCGAGCGGGGAACGGATTGTTCCTGCACTAGAGCGAGCGGGGATTGGATTGCTCCTCCACTAGAGCGAGCGGGGAATGGATTGTTCCTCCACTAGAGCGAGCGGGGAATGGATTGCTCCTGCACTAGAGCGAGCGGGGATTGGATTGTTCCTCCACTAGAGCGAGCGGGGATTGGATTGTTCCTCCACTAGAGCGAGCGGGGATTGGATTGTTCCTGCACTAGAGTGAGCGGGGATTGGATTGTTCCTGCACTAGAGCGAGCGGGCAATGGATTGCTCCTCCACTAGAGCGAGCGGGGAATGGATTGTTCCTCCACTAGAGCGAGCGGGGAATGGATTGCTCCTCCACTAGAGTGAGCGGGGAATGGATTGCTCCTCCACTAGAGCGAGCAGGGAATGGATTGCTCCTCCACTAGAGCGAGCGGGGAATGGATTGCTCCTCCACAAGAGTGAGCGGGGATTGGATTGTTCCTGCACTAGAGCGAGCGGGGAATGGATTGCTCCTCCACTAGAGCGAGCGGGGAATGGATTGTTCCTCCACTAGAGCGAGCGGGGAATGGATTGTTCCTCCACTAGAGCGAGCGGGGAATGGATTGTTCCTCCACTAGAGCGAGCGGGGAATGGATTGTTCCTCCACTAGAGCGAGCGGGGAATGGATTGTTCCTGCACTAGAGCAAGCGGGGATTGGATTGCTCCTCCACTAGAGTGAGCGGGGAATGGATTGCTCCTCCACTAGAGTGAGTGGGGAATGGATTGTTCCTCCACTAGAGTGAGTGGGGAATGGATTGTTCCTCCACTAGAGTGAGTGGGGAATGGATTGTTCCTCCACTAGAGCGAGCGGGGAATGGATTGCTCCTCCACTAGAGCGAGCGGGGATTGGATTGCTCCTCCACTAGAGTGAGCGGGGAATGGATTGTTCCTCCACTAGAGTGAGCGGGGATTGGATTGCTCCTCCACTAGAGCGAGCGCGGAATGGATTGCTCCTCCACTAGAGCGAGCGAGAATGGATTGCTCCTCCACTAGAGCGAGCGGGGAATTGATTGCTCCTCCACTAGAGCGAGCGGGGAATTGATTGCTCCTCCACTAGAGCGAGCGGGGATTGGATTGTTCCTCCACTAGAGCGAGTGGGGATTGCTCCTCCACTAGAGCGAGCGGGGAATGGATTGCTCCTCCACTAGAGTGAGCGGGGAATGGATTGCTCCTCCACTAGAGCGAGTGGGGAATGGATTGCTCCTCCACTAGAGTGAGCGGGGAATGGATTGCTCCTCCACTAGAGCGAGTGGGGAATGGATTGTTCCTCCACTAGAGCGAGTGGGGAATGGATTGCTCCTCCACTAGAGAGAGCGGGGAATGGGTTGTTCCTGCACTAGAGCGAGCGGGAATTGGATTGCTCCTGCACTAGAGTGAGCGGGGATTGCTCCTCCACTAGAGCAAGCGGGGAATGGATTGCTCCTCCACTAGAGCGAGCGGGGAATGGATTGCTCCTCCACTAGAGCGAGCGGGAATTGGATTGCTCCTCCACTAGAGCGAGTGGGGAATGGATTGCTCCTCCACTAGAGCGAGTGGGGAATGGATTGCTCCTGCACTAGAGCAAGTGGGGATTGGATTGCTCCTGCACTAGAGTGAGTGGGGATTGCTCCTCCACTAGAGCGAGCGGGGATTGGATTGCTCCTCCACTAGAGCGAGCGGGGAATGGATTGCTCCTGCACTAGAGCGAGCGGGGAATGGATTGCTCCTCCACTAGAGCGAGCGGGGAATGGATTGCTCCTCCACAAGAGTGAGCGGGGATTGGATTGTTCCTGCACTAGAGCGAGCGGGGAATGGATTGCTCCTCCACTAGAGCGAGCGGGGAATGGATTGTTCCTCCACTAGAGCGAGCGGGGAATGGATTGTTCCTCCACTAGAGCGAGCGGGGAATGGATTGTTCCTCCACTAGAGCGAGCGGGGAATGGATTGCTCCTCCACTAGAGCGAGCGGGGATTGGATTGCTCCTCCACTAGAGCGAGCGGGGAATGGATTGCTCCTCCACTAGAGTGAGCGGGGAATGGATTGTTCCTCCACTAGAGCGAGCGGGGATTGGATTGCTCCTGCACTAGAGCGAGCGGGGATTGGATTGCTCCTCCACTAGAGCGAGCGGGGATTAGATTGCTCCTCCACTAGAGCGAGCGGGGAATGGATTGTTCCTCCACTAGAGCGAGCGGGGAATGGATTGCTCCTCCACTAGAGCGAGCGGGGAATGGATTGCTCCTCCACTAGAGCGAGCGGGGAATGGATTGCTCCTCCACTAGAGCGAGCGGGGAACGGATTGCTCCTCCACTAGAGCGAGCGGGGAATGGATTGTTCCTCCACTAGAGCGAGCGGGGAATGGATTGCTCCTGCACTAGAGCGAGCGGGGATTGGATTGTTCCTCCACTGGAGCGAGCGGGGATTGGATTGTTCCTCCACTAGAGCGAGCGGGCAATGGATTGCTCCTCCACTAGAGCGAGCGGGGAATGGATTGTTCCTCCACTAGAGCGAGCGGGGAATGGATTGCTCCTCCACTAGAGTGAGCGGGGAATGGATTGCTCCTCCACTAGAGCGAGCAGGGAATGGATTGCTCCTCCACTAGAGCGAGCGGGGAATGGATTGCTCCTCCACAAGAGTGAGCGGGGATTGGATTGTTCCTGCACTAGAGCGAGCGGGGAATGGATTGCTCCTCCACTAGAGCGAGCGGGGAATGGATTGTTCCTCCACTAGAGCGAGCGGGGAATGGATTGTTCCTCCACTAGAGCGAGCGGGGAATGGATTGTTCCTCCACTAGAGCGAGCGGGGAATGGATTGTTCCTCCACTAGAGCGAGCGGGGAATGGATTGTTCCTCCACTAGAGCGAGCGGGGAATGGATTGTTCCTGCACTAGAGCAAGCGGGGATTGGATTGCTCCTCCACTGGAGTGAGCGGGGAATGGATTGTTCCTCCACTGGAGTGAGCGGGGAATGGATTGTTCCTCCACAAGAGTGAGCGGGGATTGGATTGTTCCTGCACTAGAGTGAGCGGGGATTGGATTGTTCCTGCACTAGAGTGAGCGGGGAATGGATTGTTCCTCCACTAGAGTGAGCGGGGAATGGATTGCTCCTCCACTAGAGCGAGCGGGGATTGCTCCTCCAGTAGAGCGAGCGGGGATTGGATTGCTCCTCCACTAGAGCGAGCGGGGATTGGATTGCTCCTCCACTAGGGCGAGCGGGGATTGGATTGCTCCTGCACTGGAGCGAGCGGGGATTGCTCCTCCACTAGAGCGAGCGGGGATTGGATTGCTCCTCCACTAGAGTGAGCGGGGAATGGATTGTTCCTCCACTAGAGTGAGCGGGGATTGGATTGCTCCTCCACTAGAGCGAGCGGGGAATGGATTGCTCCTCCACTAGAGCGAGTGAGAATGGATTGCTCCTCCACTAGAGCGAGCGGGGAATTGATTGCTCCTCCACTAGAGCGAGCGGGGAATTGATTGCTCCTCCACTAGAGCGAGCGGGGATTGGATTGTTCCTCCACTAGAGCGAGTGGGGATTGCTCCTCCACTAGAGCGAGCGGGGAATGGATTGCTCCTCCACTAGAGTGAGCGGGGAATGGATTGCTCCTCCACTAGAGCGAGTGGGGAATGGATTGTTCCTCCACTAGAGCGAGTGGGGAATGGATTGCTCCTCCACTAGAGAGAGCGGGGAATGGGTTGTTCCTGCACTAGAGCGAGCGGGAATTGGATTGCTCCTGCACTAGAGTGAGCGGGGATTGCTCCTCCACTAGAGCAAGCGGGGAATGGATTGCTCCTCCACTAGAGCAAGCGGGGAATGGATTGCTCCTCCACTAGAGCGAGCGGGGAATGGATTGCTCCTCCACTAGAGCGAGCGGGAATTGGATTGCTCCTCCACTAGAGCGAGTGGGGAATGGATTGCTCCTCCACTAGAGCGAGTGGGGAATGGATTGCTCCTGCACTAGAGCAAGTGGGGATTGGATTGCTCCTGCACTAGAGTGAGTGGGGATTGCTCCTCCACTAGAGCGAGCGGGGATTGGATTGCTCCTCCACTAGAGCGAGCGGGGAATGGATTGCTCCTGCACTAGAGCGAGCGGGGAATGGATTGCTCCTCCACTAGAGCGAGCGGGGAATGGATTGCTCCTCCACAAGAGTGAGCGGGGATTGGATTGTTCCTGCACTAGAGCGAGCGGGGAATGGATTGCTCCTCCACTAGAGCGAGCGGGGAATGGATTGTTCCTCCACTAGAGCGAGCGGGGAATGGATTGTTCCTCCACTAGAGCGAGCGGGGAATGGATTGTTCCTCCACTAGAGCGAGCGGGGAATGGATTGTTCCTCCACTAGAGCGAGCGGGGAATGGATTGTTCCTGCACTAGAGCAAGCGGGGATTGGATTGCTCCTCCACAAGAGTGAGCGGGGATTGGATTGTTCCTGCACTAGAGTGAGCGGGGATTGGATTGTTCCTCCACTAGAGTGAGCGGGGAATGGATTGCTCCTCCACTAGAGCGAGCGGGGATTGCTCCTCCAGTAGAGCGAGCGGGGATTGGATTGCTCCTCCACCAGAGCGAGCGGGGATTGGATTGCTCCTCCACTAGGGCGAGCGGGGATTGGATTGCTCCTGCACTGGAGCGAGCGGGGATTGCTCCTCCACTAGAGCGAGCGGGGATTGGATTGCTCCTCCACTAGAGTGAGCGGGGAATGGATTGTTCCTCCACTAGAGTGAGCGGGGATTGGATTGCTCCTCCACTAGAGCGAGCGGGGAATGGATTGCTCCTCCACTAGAGCGAGCGAGAATGGATTGCTCCTCCACTAGAGCGAGCGGGGAATTGATTGCTCCTCCACTAGAGCGAGCGGGGAATTGATTGCTCCTCCACTAGAGCGAGCGGGGATTGGATTGTTCCTCCACTAGAGCGAGTGGGGATTGCTCCTCCACTAGAGCGAGCGGGGAATGGATTGCTCCTCCACTAGAGCGAGCGGGGAATGGATTGCTCCTCCACTAGAGCGAGTGGGGAATGGATTGTTCCTCCACTAGAGCGAGTGGGGAATGGATTGCTCCTCCACTAGAGAGAGCGGGGAATGGGTTGTTCCTGCACTAGAGCGAGCGGGAATTGGATTGCTCCTGCAGTAGAGTGAGCGGGGATTGCTCCTCCACTAGAGCAAGCGGGGAATGGATTGCTCCTCCACTAGAGCGAGCGGGGAATGGATTGCTCCTCCACTAGAGCGAGCGGGAATTGGATTGCTCCTCCACTAGAGCGAGTGGGGAATGGATTGCTCCTCCACTAGAGCGAGTGGGGAATGGATTGCTCCTGCACTAGAGCAAGTGGGGATTGGATTGCTCCTGCACTAGAGTGAGTGGGGATTGCTCCTCCACTAGAGCGAGCGGGGATTGGATTGCTCCTCCACTAGAGCGAGCGGGGAATGGATTGCTCCTGCACTAGAGCGAGCGGGGAATGGATTGCTCCTCCACTAGAGCGAGCGGGGATTGGATTGCTCCTCCACTAGAGCGAGCGGGGATTGGATTGCTCCTCCACTAGAGTGAGCAGGGAATGGATTGCTCCTCCACTAGAGCGAGCGGGGAATGGATTGCTCCTCCACTAGAGCGAGCGGGGAATGGATTGCTCCTCCACTAGAGCGAGCGGGGATTGGATTGCTCCTCCACTAGAGTGAGCAGGGAATGGATTGCTCCTCCACTAGAGCGAGCGGGGAATCGGATCCTGCACTGCAGCGCATTACAGCCAATTAAGTACTGTGAAGTGTGGTCTCTGTTGTAATGCAGGGAAACACGGCAACTAATTTGTGCTGAGGGGGCAGACAGGGCCTCGGTTTAACGCCTCATCCAAAAGACGGTACCTCAGTACTGCATTATGAGCTCAACGTCTGGAGTGGGGCTGGAAGGTGCAATGGTCTGACTCAGAGGGCAAGAGCTACTGGCTGAGTCCCTCCAAACAGTGAATGAAATGTCGGGAACGCCACGTGCTGGGGAGACAGGGAACGCGAGCTGTGCCGAGCCTCTCTGCTCCACAGTGCAATCTGGGACAGTAAAAACTGGCGCGATCGGGACCCGCGTTTACGAGGAGAAGTCGGTACTTACCCGGAGTCCTGAGCCTCGTGTGCACGGATTACTGATAACAAGTTGTTGTGTTGCAAAAATCTACAAACTGCGGCATAACTGCAAAGGAGAGAGAAGTAGCGTTAGGGTGTGGTCTCACCAAGTTCAGAATCCCCAATTCCTTCCTGGGACACTCGAAGCCCGTTTCCAAATTAATTCTTTTGGAATCCATTAAAAAAACTGTAACAAATCTCTTTTTTCTGGGGTGGGGGTGGGGAGGGGGGCAGGGCACAGCTGACGCAGTTCGAAGAGGGATCCTGAGCAGAGGCGAGAGGAAGAGAAAAATGCTGCCAGTACACAACATTTCTGGTTACAAATCCTTCATCAGAATTCAGCCAAGGGTCGCTTCCTGAAATGCCATCAGAACCAGGTTTGATCGGGGGTGGGGGTGTGTGGTGGAGGGAAGAGAAGAAAACTAGTAAAATATACATTTTGGTCATTTCCACCCCCATTCTCCTCCCTATCTTATAAATAAAATAACAAGGAAGCAGAGGCAACAGGTTACTAAAACTCAACAACCAACCAGCTACGCTGCAGCTAGGCACCAGCAGTGGCGTCACTTCTCTATTCACAGGCCGTGAAACAGTAGTTGTCTCAGTCTCAGCCCACCCTGCCTCTACTCCCGGAACCGAAGGTTTAAAACATTCACGGAATAAAACTTTTAAACAAAGTCATTAAAAGTGAGTGCTCATAGCAAAAAAAAAATCGATGAAAAACCCATCACGAGGGGTACAGAATACAAGGGCAAGGGAGTACCACTGCAGCTAGACAGGGCTCTTCCGCAACACTGAGTTCAGTCCTGGACCCCGCACCTCAGGAAGGATATATTGGCCTTGGAGGAGGGGCAGCGCAGATTCACCAGAATGATACCAGGGCTAAAAGGGTTAAATTAGGACAGGTTTAATATACTAATCTTGTATTCCCTTGCGTATCGAAGATTAAGGGGTGATCTAATTGAGGTGTTTAAGATGATTAAAGGAGTTGAGAGGGTAGATAGAGAGAAACTATTTCCTCTGGTGGGGGGAGTCCAGAACAAGGGGGCAGAACCTTAAAATTAGAATGAGATCGTTCAGGGGTGATGTCAGGAAGCAATTCTTCACACAAAGGGTAGTGGAAATCTGGAACTCTCTCTCCCCTAAAAAGCTGTGGATTCTGGGGTCAATTGAAAATTTCAAACTGAGATTGATAGATTTTTGTTGGGTGAGGGTATTAAGGGTTACAGAACCAAGTTGAGATGCAGACCAGCCATGATCTAATTGAATGGGAGAAACAGGCTGAATGGCCTCCTCCTATTCCTATGTAACAGGCTCGAGGGGCTGAATGGCCTGCTCCTGTTTCTATGTAACAAGTAAGGAGTGTGATGGCATACTCTCCACTTGTCTGGATGAGTGCAGCTACAACAACACTCAAGAAGCTCAACACCATCCAGGACAAAGCAGCCCGCTTGATTGGCACCCCATTCACCACCTTAAGCATTCACTCCCTCCACAACCGGCGTACCATGGCTGCAGTGTGTACCATCTACAAGATGCACTGCAGCAACTCGTCAAGGCTTCTTCGGCAGCACCTCCCAAACCCGCCACCTCTACCACCTAGAAGGACAAGGGCAGCAGGCGCATGGGAACACCACCACCTCCAAATCACACACCGTCCTGACTTAGAAGTATATCGCCAATCCTTCATCGTTGCTGGGTCAAAATCCTGGAACTCCCTCCCTAACAAAATCCTGGAACTCCCTACCTTCACCACACTGACTGCAGCGGTTTAAGGCGGCGGCTCACCATCACCTTTTCAAGGGCAATTAGGGATGGGCAATAAATGCTGGCCTTGCCAGCGACGTCCACATCCCATAAACAAACAAAAAAAAAAAAAACAGGTGCGAGTGGCCTCCTCCTATTCCTATATCATGGATGATCCTGGGATGAAGGGATTGAGCTGTGCTGAGAGACTCGGTAAATCTAGGATATGTTCTCTGGAGATTATGGGGTGATCTGACCGATGGGTTTAAAATAACAGACAGGATGAGTAGGTTAGAACGTCTCCTCCCTCTAGTAGCGGAATCCAGAACGGGGTTTGGGGGGGGGGGGGGGGGGGGGGGGGCGGGCCAGCATGTTAGGATTAGTATCGAGCCGGTTAAAAGTGACTCCAGCAAAATGACTTCACGCAGAAGGTTGAGGTTGTGGAATGCATGGGCCTAAGAGCAGAGTCGCAGAATCAACTGAGGTAGCTGCCGTACATAACAACACGGCAGAGGAGGCCCGATGGGCTCCAGCCTCAAGATGTAGAGGATTGGGAATGCCGTTCACAGCTCACTGGATGATCCAATACTGTCCTGTGTGACAGGGATTAACTGGCCCATTTCGATGTGCACAAGCCCCCCTTCATGCCCCCATCATTCTCACTTGTGTCCTAACACAAACCTAAAGAAGTAGGAGCAGCCTCGTACAGTGTTATGACTGAAGTGATCGAGCGTCTTCTCGCTGCCGTAATCCTCTGTCGGGTCCGACCACAGCAAGTCGCACATGGGCCCAAACGCTGGCGGCTCTTTAAATCTGTCTAACTGAAAGACAAGTGATGACGCATTAAAAGAAAGAGAAGAACTTGCATTTCCATAGCGCCTTTCACCTCCTCAGCACGTCCCAAAGTGCATCACAGCCAATGAAGTTTTCATCTGAAGTGCAGTCACTGTTGGAATGTAGGAAACGCGGCAGCCAATTTGTGCACAGCAAGCTCCCACAAACTGGGGCTGGGGACTTTGGGAGATCGAGGGAAAAGGTTGACAGGAACTGGGGCTCGGGAGATTGGAATCTCGGGTGGGGTCAGAGACTGGGGGGGTGGGGGAGAAGAGGTCTGGAGAATGGGGTGGGCGTGGGGACCAGCAATTCCTGCAGAGCCGGGAGCAAGTGCAGCAGCAGCGGCGCAGAGGGGAGCAGCCACTGAAGGGGCGAATTAAACCTGGGGACTTTACTCCGGGTAAGTAGTGAAAGATTGTTACCATGGGGGGGGGGGGGGGGGAGAAAGAGAATGGGGAACAAGGTGACAGAGACCGAGGATTCTCCCCGTGCATGGGGAGCAGCATGCCCTGATTTCACATCACAAGCTCCAATGCATGTAGGAGTGAGATACAGGAGGGCGGAGTACGGGTCGACAACAGCCTATAGTGGTGCTGCACTCCTCCCCCTCCCCGCAGTCCCCTCCCCACTCCAACCATCTCCCTGGCCCTCCCCCCACGCCACCTCCCCTCCCGGCTCAGCTCCGCCCCTCCCCTCCCCCCTCCTCGCCGCCCCCACCTCTCCCAAAAACTCAGGCTCCCCCTCACCTTACTGAGCACAAAAGGAAACCAAAACATAGTTCAAAACAATTAAAGAAGCGAATCTGCATGTCGCACTGCAGTATGGGGCTGGTTGCCAAGCCGAACCACTTCCCGCTAAACCGCTCCTTCCGTCTGCACCAGGTGTCTGTGACATTCCATCCCAGCTGCTGGAGGGCTTGTACTTACTCTCCTGATGTCGTCAAGACTGTGGATGTCTGGCGAGAGGCCCCCATGCAGGCAGAGGAACTGATGATTCACGAGCGCGGCCAGGGGCAGACAGTCGAACGCGCCCATGCAGGCGTCATACAGAAGGTCCGAGTACTTGATTCTGCCTGGGGAACAAAATGAAATCTGTATAAAGCAACAGCTGCGGCGCTCCCTCAGTACTGCCCCTCCGACAGTGTGGCACTCCCTAGTACTGCCCCTCCGACAGTGTGGCACTCCCTCAGTACTGCCCCTCCGACAGTGCAGCGCTCCCTCAGTACTGCCCCTCCGACAGTACGGCGCTCCCTCAGTACAGCCCCTCCGACAGTGCGGCACTCCCTCAGTACTGCCCCTCCGACAGTGCGGCACTCCCTCAGTACTGCCCCTCCGACAGTGCGGCGCTCCCTCAGTACTGCCCCTCCGACAGTGCAGCGCTCCCTCAGTACTGCCCCTCCGACTGTGCAGCGCTCCCTCAGTACTGCCCCCTGACAGTGCAGCGCTCCCTCAGTACTGCCCCTCCGACTGTGCAGCGCTCCCTCAGTACTGCCCCTCCGACAGTGCGGCACTCCCTCAGTACTGCTCCCTGACAGTGCGGCGTTCCCTCAGTACTGCACTGGAGTGCCGGTCTGGATTTTGTGCTCATGACTAAGCACCCCCGTGAACCGTTTCTAACCCTCCTGCCCTCCCCAGCCCCACTCGGCTCCAGAGTGACCATTCAGGTATCTAGTTGAGCTTCACTCCTTAATGATTTTACCCTCGCTCAATAACATTGTTTATTGGAATGCTATTTGCTCAAGTCTTTACAAGGACAAAATATTAAAATTACAATTTTTACTGTGGCCCTTAATGCTCTTCTGGCTTCCTCCTCCCTCGGCCCTGCTCCAACTATCCCCCACCATCTGCAGCAAAACTCAAAACTCTGCTGCCCGTATCCTAACTCGCACCAAGTCCCGTTCACCCATCACCCCTGTGCTCGTTTCCCAGGCCGACAATGCCTCAATTAAAAAATTCTCATCCTTGTGTTAAAATCCCTCCATGGCCTCGCCCCTCCCCCTATCTCTGTAACCTCTTCCAGCCCTACAACCCTCCGAGATCTCTGCGCTCCTCCAATTCTGGCCTCTTGAGCATCCCCGATTTTTATTGCTCCACCATTGGCGGCCGTACCTTCAGCTGCCTGGGCCCTAAGCTCTGGAATTCCCTCCCTAAACCTCTCCGCATCTATCCTCCTAGAATCTACCTCCTTGATCAAGCTTTTAGTCACCTGTCCCAATATCTTATGTGGCTCGGTGTCAAATTTTGCTCGATAATACTCCTGTGAAGCTCCATGGGACGTTTTACTATGTTAAAGGCGCTATATAAATGCAAGTAGTTGTTGTTCTTGCACCAGAAGGCTACAGTTCATCGCGGCTCTCTGTGTGTAGTGTCACAGGAGTCCGATAGATGAAAGTTTAAAAAAAAAGGTGCATTCTGCTGGAGAAAACCCTCCGTAAGCGACAGAAGGGGACTGAATTAATCTGACTGGCTGGACTGAAATCCTTTATTTGCCGTTAATGGGAGCGAGAGGTGCTCGCTGCCTCTAACAGGTTAGCTGCCGTCACTGGGAGAGTCTAAAAATACCAGGGGAAAACAACTGAATTCCCAACAGGCCACGAGGGAGCTTGGATTAATCCTGGGCACATTTCCCAGTCCTTTTAGATGAAATACCTGATGCGCAGCATACTGTTAGCAGCTTACAGTAATACACACTCACTCCATTCCAGAGGCACAATCCATTAATTCTCAGGTTTCATATCTCAATAGCTCCTGCACAAAGCTTTGGCAAGTGCATGGAGCAGACTAAACCGGTTGTTCAGGGTTGAAGGGCTCCCATGCCATCTGCTACATGCCGGCCCCCAGTCGGGATCTAAAGCCTGTGCCCAGTTAGAACAGGAGCATTTATTTTATTTGCTCCAAGGCAATAAAGAAAGACTTGCATTTCTATCGCACCTTTCGCAACCTCAGGACGCCCCAAAGCACTTTATGGCCAGCCAAGTAATTTTTGAAGTGCAGCCGCTGTTGTAATGTGGGAAGCGGCAATTTGCGCACAGCAAGCTCCCACAAACAGCAATGTGATAAATGAACTGAACATCTGATTTAGTGATTTTGGTTGAGGGATAAATGTTGGCCAGGTCACTGGGGAGAGCTCCCCTGCTCTTCTTCCAATAGTGCCCTAGGATCTCTTACATCCACCTCAAAGGGCATACGGAG
>CM059441.1:78833584-78866084 GCA_030390025.1 Squalus acanthias | reverse complement strand
TGATGTGCGATATTCATCCAGGTTTAAATGTGTGTTGTGTGGGGCTATGGACTGCCCAGTTTGATTGCACAGACCATCTGTTTTTCTGCCCGTGCGATGTGGAGACAGGTTATTGATATCAATGAGGCCTTGGATTGATGTTCTCCCACCCTGACCCTGGCCTCGGTCCTGTCCCTGGGGCTCCAGCCTGGCACTGGGGCCATCCGCAGCTTCCCTGGCCTTCTGGTGCCCCCGAGTGGCTGCTGTGTAAATTACACCACAGGCCAGCACAGTCTGGTCACTTCGATGGAATATTTCCCCCCCAATGTTTAGTGACCCTTTCCTCTCCTGATTCCAGGCCAGGTGAAGCGCCACAGGCGCCGGACTCCATTACCAAGCGGTCATTCTTCATAGAGTGAACGTCCATGGCTATTCAACATACCAATATACCAAAATTCCCTGGACTCTGGAGAGGTCCCAGCGGATTGGAAAACCGCAAATATAACACCCCTATTTAAGAAAGGAGGGAGACAGAAAGCTGGAAACTATAGACCAGTTAGCCTAACATCTGTCGTTGGGAAAATGCTGGAGTCCTTCATTAAGGAAGCAGGAGCAGGGCATTTGGAAAATCATACTGCAGTCAAGCAGAGTCAGCATGGTTTTATGAATGGGAAATCATGTTTAACAAATTTGCTGGAGTTCTTTGAGGATGTAACGAGCAGGGTGGACAAAGGTGAGCCAGTGGATGTGGTGTATTTGCATTTCCAGAAGGCATTCAATAAGGTGCCACATAAAAGTTTACTGCATAAGATAAGAGCTCACGGAATTGGGGGTAATATATTAGCATGGATAGAGAATTGGCTAACGAATAGAAAGCAGAGAGTCGGGATAAATGAGTCATTTTCCGGTTGGCAAATGGTAACTAGTGATGTGCCACAAGGATCGGTGCTGGGGCCTCAACTATTTACAATCTACATTAATGACTTGGATGAAGGGACTGAGTGTAATGTAGCCAAGTTTGCGGATGATACAAAGATGAGTGGGAAAGCAAGTTGTGCAGAGGACTCAAAGAACCTGCAAAGGGATATAGACAGGCTAAATGAGTGGGCAAACATTTGGCAGATGGAGTATAATGTGGGAAAGTGCGAGGTTATACACTTTGGCAGGAAAAATAAAAAAGCAAATTATTATTTAAATGGAGATTACAAAATGCTACAGTTCAGAGGGACCTGGGGGTCCTTGTGCATGAAACACAAAAAGTTAGCATGCAGGTACAGCAAGTAATCAAAAAGGCAAATGGAATGTTGGCCTTTATTGGAGTATAAAAGCAGGGAAGTCCTGCTACAACTGTACAAGGTATTGGTGAGGCCACACCTTGTGTACTGCGTACAGTTTTGAACTCCTTATTTAAGGAAGGATATACTTGCATTGGAGGCAGTTCAGAGACGATTCACTAGTTTAATTCCAGAGATGAAGGGGTTGACTTATGAGGAAAGGTTGAGCAGGCTGGGCCTATACTCATTGGAATTTAGAAGAATGAGAGGTGATCTTATTGAAACATATGATACTGAGGGGGCTCGACAGGGTAGATGTAGAGAGGATGTTTCCCCTCTTTGGAAAATCTAGAACGCGGGGGCACCGTTTCAGAATAAAGGGTCACCTTTTTAGAACAAAGATGAGGAGGAATTTCTTCTCTCAGAGGGTCGTAAATCTGTGGAATTCTCTGCCCCAGAGAACTGTGGAGGCTGGGTCATTAAATACATTTAAGGTGGAGATAGACAGATTTTTGCAAGATAAGGGAATGAAGGGTTATGGGGAGCGGGCGGGGAAGTGGCTTTGAGCCCAAGATCAGCCATGTTCTTATTAAATGGTGGAGCAGGCTCGAGGGGCCAAGTGGCCTATTCCTACTCCTATTTCTTACGTTCTTATGTTCAGCTGCAGAGGGCAGTGTAATATACCCAAACAGGACAGCACCGTTCGTTTTGCTGATGTCCGGAACAGATTCACCCGCTGGGTTTTCTCTTTGAGATAAGAAGCCTCTTGGATTTATTTAGCACCTTATCCCATCTCTCAGCAAACATCACATCGACAGCACCTTGCAAATAGGCTCAGTTCTAAACCGGAGTGTGGGAATTGTTTTAATTCGTTCATGGTATGTGGACGTCGCTGGCAAGGCCGGCATTTATTGCCCATCCCTAGTTGCCCTTGAGAAGGTGTTGGTGAGCCGCCTTATTGAACTGCTGCAGTCCGTGTGGTGAAGGTGCTCCCACAGTGCTGTTAGGGAGGGAGTTCCAGGTTCATTGACTGGTTCCTGGGATGGGGTGGATTGTCCTATGAGGAGAGATTGAGTAGACTAAGCCTATATTCTCTGGAATTTAGAGGAATGAGAGGTGATCTCATTGAAACATACAACATTCTTACAGGGCTTGACAGGGTAGATGCTGGGAGGATGTTTCCCCTGGCTGGGGAGTCTAGAACCAGGGGTCACAATCTCAGAATAAGGGGTCGGCCGTTTCGGATTGAGATGAGGAGAAATTTCTTCACTCAGAGGGTGGTGAATCTTTGGAATTCTCTACCCCAGAGGGCTGTGGAGGCTCAGTCGTTGAGTATATTCAAGACAGGATCGATAGATTTTTGGACATTCGGAATCAAGGGATATGGGGATAGTGCAGGAAGTGGAGATGAGGTAGAAGATCAGCCATGATCATATTGAATGGCGGAGCAGGCTCGAGGGGCCGAATGGCCTACTCTTGCTCCGAGAGCTCCTACTCTTGCAGGAGCTGGGATTGCACCCACCTGATTCAACTCACCCCTAGAATGTTGAAATTGGTGAGTTTGAGAAGGAAGCAAACATGGGTAGGATAGTGTAATATAACAGGAAAAATAGCTTGACAATACAGAAGTGAATATTAATATCTTTGTATTATGAGAATATAGTCTGTGTGGAAGAGGCTTTCACATAGTTCAGATTAGGAACAGGAGACCATTCAGCCCCTCAAGCCTGTTCCGCCATTCAATTAGATCGTGGCTGGTCTGTATTTTAACTCCATCTACCCGCCTTGGTTCCATAACCTTTAATACCCTGACCTAACAAAAAATTTTAATCTCAGTTTTGACATTTTCAATTGACCCCCAGCCTCAACAGGTTTTTGGGGAAAGAGAGTTGCAGATTTGTATAAAGAAGTGCTTCCTGACATCACCCCTGAATGGCCGAGCTCTTAAATTAAGTTGTTAGGATTCCACAGGGGAATCCTAAATAAGCAATGTGCCTGATTAACGTAATTTAAGCAGTAAAGCATTTGTGTAAGAATTCTAGCTCTTTCTGGAGCCAACATGTCTATGTTTTAGCTGTTATCATTCTGTGATGTTTATAACAATGCAGAATTGTCTTCTCTTCTGCATAAACAAAAGACATTCGGGTCAGAAGGGCGTGTGGCGCGACATCGCCATCTACTCGTGTAGTAGCATATGACAAAGATCACATGACAATCATCTCACAATTGATAGGTTCAGAACAAGTCATGTGACATTGTCCATCTAGGTGTATAAATAGGCTCACATTTAGCATGAGGAATTTGCCTGGATTGGTTAATAGTCTACAGACCCCAATGGATAGCCTACTAGTAAGTATATAGACATACAATTGGCTTGTTGATTGATCTCTAGCATCTGAACCCATGTCATTTGGATTAATCTACTTGGTCGATCTAACATTGTTGGCGAGCCAGCCAGGAGGTGAATCCACTTGTTGGTTTTATTAATATGGACAGAAAACGCAAGACCTGCCCGGGAGAGGAGGTTGGATGTGAGAGGCTGACTGTGGCTGCTTTTGTTTTTCTTCCCTTTGTGTGTACGATGAGAAATCTGCTAATGACAAAGTGTTCCAATGAACCAGAATGCAGTATTTTAAATGTAGAGATTTTGTAGTACGGGAGAAGATGTCCTTGGATCCTTCCGGAAAGGTCCGACTACTTTTGGCCCTTGGACATTTAGCCTTCCCGGGTCCTGGGGGCAGTGCCGGCTTTTCGAAAAGCTTTCACTGATCTTCTGGTATCATAACTTGAGCTGGTGATGTTGTCATGGGATACCTGAAAACAGGAACAGACCCACTTTCCCAGCACAAACATCAGTGAGCCAGAATGGCATGAAGTGAATACCAAGTGAATGCTGCCACAGTTTTCCCCCTGCGAGCAGCGACAAGACATACACAAATCTTTGAAGGTGGCAGGACAAGTTGAGAAGGCTGTTAAAAAGCATATGGGATCCTGGGCTTTATTAATAGAGGAATAGAGTACAAAAGCAAGGAAGTTATGCTAAACCTTTATAAAACACTGGTTCGGCCCCAGCTGGAGATTGTGTCCAATTCTGGGCACCACACTTTAGGAAGGATGTCAAGGCCTTGGAGAGGGTGCAGAGGAGATTTACTGGAATGGTACCAGGGATGAGGGACTTCAGTTATGTGGAGAGACTGGAGAAGCTGGGGTTGTTCTCCTTAGACCACAGAGGGTTAAGAGGAGATTAAATTGAAGTGTTCAAAATCATGAGGGGTTTTGATGGAGTAAATAAGGAGAAACTGTTCCCAGTGGCAGGAGGGTCGGTAACCAGAGGACACAGACTTAAGGTGATTGGCAAAAGAACCAGAGGGGAGATGAGTGGTTTTTACGCAGCGAGTTGTTGTGATCTGGAATGCGCTGCCTGAAAGGGCGGTGGAAGCAGATTCAATAGTAACTTTCAAAATGTTATTGGATAAATACTCGAAGGGAGAAATTTGCAGGTTTATGGGGGGACGAACAGGAGAGTGGGACTAATGGGAGAGCTCGCCCAAAGAGCCGGCACAGGCAGGATGGGCCGAATGGCCTCCCTCTGTGCTGTAATAGTCTATGATTCCAAGTCATCCAATCAGCAGTAAGCTCACCTTTATTTAAATTCCCGAGTCCTATCTCGGCTTGATCTACAATTCATAATTTACACAATGTTTTCCATCATAAGTATTGCGCGCTTATTATTTTGGTATCAGTCGCTCAGAACGCACAGCATACCACGCGACATACACACAACCAGAGTCTCCGCAGTCAGACCCGAGGGTTTGAACGACAGACTCTGACGCAGCCTCCGAACCGGCGAAGACGGTTTGAATCCCGGGGGGGGGGGGGCATCCCAAAGAGGTTGAGGGGCGGAGTTAGCGGGTCCCACAAAATCTATCCGTACGACTCGTATGGCCGCAGCTGTCCTGAGGAGCGGGATTTCCTGAACCAGAGGGGCAAATGTCCTCTTCCACCCCGCCCCCCACAACCCCTCCCTCAGACAGGTGCGGGAGGGATGTCACTCCCTGCCTTGAGGTGCTTGTCTCACCGAGTGAGTGGGTGTAGAAATACTGGAGAAAAAAAATCCTTCAATGGTGAAGTGGGTTCGCATCCCAGGGCCTCAGTCGCTGGAATTTTAGAAAAGAATTAACGAGATATCGTTCTGCACTGAAATTGAAGTCTTCACATCTGCTTTTAACATGTTCTGGTAATATTCCTCTGACTATTTTACTGTAAACACACGGTTTTGTGTCAAAACCGGTTAGTCCCAAGCAGCGCACGTCACGTGAGGGTTCTGACCCTCGCTCGCAAGGAAGGCTTCAGTTCAGGATTGCTCAGCATCAACGACCCGAGGCCATTTCCACTCGTTGGGCGAGAATGGCTTCAAATCACGAGGAGGAGGCTGGCCCGAGGGCAACAGGTTTTTGGTTTCAAACAAATATCGTAGAATGGCGAGCTGCTACACCACAATAAAACCCTACCTCACCTCTCTCTATACAATATAACACGTAGCTGGTAGAGCGGCTCTCTACCTACAACATATTGCACAACCGTTAAACAGACAAGTCCTGATGCTTTCACTCTTTTGAACTACAATATTTGAACTTTAAATTAGGATTAGCAAGTACGGAGCGTTGTTGATGAATAAACTTATTGCATTAGCTGCTGATCACCATCAAAAAGAGGCAGGATCGTCCCCAACGCGAACCTGAGTTGTGGTACAGCTGACTGGATATCTCGGAGACCCTAAAACAGCAGTGCCCACACCACCCCCACCCCTTTCCCCAGTGACTCTGACCCCCAGATCAGCCTGCCCACAAACTAGGACTATTTTACTAAACTCATTTGACCACATTAATTATATTCAGCTCATTTTGTGTAGTTCTTCATCGATTTCAACGGCGCGAGGAGTTACAGAGATCTGCGCGGGGTCAGAGGGCAGGATCAGACTGTCGATATAATTAAGTTCCCATTTTAATGTCAGATTCCGCTCTAATTTTTAGATTCCGGTTATAAATTCGTCTGCCCACATTTATAAGGCAGCGTCTAAAACCTACCTCTTTGACCAAGCTTTTGGTCACCTGCCCTAATTTATCCTTATGTGGATCGGTGTCAAATTTTTTTGTCTTAAAATACTCCTGTGCAGCGCCTTGGGACGTTTTACTACGTTAAAGGCGCTATATAAATACAAGTTGTTGTTGTGTATATGTAAACGTCACTCTGTAATTACACCCTCCCACCAGTAGTGGTGCTGCAGCACCATGAGACAGGAAGTGTCAATCTGTGACAGTTACAAGGGCAGTTTTTTAAATGTGGCCACAGGAATTTAGAATGGAAAAGTTAGCAAGGGCTGGTGTGCCGAGGGTGCGAGTAGCGGAGCTCCTGTTGAGCAATGCCCCCCCACTCCTCCACAGTTCAAGGCAGAGGTTCTGTCTCCCGCACTGTGTGAATTATGGACGAGCTCCTCTTTCCTGGGACAGTGCCTCCTGTCGACCAATCGTGGTGCTGCTTCGGCACAGACTATTGACCAGCCCAGGGCGGTCTTTATCCCATTTCCCCCTCGAGTGAATGAGGCAGCGTGGGAAATACATCAATAAATAAAGAGTCGCAGATGATGAACTGGCAGAATATCTTTGGATAAACAAAGTCCCACAAGAGTCACGCTGATCGAGAAAGCACAACACAGGTTCAATCGCACTCATTGCAACGCAGATTGTGGTGCTGGTCAAACCTGTGGGCGGGGCGGGGAGGGGGTGGAGGAATGGAGAGGGGCGGGGGGGAAAGGGTGGTGGATGGGAAGGGCGGTGGGGAACAGTGGGGTGGGGGGGGGGAGGTAACCCAACTCCCTAAACACTTGCATCTGGTTCCAGGCACAAAAAAAGACAGGAATGAGGAAAGGGCCCTCAGCCCCTCCTTCTCATCCCCCAACACTCCCATCGAAGCCCATCCCTCCAGTCCCCCAACACTCCCATCGAAGCCCATCCCTCCAGTCCCCTAACTCTCCCATCGAAGCCCATCCCTCTAGTCCCATAACTCTCCCTGTATTGCGAATACTCCCAGCAATTTTTGTCTCCATTAGTCTGCTCAATTTTCTTCGCACTAATGCCCACTTACATTCTTTACTCCCAATATCGCGTCTGACTTTGAAATAATGACTCTACGGTTTCACCTGAGCAATGAGTAGGGGACCTCTCCCCCCGGATGTGTGCGAAGGGACAGGACAGGAGCCGCCCCATCACCTGCCGGAGAGTACCGGTGGAATCGGTGAGACGCTCCTCCTGTGAAAGGATCATGAGGCCAAAGGGGTGGAGCAGGCGGGAAACAAAATGTGGGCACGACCCCATCGGCAACAAGCAGCCTCTCGCGAGGCCCGTATTTGGGCAATTTGTTGCTACGGTGATGAGGCTGCGGCAGGCCAGGGCTTGCCGGTTAAAGGTCCAAAGCTTCCTCTCTGAACGCACTTTGTCGAACTTGTGGCGTCACAAGCGCTCAAAGCAATTCAGAGAAGTTTGAATAAATGTTGTACGTTGAACTGAAGAAGAGTCATAGCTGTGTCCAGGCCGGACTGTAGTAAACTCCCTCCCCCTTGTCCCAATGTGCTTATTGGATGTGCAGATTATTCCTGTCCCCTCATCCAGACTTGGAATGTTTATAGTTGCCTTTTGAAGTCCGCCGGACACTTCCACGTAACACTGATTCCTGTGGGTGGGGGAACTCCACTGGACACAAAGGAAAAGGAAGTTCTTCGACTGTGAGTGAGCTGGAATGAGCTTGTTGCTAATCAACCTAATAAGATTATATTTTGCAAAGAGCAGGTTTCTAAATTAAAAGGCCACCTTTACCGTGGCAACATGGTGTACAGCCAGTGTCCAGAATCATTAGTACAGGAGTCCCCTCAGAATGCTGTAGCGTTTTGCTCCCAAGGTTGAGTGGCTCCACTTGGAGCTGCCGTGGCTTTGTATGTCCATGGTCACTAGGCCTCAGCCCCAGGCCTATCCGATCTGGATTGCCCCCGAGTACATGGTGAGCAGCAGCATGATTGCGAATCCAGTCAGCAGGCCTGCATTTTGTATTCCGAACACCACCAGTGAGGTCGATTCCTCTCCGTCCTCTCCTTTGCTCACTTCGTTCATCTCTGGGAACTGTTGAGGCAGACCGGGGGGGGGGAAAAAGAGGGTTAGATGGGAATTCACTTAACGTCGAGTTATCTCACCGATTGTTCGAAACACGAGACCGAGCCTGGCCCAGGCCCAAGACTTGCTGTAGCTGTGCGTCATTCAACAAACTGTGATTGGTACTCGGGCCTGTGTAAAAGGGCCCTGCGCGCAGTGATACGAACTCAGGCCTGTGTAAAGGGCCCCGCGCGCAGTGATACGAACTCGGGCCTGTGTAAAGGGCCCCGCGCGCAGTGATACGAACTCGGGCCTGTGTAAAGGGCCCCGCGCGCAGTGATACGAACTCGGGCCTGTGTAAAGGGCACCGCGCGCAGTGATACGAACTCGAGCCTGTGTAAAGGGCCCCGCGCGCAGTGATACGAACTCGGGCCTGTGTAAAGGGCCCCGCGCGCAGTGATACGAACTCGGGCCTGTGTAAAGGGCCCCGTGCGCAGTGATACGAACTCGGGCCTGTGTAAAGGGCCCCGCGCGCAGTGATACGAACTCGGGCCTGTGTAAAGGGCCCCGCGCGCAGTGATACGAACTCGGGCCTGTGTAAAGGGCCCCGCGCGCAGTGATACGAACTCGGGCCTGTGTAAAGGGCCCCGCGCGCAGTGATACGAACTCGGGCCTGTGTAAAGGGCCCCGCGCGCAGTGATACGAACTCGGGCCTGTGTAAAGGGCCTTGCCCCTTCCTCAAGGGCCTTTACTAGAAGAGGCCTCACACAGGCCGCGGTCTGTATTTGAACGGCAGTACCGGTGTTTCTGGAGCAGTGG
Organism: Squalus acanthias; assembly: GCA_030390025.1. Lineage (NCBI taxonomy): Eukaryota > Metazoa > Chordata > Chondrichthyes > Squaliformes > Squalidae > Squalus > Squalus acanthias. The sequence continues at coordinate 78,856,870 of CM059441.1, read as the reverse complement.
CCTGCCTTTACTCACCATGTCTGCCAGTGCGATGTAGAGGAACATCCCGCCGGCCAGAGCGAAGATCCAGTTGGGGGAGAAGTGGCTCCCGGCGAGGATGCCAAAGGCCAGGCCGAGGTAGCAGCAGCAGGCCGACAGGAAGTTGAAGAACAGGGCCTGCTGGAGGCTCATGCCGGCGTTCAGCAAGATCACAAAGTCACCTGGGGGAGAGAGGGAGAGAGAGAGAGAGAGAGAGAGAGTGTGAGTGTGGCGACATCTTGTATTATCCACTCCTCCTGCAGTGTAAAGGAAGGGGGTAGGGGCCAGAAGTGGAAAGGAGGTGGGAGAGGATGAAGCTGGGGTGGGGGGAGGGGAAGTCGCCGACCTACATTGGCTCCCTGAACGGCAATGCCTCAATTTAAAAATTCTCATCCTTCTTTTCAAATCCCTCCGTGGCCTCACCCCCTCCCCATCTCTCTAATCTCCTCCAGCCCCACAACCCTCTGCGATCTCCGCGCTCCTCCAATTCTGGCCTCTTGCGCATCCCCGATTTTAATCGCTCCACCATTGGCAGCCGTGCCTTCAGCTGCCTGGGCCCTAAGCTCTGGAATTCCCTCCCTAAACCTCTCCGCCTCGCTCTCCTCCTTTTAAGACGCTCCTTAAAACCGACCTCTTTGACCAAGCTTTTGGTCGCCTGTCCTAATATCTCCTTATGTGGCTCGGTGTCTGATTACACTCCTGTGAAGCGCTTTGTGACATTTTACTACGCTAAAGGCGCTATATAAATGCAGGTTGTTGTTTTAAGCCAATTTTAGGAACGTTACTTGTTCAAGCGGTGGTTAGATGCAGTGAGGGGTCGCTTGAAGAGATGAGCTACACTGCTTTCCCCTACCTCACACCGTGTGCGCAAGTGTCTGCGGACAGTATAGGCCTTGCCAATGATGCCCCTGTGGTAGAAAAGCCAGTCATTGTGCCCGCGCGCCCCCCTCCCCCCGTGCAGGTTCGGGGAACCGAATGGGGGCCAGAGATGGCCAGTACCCCCCGCCCACCTCCCCAATGACAGAGGGGGGCACACGCACCGAGCTCGTGGGGGAACTCCTCGCACAGGATTGCCACGGAGGTGCTGATCCCCTGGAAGACGGAGACGGTGAAGGAAGCTCCGATCGCCAGGCCGTCGATGAAGTTGTGCAGCCCGTCACTGAGCGTGATCATCCAGGCCAGAGTGCCAATGTCCGAGTAACGGCTCCCCTTCAGCCAGTAACAAGCCCCTCTCCGAGCCTGCTGCAGGTCCTGGGGAGGGGGGGGGGGGGAAAAGAGAGAGAAAAATGGGAGAATTATTTATACAAACCTCCTCCGATCAAACCCGCCCTCCCTCCCGACAGTTACTGATCAAATACCAGGACAAGCCTGGGAAAGATCTTGGAGCTTCACCCAGGCCTAGCACAGGTTTGGCATCGCTCAGCCGTGGTCTGTCGTTCCACCTGCAGGTACTCTGGGCCCTCCCCGCCCCAGGGCCCACCCCCAGCTGAGTGGGTGAGGGGTGCGGGGTCTCCGGGGTGCGGGGTCCCCAGGGCCCTCCCCTAGGGTGCGGGGTCCCCAGGGTGCCAGCGGGCTCCCTCCCTCTCCGCACTTACCTGAACCGACAAGGCCCCGGTGATTGCTGGGTCTCCGGTGGGATCCTCAGCAAGGCTCCTGCGCTCACTGTCCTCGCTCCGGCTGGATGGTGTGTGACTCAGATCCCCATTCTGTAGTTTCTCCATCACTCCGTCCTCCCGATCGTCTTTGCTGGCGTATTGCTCCGGCCTGTAGTGACTGTGGTTTGGAGCCGGCCCCTGCTTAAATAAAAGATCAATGATTCACCCTGGTGGTTTCTCTACCCCCCTCCCCCATTGTGTCTCCGAGCTGGGGGTACGGGCTACACGTGTGAACCCTGATACTGGAGGGGGAGATAGTGACCTTGCTAAGCACTGGAGGAGAGCTAGGAGAACGATTCCCAGCTTAAAGATCCTCAACTACTCGAGGCTCCAGGATCTCGGTCTATTTATAGAGCAGCGTAGACTTAGAGGTGACCTGCTAGAAGTCTATAAAATAATTAAAGTGCTGGATTGCATCCCTATTAATAGATTATTCCAGTTTAACAGATTGGGGAGGACCGGGGACACCAGTTTAAACTCTAAGAGTTTTACACAAGATGCACAGCACAGACCGCTCAGCCCAAACTGGTCCACACGAGAACGGGAACCACAGCAACAAGGCACCATCACCGGGGGGAGCCAAGCAGACCATAATCTCAGCCCAAGGGGCGCTGAGGCACATCAAGCACTGGCCTGCCTGAGGGCAGCGAGCTCCGCACAGGCCCGGGATCAGACCTGGGCCTTTCCTGCTCCGTGCACCCAGAACAGCGGCCTCCCACTTTCTATGGCCAAGCCCGGCCTGTTTTCCACACTGCCAATATTTATGTAACTAATAAACGAAAGTGTTGAAAGAAAATAAAAAGAACAATTTCTATTGAACGCGCCGATGATTTGTCTGGCAGTCAGTGTCCAGGAGATTCATCTTCAATTCCCAGAGACTCCAGGCCAATCCTGCAGGGTTGGGGGCGACTCCACTGCCACTCCGCCAGGCCTTACCTTATCTTTGGGTTTCAGCACCATCTTCAGGATCTTCTCTGTGAAGAAGAAGAGGTAAAATCCCCCGAACACCACCACCGACTTAGAGACGTAGTCGGCTTTCTTTGGGTCGAATCCAAAGGCCTGAGAGAAGGTAACACACCACGGCGTTAAAGGGACAGTCCCCAGACCAGCATCACTGGACTCGGTCAATTCAAAACACACAGCATTCACCAAACACACGCCCGGGAACAGAAACGGTCAACCCACAGCCAGAGCAACTAAAACACAGTCGCAGCAAAACCAACTGAATCCCAATAGGAACGTCCAATGAAAGGTCATCGACCTGAAAGGTTTACTCTGCTTTACTCTCCACAGATGCTGCCTGACCTGCTGGGTGTTTCCGGCATCTTTTTTGTTTTTACAATATGTCATATTGCACAGGCCTCAGCATCAGGCAGGTATACAGCACCGAGGGAACCGCCAGGGAATGTGCTTAGCATAGTGGTGTAGGGGCTGTTGGCTCTCCCAGGACATGTTGATACTGGCAGAGCAAGAGATACCTCCCAGGAGATGCGGTCAGTGGGAGGGGAGATGGTCAATATATCTCCCAGGAGATGTGGTCAGTGGGAGATGGTCCTTGTATCTCCCAGGAGATGTGGTCAGTGGGAGATGGTCCTTGTATCTCCCAGGAGATGTGGTCAGTGGGAGATGGTCCTTGTATCTCCCAGGAGATGTGGTCAGTGGGAGATGGTCAATATATCTCCCAGGAGATATGGTCAGTGGGAGATGGTCAATATATCTCCCAGGAGATGTGGTCAGTGGGAGATGGTCAATATATCTCCCAGGAGATGTGGTCAGTGGGAGATGGTCAATATATCTCCCAGGAGATGTGGTCAGTGGGAGATGGTCCTTGTATCTCTCAGGAGATGTGGTCAGTGGGAGATGGTCCTTGTATCTCCCAGGAGATGCGGTCAGTGGGAGATGGTCAATATATCTCCCAGGAGACACGGTCAGTGGGAGATGGTGTGAACCCACCCACAGACTTGAAACAAGACCACCTTAATCTCAAAACCACTTCCTCTTTGACTGAAGTGGGAAATCCGGCAGAGCACAACAGGTTTCTGTTGAAGTCTGATCAGAACCTCAAGTTCTCCAGGGTGCCCTAATCTCTGTGGCTTCGTTCAGCTCATCCTCCCGCCAACTCTTGATGGTGCTCTGCACCCTGGGCCATGACTCTTCACCGAGATCAGCAAAGGTGCAAAGCCACTGATGCCATGGACCTTTGTGATTCTGTTCCCTGTACGCAGGCTTGGGGGGGAAATAGGGGGTATGGGCAGGCTCGGGGAAGGGAGGGGGGTATGGGCAGCCTTGCAGTACCCAGCAGAGGACCTGTATCTTAACAGGAAAATGCCACCAATCCAGAATGTGAATGGCAGAATGTGGGGATTACCCCCCCGCCCCACCAGTGTCACTTCCTTCAAGCCCCTTGTTTCGACTGACTCATCGGGGGAGGGGCCATACACAAATCAGGTGCTCCCCGAAATGGTGAGGGGGGTGGGGGAAATGAAATGGGACGAGCGAGGCTCCCCTCCCCCCACCCCCCCCATCCTTGTGCAAGTGTTGTGGAAAATGCAGCTCAGACAGAACGAGGAGCGAGGATTCTCGACCTGCCTTGGACTGAGAATTTTAACAAAATACATATAGAAGGAATACGACCTGATCAGGGCCGGCCACCTGGGATCATCCGACCACCTGAGTTCATCCAACCACACCTGGGAACCAAAGCCACTCATGGGAACAAAAAACAACTACAGTCGGAATGCTTCACGGCGAACTTCCAGAGTCAAGGAACTCAAACAAGCACAGTCAGGAACAACGGACGTTAACAATGGGAAACAGCTCCCTCGCTCAGTGTGCATGGAGAGAGCGCTTTGGGCTCTTGTGTCTCAAAGGCCAAATATCAGATGTTTGATTGGGATATCATAGAATCAGAAATCTCTCCTTAACCTTCTCTGCTCTAAGAAGAACAATCCCAGCTTCTCCAGTCTCTCCATGTAACTGAAGTCCTTCATTACTGGACCAGCCACATAAATAATGTGGCTTCAAGAGCAGGTCAGAGGCTGGATATTCTGTGGGGAGTCTCACCTCCTGACTCCCCAAAGCTTTTCCACCGTCTACAAGGCACAAGAAGTGTGATGGAATGCTCTCCACTTGCCTGGATGAGTGCAGCTCCAACAACACTCAAGAAGCTCGACACCATCTAGGACAAAGCAGCCTGCTTGATTGGCACCCCATCCACCACTTTAAACATTCACTCCCTCCACCACCGGCGTATCGTGGCTGCAGTGTGTACCATCTACAAGATGCACTGCAGCAACTCGCCAAGGCTTCTTCGGCAGCACCTCCCAAACCCGCGACCTCTTCCACCGAGAAGGACAAGGGCAGCAGGCGCATGACCACCTCCAAGTTCCCCTCCAAGTCACACACCATCCAGACTTGGAAATAAATCGGCCGTTCCTTCATCGTTGCTGGGTCAAAATCCTGGAACTCCCTCCCTAACAGCACTGTGGGAGTACCTTCACCACACGGACTGCAGCGGTTCAAGAAGGCGGCTCACCACCACCTTCTCAAGGGCGATTAGGGATGGGCAATAAATGCCGGCCTTGCCAGCGACGCCCACATCCCATAAACAAATAAAAAGAAAATCCCTGGTACCATGCAAGTAAATCTCTTCCGCACCCTCTCCAAGGCCTTGACATCCTTCCTGAAGTGTGGTACCCAGGATTGGCCACAATACTCCAGCTGGGGCCGAACCAGTGATTTATAAAGAGTTTAGCATAACTTCCCGGCTTTTGTACTCTCTGCCTCCAATAATAAAGCCAAGGATCCCGTGTGCTTTTTCACAGCCTTCTCAACTTGTCCGGCCTCCTTCAAAGATTTGTGTACAAACACCCCCAGGTCTCTCTGTTCCTGCACCCCCTTTAAAATTAGACCATTTAGTTTATATTGCCTCTCCTCAATCTTCCGACCAAAATGCACCACTTCTCTGCGTTAAACTGGCTCTGCCATGTGTCTGCCCATTTCACCAGTCTGTCTGTCTGCCATGTGTCTGCCCATTTCACCAGTCTGTCTGTCTGCCATGTGTCTGCCCATTTCACCAGTCTGTCTGTCTGCCATGTGTCTGCCCATTTCACCAGTCTGTCTGTCTGCCATGTGTCTGCCCATTTCACCAGTCTGTCTGTCTGCCATGTGTCTGCCCATTTCACCAGTCTGTCTGCCATGTGTCTGCCTATTTCACCAGTCTGTCTGCCATGTGTCTGCCTATTTCACCAGTCTGTCTGTCTGCCATGTGTCTGCCCATTTCACCAGTCTGTCTGCCATGTGTCTGCCCATTTCACCAGTCTGTCTGCCATGTGTCTGCCTATTTGACCAGTCTGTCTGTCTGCCATGTGTCTGACTATTCCACCAGTCTGTCTGTCCTGGACGTGAATATTCTATAAACGCTGAACATGAATCAGCAGCGGCTCTGCTTGGGTAAGGCTGCTGTCATTTCCCCTCCGCTCATTTTGCTTCTCATAAGATCGGTTCAAATGAAGACAGTTCTCCAGCCTATTTGATCCTCCACCCGCGCCCCACCCCACCAATACCGACCCTACTATCCTCCAGCTGTTGCTGACAGCTGGCTCCGGGTCCTCCCTCACTCTCCCTGGCAACCTGCCGATCCCCTCTCTGTAAAGAACGTCTCCCTGCTGTGTCCTAAACTTGTCCTTTGCTGCCGCCCCCCCCCCCGCCGACACTGTGCCCTCTTGCCCTGGCGCCTATGATCTCAAGCTATTAATGAGGTTTCCACCAGCAGCAGACCCTAGGCTTGTGCCCATCCCTTATGTCGTTGGCAAGGCCAGCATTTATTGCCCATCCCTAATCGCCCTGGAGAAGGTGGTGGTGAGCCGCCTTCTTGAACCGCTGCAGTCCGTGTGGTGAAGGTGCTCCCACAGTGCTGTTAGGGAGGGAGGGAGTTCCAGGATTTGACCCAGCGACGATGAAGGAACGGCCGATATATTTCCAAGTCAGGATGGTGTGTGACTTGGAGGGGAACTTGGAGGTGGTGGTGTTCCCATGCGCCTGCTGCCCTTGTCCTTCTAGGTGGAAGAGGTCGCGGGTTTGGGAGGTGCTGCTGAAGAAGCCTTGGTGAGTTGCTGCAGTGCATCTTGTAGATGGTACACACTGCAGCCACGGTGCGCCGGTGGCGGATGTTTAAGGTGGTGGATCGGGTGCCGATCAAGCAGACTTTGATGGGCACCTTTATCTTTTCCCCTCTTTGGATTAGGGTAGAGCGAAGAACCCTAGTGAGGCGCCAATATGGGGATAGACCAATCTAGAAAGAGGAGAAGTCTTGCCTTTTGGGCAATGAGTTTGAGGGTGGACAGAATATTAAGTCGAACGCACTCTCCATGCACCGCTGACGGTTAGTGAATCAAGGTGAATTACAGTACCTCTGGGATGAGCTGAAAGAGGGCGTTAGAGTAGAGGGTGCCGATGGCCAGGGCGATGAAGTAGAGCAGCAGTCGCTTGTAAAAGGTTTTCCTCATGAATGGCACCACACTGGCCCCGACCAGGGAGCAGAGCGAGATGACCGTCACACAGAGAAAACCATAGCCCCAGACTGGCCGAGCGATAGTCACCAGCCCAGGCGAGTTCGCGGACCAGTCGAGAGTTCCACACCAGGGAGGAGGGGAAAATATTACACAGGAGGGCAGAGACGGAACAAGGGAACAGAGGAGAAGGAAGAAAAAGAGAAACCATTAAATTAATCAATTCATTCTAGGTGGCCTCGTCTTCAAGTCAGGTTCACGACTGGAGATCGTCAGCAACCAGTTTGATTTTTCTGAAGGACAAGGAACCTATTTTAGTGTCTCGGTTGATTTCTAGAATAACATTCATCACTCAGTTCCAAGCGGCCATTACAGGAGACCCCTCGCACCAATCGTGGAGCCACGTCCATATCCATTCATCGGGTTCCTGCCTCATTCTCCCTCGTCCCCCGATTCTTGCTCCGGGATCGGTCCCCAACACCTACAGGAGAATGTCTGGTGCTTAAAGCGGGAGTCCAGACACAGACTCTCGCCCGGGCTAATGACCTCACCGACTCTCGCCCAGGCTAATGACCTCACCGACTCTCGCCCAGGCTAATGACCTCACCGACTCTCGCCCAGGCTAATGACCTCACCGACTCTCGCCCAGGCTAATGACCTCACCGACTCTCGCCCAGGCTAATGGCCTGGCCCAATCATGTCCTCTGGCCAATGGACGGTGAGCAGGAGGAGGAAAGCTGGCCAATTTTGACTCTTTCTATCCCAGGGCACTGAGGCCAGTTGCAGCCACCCTGCTGCTGCCTCGGCTGTGATTGGCTAAACCAGACCAATGACTGAACCTTCCTGGTCTGTTTAGGATCAGCAACGGAACATGTCAGACGACCACAAACCTCTCACCCGCGGTCTGAACAGACTCAAAGACTCTTCCCGGAGCGGAGTTTTGATTGGTGCTCATGTAGCGTTGCTGCCTTGGCCTTTTGAAGAACCAATCACAGGAACAGGAGGAGGCCATTCAGCCCCTCGAGCCTGTTCTGCCATTCAATTAGATCATGGCTGATCTGTATCTTACCTCCATCTACCCACCTTGGTTCCGTAACCCTTAATACCCTTACCTAACAAAAATCTATCAATCTCAGTTTTGAAATTGTCAATTGACCCCCAACATCCACAGCTTTTTGTGGGAGAGAGTTCCAGATTTCCACCACCCTTTGTGTGAAGAAGTGCTTCCTGACATCACCCCTGAACGGCCTGGCTCTAATTTTAAGGTTCTGTCCCCTTGTTCTGGACTCCCCCCACCAGAGGAAATAGTTTTTCTCTCTCTCCACCCTCTCAACTCCTTTAATCATCTTAAACACCTCGATTAGATCACCCTTTAATCTTTGATACTCGAGGGAACACAAGCTTAGTCTACGCAACCTGTCCTCGTAATTTAACCCTTTTAGCCCCGGCTTCATTTTGAACCCAATTGGAGAAACGTCGTATTTACAATTTACCGACTTGATTCGGGAGGAGGGATCTGTTATTCAAGAAATCACACCGGTCCAATCACAGCACAGAGTGAAAATCATTGGGTTTCAGGCAGTGGAGTCTGGTGCCAATATTGGCCAAGGTGTTGGGACAGGACAGTTTGGAGTTGACCGTGTGAACAATTTTAATGAAAGGAAAGTGGCTTCAAATGGGTTGAAAAATGTCAATTTTGATCTCAATTCGACGCAGGCTGCAAGGGGCAACCAGCGAGAGGTGAAGGAGGGTCAATCCGTGAGAGATCGTCTCCAATCTCCGGAGGAAAAAGGTGAATGCAAAGGGGTTTGCAGGCCCCTAACTGGGCATTTCCTAAAGGAGGGGAGCAGCAGGTAGGCTGTAGGGTTAGTGTTAGGTCGGCTCCATAGCCTAGCTTGGCCAATCGCTGGCTGAGATCCGACAGAGCCACACACCTTTTCAAAGGTTTGCCCAGCTCTGGAACGATTCCAGTGATTCTTGGGGTCCAGTGGTTCCCCGATACGGAGAGGGACAGATACTCTGGGCTGCCTGAAACCCACTGAAACAGCTGTTGTAGATACGGTTGCAAAGGGGTTTCAACACACTGCATACGGCGATCAGTAACCTATAGCGTGGCCCCATGTTAAACACAAACACCTCACCAAGGGCTTGAACGCTCGGCTCTTCCTTTAGGGGACCAATTAAATCCAATTGTATAATGAGGTGCGCCGTGTGTAACTGAAGCGGAACATCATTCGCCCACCCAGATCAAGATTCAGCAAACGGACCAGCGCGAACCTGGCCACACAGTCACGCTGGATAGTCAACTCTGCCAGATACAGATCGAGCAATCATGGGCAACGTGGGCTGGATTTGACCTCAAGGAGCAAGGAAGGGGCACGGGTTAAGTCTTGGTTTCCGATTAATGCAGCAGCCTTGCCCAACTCCCAACCCAACCCACTCACCCAGGTCAAAGGGCATAACCCCAACCCACTCACCCAGGTCAAAGGGCATAACCCCAACCCACTCATCCAGGTCAAAGGGCATAACCCCAACCCACTCACCCAGGTCAAAGGGCCCGATTCGAATACAGGAAGAATTTTCTTTGTTAGGTGTGACAGGATGTTATGGAGTCGGCCGTTGCTATGGATACCCTATGGTGAGCCGCCATACCGAACACACGCACCCAGTTAATGGGGAATTACCCCACCAGCACTCAGAGTGTTGAAACAAACAGTTACATCAAGACAAAGTCCAACAGTGGCCCGATAATTTTCTCCCGATGAAATCCAGTGGGTGCCCAGCAAGGAGAAGGGAGTGGGGATTTTGTTTATGTTGTACTGCACCTCTGGAATCAGCTGGAAAATGGCTGTGGAGAGCAACGTGCCGATCGCCAATGCAACAAAGAAGGTCAGGATCCTGCAGAAAAAGTGCTTTCCCTGGCACAGCATGAAGGAGACGCCAAGCAGCGAGCTGAGATTTATCACAGACACGCAGACAAACCCGAACCCCCACACTGTGCAGGGAAAGCAGTCAGGGGACCAATTATTTCAAAGACATTTAAAATCCAACCTGGCTACCATTTCAAAAAGATAGACTTGCATTTCTATAGCGCCTTTCACCACCTCAGGACGTCCCAAAGCGCTTCACAGCCAATGAAGGACTTTTTGAAGTGTAGTCACTGTTGTAATGTAGGAAACGCGGCAGCCAATCTGCGCACAGCAAGATCCCTCAAACAGCGATGTGATAATGACCAGATCATCTGTTTTAGTGATGTTGGTTGAGGGATAAATATTGGCCCCAGGACACCGGGGATTACTCCCCTGCTCTTCTCCCATTAGTCCCACGGGATCTTTTACATCCACCGGAGAGGGTAGACTGGGCCTCGGTTTAATGTCTCATCCGAAAGACGGCACCTCCGACAGTGTGGCACTCCCTCAGCACTGCACTGCGAGTGTCAGCCTAGATTTTGTGCTCAAATCTCTGGAGTGGGACTCGAACCCACGACCTTCTGACTCAGAGGCGAGAGTGCTGCCCACTGAGCCACGGCTGACATTTTCAATCTCATTAACCCTTCAACTTCCTGCGGCCTCCTGTAGATCACGTGAGTGATCGTAGAATCTTAAAGCACAGAAGGAGGCCATTCGGCCCATCGCGCCTGTATCTTCTCTTTGAAAGAGCTCCCCACATCGTCCCACTCTCCTCGCTCTTTCCCCACAGCCTTGCAATATTTTTTCCTTCTCAAATGTAGGTCCTTGGCAAATGAGCCTGGGACAGCCGGAGTTGTCGGGATGCTCGGCTGGGAAAGGTATCGCGGCCAAGCTGGACACCACCCTCACCTGCACTGGTGCTGGACGGTGGCCAGCTTGTGGTCAGGGTGGGAATCAGGGACTGGTTCATCGAATCCCTCCCCACCCCCCAAACCCAAGGGGCGCTGAGGCCAAGGCGAGCGGAGAGCAAGGGACACAATGGGCCAATGGCGAGCATCTCAAAAATGAACAAATAATGGGAAAACACGAGCGATGGAGCGAGGGGGGAGATGGGGGGGGGGGGGGGGGGGAAATTGGGGGGGGGGGGGGAGATGGAGCGAGGGGGGGGAGGGGGGAGATGGAGCGAGGGGGGGGGGGGAGATGGAGCGAGGGGGGGGAGGGGGGAGAGGGAGCGAGGGGGGGGAGGGGGGAGAGATGGAGCGGGGGGGAGGGGGGAGAGATGGAGCGAGGGGGGGCGGAGGGGGGAGATGGAGCGAGGGGGGGAGGGGGAGATGGAGCGAGGGGGGGGAGGGGGAGATGGAGCGAGGGGGGGGGGAGGGGGGAGATGGAGCGAGGGGGGGGGAGGGGGGAGATGGAGCGAGGGGGGGAGATGGAGCGAGGGGGGGAGATGGAGCGAGGGGGGGGGAGATGGAGCGAGGGGGGGGGAGATGGAGCGAGGGGGGGGGAGATGGAGCGAGGGGGGGGGAGATGGAGCGAGGGGGGGGGAGATGGAGCGAGGGGGGGGGAGATGGAGCGAGGGGGGGGGAGATGGAGCGAGGGGGGGGGAGATGGAGCGAGGGGGGGGAGATGGAGCGAGGGGGGGGGAGATGGAGCGAGGGGGGGGGAGATGGAGCGAGGGGGGGGGAGATGGAGCGAGGGGGGGGGAGATGGAGCGAGGGGGGGGAGATGGAGCGAGGGGGGGGAGATGGAGCGAGGGGGGGGAGATGGAGCGAGGGGGGGGAGATGGAGCGAGGGGGGGGAGATGGAGCGAGGGGGAGATGGAGCGAGGGGGGGAGGGGGAGATGGAGCGAGGGGGGGGAGGGGGAGATGGAGCGAGGGGGGGGGAGGGGGGAGATGGAGCGAGGGGGGGGGAGGGGGGAGATGGAGCGAGGGGGGGGGGGATGGAGCGAGGGGGGGAGATGGAGCGAGGGGGGGGAGATGGAGCGAGGGGGGGGAGATGGAGCGAGGGGGGGGAGATGGAGCGAGGGGGGGGAGATGGAGCGAGGGGGGGGAGATGGAGCGAGGGGGGGGAGATGGAGCGAGGGGGGGGAGATGGAGCGAGGGGGGGGAGATGGAGCGAGGGGGGGGAGATGGAGCGAGGGGGGGAGATGGAGCGAGGGGGGGGAGATGGAGCGAGGGGGGGGAGATGGAGCGAGGGGGGGGAGATGGAGCGAGGGGGGGGAGATGGAGCGAGGGGGGGGAGATGGAGCGAGGGGGGGGAGATGGAGCGAGGGGGGGGAGATGGAGCGAGGGGGGGGAGATGGAGCGAGGGGGGGGAGATGGAGCGAGGGGGGGGAGATGGAGCGAGGGGGGGGAGATGGAGCGAGGGGGGGGAGATGGAGCGAGGGGGGGGAGATGGAGCGAGGGGGGGGAGATGGAGCGAGGGGGGGGAGATGGAGCGAGGGGGGGGAGATGGAGCGAGGGGGGGGGAGATGGAGCGAGGGGGGGGAGATGGAGCGAGGGGGGGGAGATGGAGCGAGGGGGGGGAGATGGAGCGAGGGGGGGGAGATGGAGCGAGGGGGGGGAGATGGAGCGAGGGGGGGGAGATGGAGCGAGGGGGGGGAGATGGAGCGAGGGGGGGGAGATGGAGCGAGGGGGGGAGATGGAGCGAGGGGGGGGAGATGGAGCGAGGGGGGGGAGATGGAGCGAGGGGGGGAGATGGAGCGAGGGGGGGGAGATGGAGCGAGGGGGGGAGATGGAGCGAGGGGGGGAGATGGAGCGAGGGGGGGGGGAGATGGAGCGAGGGGGGGGAGATGGAGCGAGGGGGGGGAGATGGAGCGAGGGGGGGGAGATGGAGCGAGGGGGGGGAGATGGAGCGAGGGGGGGGAGATGGAGCGAGGGGGGGAGATGGAGCGAGGGGGGGAGATGGAGCGAGGGGGGGAGATGGAGCGAGGGGGGAGATGGAGCGAGGGGGGGAGATGGAGCGAGGGGGGGAGATGGAGCGAGGGGGGAGATGGAGCGAGGGGGGGAGATGGAGCGAGGGGGGGGGAGATGGAGCGAGGGGGGGGGGGAGATGGAGCGAGGGGGGGGAGATGGAGCGAGGGGGGGGAGATGGAGCGAGGGGGGGGAGATGGAGCGAGGGGGGGAGATGGAGCGAGGGGGGGGGAGATGGAGCGAGGGGGGGGAGATGGAGCGAGGGGGGGGAGATGGAGCGAGGGGGGGGAGATGGAGCGAGGGGGGGGAGATGGAGCGAGGGGGGGGAGATGGAGCGAGGGGGGGGAGATGGAGCGAGGGGGGGGAGATGGAGCGAGGGGGGGGAGATGGAGCGAGGGGGGGGAGATGGAGCGAGGGGGGGGAGATGGAGCGAGGGGGGGGAGATGGAGCGAGGGGGGGAGATGGAGCGAGGGGGGGGAGGGGGAGATGGAGCGAGGGGTGGGGAGGGGGGAGATGGAGCGAGGGGTGGGGAGGGGGAGATGGAGCGAGGGGGGGGAGGGGGGAGATGGAGCGAGGAGGGGGAGGGGGGAGATCGAGCGAGGAGGGGGAGGGGGGAGATGGAGGGAGGGGGGGAGGGGGGGAGATGGAGGGAGGGGGGAGATGGAGTGAGGGGGGCAGATGGAGCGAGGGGGCAGATGGAGTGAGGGGGGAGATGGAGCAGAGGGGGGGAGGGGGGAGATGGAGCGGAGGGGGGGAGGGGGGAGATAGAGCGGAGGGGGGGAGGGGGGAGATAGAGCGGAGGGGGGGAGGGGGGAGATGGAGCGGAGGGGGGGGAGGGGGGAGATGGAGCGAGGGGGGGGGAGGGGGGAGATGGAGCGAGGGGGGGGGGGAGGGGGGAGATGGAGCGAGGGGGGGAGGGGGCGCGGGCGAGTGCGCTCAGACGACTGATGGTGACTACCTTCAGAGAGGGTGGGCTTCACGACCAGGGTCTCCTCATCCTCTTCGTTCTCCTGGTTTTCCGCTGCACAAGCCCCGCTCTCCAGCTGCTGAAGGATGGTGGGACAGATGTGTCTGAAGGCGGCACCATCGATCCTGCTGCTGTTGTTCAGATTGTGGACGGCGAAGAGCTCAGAAGAGGAGAAGCACTGAAAGGGGAGAGAAAGTATTGCCCGAGTCACTCCTTGTTACTCCTGATTTTCTCCCGGTCCCTTGGCAACATTCCTCAGCCCAGAGACCAGATCCTGGCTCCCCTTGCCCTCACCTCCACTACCCCACTCCCTCCCCCCTTCCACTGTCTCACCTCCCCCCCCACTCTCCCTCCCCCCCCTCCCATGGCCCTCCCACCACCCATCCCCCTCCCTCGCCATTCCCAGAGGAGGAAGAGGACGACGATGTGGAAGAGGATGAAGAATAGTTGGAGGAGGCGGTCTTGTTATTTAGGGCAGGGCAGAAGATACCAAGGTTTTTGGGAGGCTTTTGAAGGCAGATGGTTCTGGGAAAGAATTCCGGAGGGCTGGGGCGCGGAGAGGGAAGATCAGCCTCCGCTGGTGGAATGAAGCAACAATCGAGAGAGAGGCTGTGGGAAGGAGAGGTGTGGCTGAGATCATATGATAGGTCAGAGCGAAGCCGGGGAATGATTCGAAGATGAGAGCGAGAATTATGAAGATTCACAGAATCTCGGGGAGCCATTGGAGCTTGGAGAGACTCAACACTGGAGAGGAACTGGGTGTGGATTGGAAGATTGGTAGGGTGTAGGTGGGGGGGGGGTTGAAGCGGCGCTTCACAGGAGCGATTATCGGACAAAATCTGTCACCGAGCCACATGAGATATTAAGGGAGATGAATAAAAGCTTGGTCAAAGGAGCATTGTAAAGGAGAGAGGGTTAGAGGTTTAGGGAGGGAATTCCAGAGCTTAGGACCCGGGCAGTTGAAGGCACGGCCGCCAATGGTGGAGTGATTAAAATCGGGGAAGCGCAAGGGGCCAGAATTGGAGGAGCGAAGGATTGTAGGGCTGGAGGAAGTTAGAGAGATAGGGAGGGGCGAGGCCATGGAGGGATTTGAACACTAGGATGAGAATTTTAAAATCGAGGTGTTGCTTAACCGGGAGCCAATGTAGGTCAGCGAGCACAGGGGGTGATGGGTGAACTGGACTTGGTGCGAGTTAGGACACGGGCAGCAGAGTTTTGGATGAACTGAAGTTTACAGAGGGTGGAAGGCAGGCAGTCGAACCCTCACCTTGGAAAGGTTGGCAGTGCCCAGGCCGTTCGGTATCTTGGCACTGCCCACGCCCACATCCAGCCGGTTGAGGAGCGCCTTCAGCTGGTGGAGCACCAGGACCTCATTGTCCCCATAGCGATCCAGCAGATCATGGAGAAAAGCCGTTGGCAGCACGGTCTTGTTCCCTGCCGCCCCGGGGGCTGCCAGCAGGAGCACAGGAAGAAAGGACAGCCACAGGTTGTCACGGTCACGCCAGAGATGCATGCTGAAATACACAGACGGCCAAAGTTGAGCACATTGCGGTCAGAGCTGGCCGATCGCATTAGACTGAGGCCTTTACCCGCGGTCAGTCGACAAACAGACTCCTCTTTATGCACAGAATTGTGGCCGAATTGGGAAAGAGATACCTAGTGGCCAGAGCTCGTAACTACAATGTGACAGTTGACATAACAATTTACAATGGGAAATGGTGACAAAAAGCAAAATAATTTGGACTACAGGAAGTAAGGTTTATGGACAGGAAGTGTGAAATCCACACAAGATTAGAAAGATAGACTTGCATTTCTATAGCAGCTTTCACGACCTCAGGACGTCCCGAAGTGCTTCACAGCCAATGAAGTATTTTTTGAAGTGTAGTCAGTGTTGGCTGGGCAGGCAGATCCGAGACACTGAGTCACGGTGATGACGCTCCTGGCATTTCCCTCACACCTGTGCTCCTAGAAACAGGAACAAAATGTAACATCTACATACCCAGGGTAGGGCCGCTAATGTGTTTTGTTTATCTGCTGCCCGTCCCACGCTGGGCGCTCACAGCTGTGTGTCTCACACAAACAGCAGGCAGCTTCGATGATGTCGCCACATGTCCTTGACTCCTCTGCTGCCAGGGGTCACCCTCCTGATATGGGAACACTTTGCCCTGGTATTTGTTTCCACTCAAGTACAAAGCCCTGGAACTCACACAACAGATGAGTGGGAACGATTCACTCCCGTCTGGTACAGTACGGCCCGTGTGAATCTCAGTGTCAGCTCCTGTACCTGTAGAGGGAGCTTTACTCTGTATCTAACCCGTGCTGTACCTGCCCTGGGAGTGTTTGATGGGACAGTGTAGAGGGAGCTTTACTCTGTATCTAACCCCGTGCTGTACCTGCCCTGGGAGTGTTTGATGGGACAGTGTAGAGGGAGCTTTACTCTGTGTCTAACCCGTGCTGTACCTGCCCTGGGAGTGTTTGATGGGACAGTGTAGAGGGAGCTTTACTCTGTATCTAACCCCGTGCTGTACCTGCCCTGGGAGTGTTTGATGGGACAGTGTAGAGGGAGCTTTACTCTGTATCTAACCCGTGCTGTACCTGCCCTGGGAGTGTTTGATG
Source organism: Squalus acanthias (assembly GCA_030390025.1). NCBI lineage: Eukaryota > Metazoa > Chordata > Chondrichthyes > Squaliformes > Squalidae > Squalus > Squalus acanthias. The sequence continues at coordinate 78,840,282 of CM059441.1, read as the reverse complement.
GGACAGTGTAGAGGGAGCTTTACTCTGTATCTAACAGTGGTCACTGAGGGACTTTGTGCCTAGTCCGCACCTCTGAGGGTAAACGCAGAGTAGTTCAGGCACACTCACCCTTGGCACAGGGAGCTAAAGACTGACGGCCAAGTCTTGGCTGGACTGTTGACCCTTGGGCTGTTTGTGGAGTGTTAGTGACGTCGGGGTGCAGGTCACGGTGCCCTGCTCGCCCAGTCACTGCCCGCGATGAGACAACCTGCACCCAACCAGCCAAAAACGTAATGACCTCCCCATCTCTACAGTGGGTGCTGCCTCCCCCTGGGAGCTCGGTACAGTGGGTGCTGCCTCCCCCTGGGTGCTCGGTACAGTGGGTGCTGCCTCTCCCTGGGTGCCCGGTACAGTGGGTGCTGCCTCTCCCTGGGTGCCTGGTACAGTGGGTGCTGCCTCTCCCTGGGTGCTCGGTACAGTGGGTGTTGCCTCTCCCTGGGTGCCCGGTACAGTGGGTGCTGCCTCTCCCTGGGTGCCTGGTACAGTGGGTGCTGCCTCTCCCTGGGTGCCCGGTACAGTGGGTGCTGCCTCTCCCTGGGTGCCTGGTACAGTGGGTGCTGCTTCTCCCTGGGTGCCTGGTACAGTGGGTGCTGCTTCTCCCTGGGTGCCTGGTACAGTGGGTGCTGCTTCTCCCTGGGTGCCTGGTACAGTGGGTGCTGCCTCTCCCTGGGTGCCCGGTACAGTGGGTGCTGCTTCTCCCTGGGTGCCCGGTACAGTGGGTGCTGCCTCTCCCTGGGTGCCCGGTACAGTGGGTGCTGCTTCTCCCTGGGTGCCTGGTACAGTGGGTGCTGCCTCTCCCTGGGTGCCCGGTACAGTGGGTGCTGCTTCTCCCTGGGTGCCTGGTACAGTGGGTGCTGCTTCTCCCTGGGTGCCTGGTACAGTGGGTGCAGTGTGCCTGGTCTGGCCAATTTCTATTAGGGCGCTGGGACCAGTCACAAGCCGTGACTGACGCTCTGGTTCAGATGGAGTAACTCAGCACAGACTGGGGATGGAATCCGTCCTCCGAGACAGTCTGGCTCGGCCCCAGACCACCCACTGCAAGTGTGAGGGAGCCAGAAACAGCAACAAACTTCCAGGAACCACAGAGTGTCACGTCAGACCCCACGAGACAGATACAGACACGGGAGGCCATTCAGCCCATCGTACCGCAATCCTCCAGAAAGATCCCTCACGACAGCATCATCCTCACGACGAGATTTTAACTTCCGTTAACTTATCGCGAGTCCAATCCATGTTGATCGCTTTGTGTTAAGTCCTTGTTGAATCAGTCGTAAATAGGCCTTTCTCCAATTTGTGCATAGATTTCCTTTATTCATTCTTGGGATGTGGGCGTCGATGGCAAGGCCTCATTACCCGAGGATTTATACACTGAGGTCTCGCTGGGTCACTTCAGAGGGCAATTAAGAGTCAACCACGTTGGTGTGGGTCTGGAGTCACATGTAGGCCAGACCAGGTAAGGACGGCAGGTTTCCTTCCCTAAAGGACATCAGTGAACCAGTGGGTTTTTACGACAATCCGACAGCTTCATGGTCACTTTTATTGAGAACAGCGTTTTCAAATTCTCAAACTGCCAGGGTTTGAACTCAGGGTCTCTGGATTATTAGTCCAGTAACAATCACTGCACCCAGGTACCCCATTTTTACCTTTTCCAAACCGTTTACCATCTTCGAAATCTCCCGAAGGTCAACGACCAGGAGCCAAAGTTCAGCCGTGCCTCAGTGGGTAGCACTCTCACCTCTGGGTCAGAACATAACATAAGAACATAAGAAATAGGAGCAGGAGTAGGCCAATTGGCCCCTCGAGCCTGCTCCGCCATTCAATAAGATCATGGCTGATCTGATCCTAACCGCCAATCTACTATCACAGAACCATCTCCTGAACCTAACAGAATTGGACACACGAAATAGGAGCAGGATCAGGCTACACGGCCCCTGGGCCCGCTACGCTACCCACAGGGCCATGACCGATCCGAACCTAGACTCATGTCCAAATTCCTGCCCGCTCCCCGTAACCCTTAATTCCCTTTACTTCTAGGAAACTGTCTATTTCTGAAGGTCGTGGGTTCAAGCCCCACTCCAAGACTTGAGCACAAAATCCAGGCCGATACTCCCAGGGCAGTACTGAGGGAGCGCCGCACTGTCGGAGGGGCAGTACTGAGGAAGCGCCGCACTGTCGGAGGGGCAGCGCTGAGGGAGCGCCGCACTGTCGGAGGGGCAGCGCTGAGGGAGCGCCGCACTGTCGGAGGGGCAGCGCTGAGGGAGCGCCGCACTGTCGGAGGGGCAGCGCTGAGGGAGCGCCGCACTGTCGGAGGGGCAGCGCTGAGGGAGCGCCGCACTGTCGGAGGGGCAGCGCTGAGGGAGCGCCGCACTGTCGGAGGGGCAGCGCTGAGGGAGCGCCGCACTGTCGGAGGGGCAGCGCTGAGGGAGCGCCGCACTGTCGGAGGGGCAGCACTGAGGGAGCGCCGCACTGTCGGAGGGGCAGCACTGAGGGAGCGCCGCAGTGTCGGAGGGGCAGCACTGAGGGAGAGCCGCACTGTCGGAGGGGCAGCACTGAGGGAGCGCCGCACTGTCGGAGGGGCAGCACTGAGGGAGCGCCGCACTGTCGGAGGGGCAGCACTGAGGGAGCGCCGCACTGTCGGAGGGGCAGCACTGAGGGAGCGCCGCACTGTCGGAGGGGCAGCACTGAGGGAGCGCCGCACTGTCGGAGGGGCAGCACTGAGGGAGCGCCGCACTGTCGGAGGGGCAGCACTGAGGGAGCGCCGCACTGTCGGAGGGGCAGCACTGAGGGAGCGCCGCACTGTCGGAGGGGCAGCACTGAGGGAGCGCCGCACTGTCGGAGGGGCAGTACTGAGGGAGCGCCGCACTGTCGGAGCTGCCGTCTTTCAGATGAGACATTAAACCGAGGCCCCGTCTGCTCTCTCAGGTGGATGTAAAAGATCCCACAGCCACTATTGGAAGAAGAGCAGGGGAGTTCTCCCCGGTGTCCTGGGACCAATATTTATCCCTCAACAACATCACTAAAACAGATGATCTGGTCATTATCACATTGTTGTTTGTGGAAGCTTGCTGTGCGCACATTGTCTGCCGCGTTTCCTACATTACAACAGTGACCACACTTCAAAAAGTCCTTCATTGGCTGTGAAGCGCTTTGGGTCATGAAAGGTGCTGTAGACTTGGCCCCTGGTCTGGAACACATTAAACCGTCAGCACTGGCATCCGTTCAAGCAGGAGACATTTCATTTATTCCATCTCCCCCTCGCTGAGCCCAGTTAATTGCTTACACTTCTCGGCGATTCGATTATCCCATCACCAACAGCGGACAGCAGCTGGAGATCGGGCAGTGATAAACCTGAGCTTGAGGTTTCCACACTTGGGTAAGTGAGGTGCTGCAGAGAGTCCCGTTCACCCCTCACCCCCTGTCCTCGCTGACCTACATTGGCTCTCGGACTGTCAACGCCTCGATTTTAAAATTCTCATCCTCGTGTTCAAATCCCTCCATCGCCCCTCCCTATCTCTGTAACCTCCTCCAGCCCCACAACCCTCCGAGATCTCTGCGCTCCTCCAATTCTGGCCTCTTGCGCATCCCCCGATTTTAATCGCTCCACCATTGGCGGCCGTGCCTTCAGCTGCCTGGGCCCTCGAGCTCTGGAATTCCCTCCCTAAACCTCTCCGCCTCTCTCTCCTCCTTTAAGACGCTCCTTAAAGTTTACCTCTTTGACCAAGCTTTTGGTCGCCTGTCCTAATATCTCCTTCTGTGGCTCGGTGTTAAATTTTGTTTGATAATCGCTCCTGTGAAGCACCCTGGGACGTTTTATTACCAACACGTACAAACCCAATCACGATATTTCACAACAACTTTAATGGAGAAAGATTTCCCGAAAAAGCTTCACGGAGGATTAATCAAAGTTGAAATGGACGGTGAGCCGGTCGGTGAGATATTAGGAGTGGTGACCAAAAGCTCGGTCAAGGACGTGGGTTTGAACGAGGGTCTTAAAGGGGGAAAGAGGATCAGCGAGGGAATTCCAGAGCAGGAGGTCTAACGGCTGAAGGCACGGCTACCGATGGGCTTGATGCCACCTCTGAATATTGGTTACCATAGGACTGATGGTGATAGCGTAGAGTCCAGAGTTGTAATTGTGAGTGGTGTGATGCTGGTAACCATGCAGAACGGCCTGAGCAGTTACCATGGTAACGCCCCCGCAGGCCCCAGTAAGTCACCAAGAGGCAAAATCGGCAGCCCCAGGCTTCAATTAAAGCTCACCAGCGGTTTGGAAATTCTTCTTAAAAATGGATTAAATTGCTACCTTATCCTTCCCCACACTCCTTTGCAATTAAATCTGCTGAATTCGACCTCTGCTCCCAGCAAATGTGGTTTCTGAGCTTTTGTGTTCATCAAGTTGAAGAATGTCAGTGTGGGAATAGAACTCTTCACGTTATACACACCCAGTGTCCATCAAACACTCCCAGGGCAGGTACAGCACGGGTTAGAGACAGAGTAAAGCTCCCTCTACACTGTCCCATCAAACACTCCCAGGGCAGGTACAACACGGGGTTAGATACAGAGTAAAGCTCCCTCTACACTGTCCCCATCAAACACTCCCAGGGCAGGTACAGCACGGGTTAGATACAGAGTAAAGCTCCCTCTACACTGGATGTGGGAGGACTGCAGCGCGGAGTCTCTGAGCAAAGAAGGGGGTAACAGCTCGATTTAGATCCTGAATCACGTTATTGCAAACTGGGACCTTGAAGTCTGAAATGAAAACAAGGCAACATTGGCGATAGAGTGTGTTTGCTGTGAAATGGAAGAGGGAGTGGTGAAGTGTGAAGGGGTAACCGTGCTGGAGTATAGGGGTGGGGAGATGGGGAGTGGCAGCTGAAGTGTGACATTGTTAATGGCAATGATCAGATCCCTGTCAGCCCCGGCGGAACAGGAAATCCTGTTGAACAATCCAGTCTACATGCTGCCCCTCGGTGAAAACACGTTAGATTCCACATGTACGCTGACGACACCCAGCTCTACCTCACCACCATCTCCCTCCACCCCTCCACGGTCCCTCATTTGTCACACTGCTTGTTCGACATCTACCATTGGATGAGCAGAAAATTCTATCTAATTAAATATTGGGAAGACTGAAGCCATTTGTTTCGGTCCCCGCCACAAACTCCGTTCACGAGCCACCGACTCCATCCCTCTCCCTGGCAACTGTCTGAGGCTGAACCAGACTGTTTGCAACCTCGGTGTCATATTTGACTCTGAGTAGAGCTTCTGACCCCCTATTCTCTCTAAGGTCACCTATTTCCACCTCCGTAACATCGCCCGTCTCTGCCCCTGCTTCAGCTCATCTGCTGCTGAAACCCTCTTCCATCCCGACTCGACTATTCCTACGCTCTCCTGGCCGGCCTCCCACATTCGACCCTCCGTAAACTTCAGCTCATCCAAAACTCTGCTGCCTGTGTCCTAACTCGCACCAAGTCCCGTTCACCCATCACCCCCACCGCTCGCTGACCTACATTGGCTCCCAGTCTGCAACCCCTCAATTTTAAAATTCTCATCCTTGTGTTCAAATCCCTCCATGGCCTCGGCCCTCCCTGATCTCTGCGCTCCTCCAATTCTGGCCTCTTGAACATCCCTGATGCTCAACACTCCACCATTGGCGGCCGTGCTTTCAGCTGCCTGGGCCCTAAGTTCTGGAATTCCCTCCCTAAACCTCTCCACCTCCCTCTCCTCCCCTCCCCTCCTTAAAAACTACCTCTTCGACCAAGCTTTTGGTCACCTGTCCTAATAGCTCCTTATATGGTTCGGTGTCAAATTTTGTTTGGTAACGCTCCCGTGAAGCGCCCTGGGACATTTTACTACTTTAAAGGTGCTATATAAATACAAGTTGTTGCTGTTGTTTCTCACAGCAGACCCATCGAATGTACAATCAGAACGGCCGGGGTCTCGGTTCCTTCAGTTGTACAGTGGTGGTGCGACGAGTGCAGAGCACACAATCGAGGTGCCAGCAAGGTCACCCTGACCACTGTTTACTGAGGAAAACCATTACAATTTTAATTTTAATTACTAATCTAGGAGACATCCCTGCTGGAAGACACTACCAGAGTCTGGAACTCAAGAGACGGAGATCCGAAAGTGTCTGCCTCACCTTCAATCTACACGCACCCATCCACGGACTGACTATCCCAGACAGACCCACACCCGCATCACAGAATCTCCTCACAACCAGCTCACACTTTTCCATTCACATCAGATACACTCCCCTCGCCACAATCACACCCCCTTCACCGACAGACCTGTCCCCACCAGTACTGTACCCCAGTGTTATACAGTGACAGACCTGTCCCCACCAGTACTGTACCCCAGTGTTATACAGGGACAGACCCGTACCCACCAGTACTGTACCCCAGTGTTATACAGGGACAGAGCTGTACCCACCAGTACTGTACCCCGTGTTATACAGGGACAGACCCGTACCCACCAGTACTGTACCCCAGTGTTATACAGGGACAGACCTGTACCCACCAGTACTGTACCCCGTGTTATACAGGGACAGACCTGTACCCACCAGCACTGTACCCCAGTGTTATACAGTGACAGACCTGTACCCACCAGTACTGTACCCCAGTGTTATACAGGGACAGAGCTGTACCCACCAGTACTGT
>CM059441.1:78766342-78833384 GCA_030390025.1 Squalus acanthias | reverse complement strand
CAGGGACAGACCTGTACCCACCAGCACTGTACCCCAGTGTTATACAGTGACAGACCTGTACCCACCAGTACTGTACCCCAGTGTTATACAGGGACAGAGCTGTACCCACCAGTACTGTACCCCAGTGTTATGGTGACAGACCTGTCCCCACCAGTACTGTACCCCAGTGTTATACAGTGACAGACCTGTACCCACCAGCACTGTACCCCAGTGTTATACAGTGACAGACCCGTACCCACCAGCACTGTACCCCAGTGTTATACAGTGACAGACCTGTACCCACCAGTACTGTACCCCAGTGTTATACAGTGACAGACCTGTACCCACCAGCACTGTACCCCAGTGTTATACAGTGACAGACCTGTACCCACCAGCACTGTACCCCAGTGTTATACAGGGACAGACCTGTCCCCACCAGTACTGTACCCCAGTGTTATACAGGGACAGACCTGTACCCACCAGTACTGTACCCCCACTTGTTATACAGGGACAGACCTGTCCCCACCAGTACTGTACCCCAGTGTTATACGGGGACAGACCTGTACCCACCAGTACTGTACCCCAGTGTTAGTGACAGACCTGTACCCACCAGTACTGAACCCCAGTGTTATACAGGGACAGACCTGTACCCCTCAGCACTGTACCCCAGTGTAATACAGTGACAGACCTGTACCCACCAATAATGTACCCCAGTGTTCACGGAGTTGGGGGTAATATATTAGCATGGATAAAGAATTGGCAAACTAACAGAAAGCAGAGAGTCGGGATAAATGGGTCATTTTCCATTTGGCAAACGGTAACTAGTGGGGTGCCACAGGGATCGGTGCTGGGGCCTCAACTATTTACAATTTACATTAATGACTTGGATGAAGGGACCGAGTGTAATGTAGCCAAGTTTGCGGATGATACAAAGATGGGTGGGAAAGCAAGTTGTGCAGAGGACTCAAAGAACCTGCAAAGGGATATAGACAGGCTAAGTGAGTGGGCAAACATTTGGCAGATGGAGTATAATGTGGGAAAGTGCGAGGTTATACACTTTGGCAGGAAAAATAAAAAAGCAAATTATTATTTAAATGGAGAGAGATTATAAAATGCAACAGTTCAGAGGGATCTGGGGGTCCTTGTGCATGAAACACAAAAAGTTAGCATGCAGGTACAGCAAGTAATCAAAAAGGCAAATGGAATGTTGGTCTTTATTTCAAGGGGGTTGGAGTATAAAAGCAGGGAAGTCCTGCTACAACTGTACAGGGTATTGGTGAGACCACACCTGGAGTACTGCGTACAGTTTTGGTCTCCTTATTTAAGGAAGGATATACTTGCATTGGAGGCAGTTCAGAGACATAAGAACATAAGAAATAGGAGCAGGAGTAGGCCAATCGGCCCTTCGAGCCTGCTCTGCCATTCAATAAGATCATGGCTGATCTGATCCTCACCTCAAATCTAAAGAACACAAGAAGTAGGAGCAGGACCCGGCCACTCAGCCCCTGGGCCCGCTATGCCACCCACAGGGCCTCGACCGATCCGAACTCAGCCTCATGTCCAATTTCCTGCCCGCTCCCCGTAACCCCTAATTCCCTTTACTTCTAGGAAACTGTCTATTTCTGTTTTAAATTTATTTAATGATGTAGCTTCCACAGCTTCCTGGGGCAGCAAATTCCACAGACCTACTACCCTCTGAAACGATTCACTAGGTTAATTCCAGAGATGAGGGGGTTGACTTATGAGGAAAGGTTGAGCAGGTTGGATATATTCATTGGAATTTAGAAGAATGAGAGGTGATCTTATTGAAACATATAAGATACTGAGGGGGCTCGACAGGGTAGATGCAGAGAGGATGTTTCCCCTCGTGGGGAAATCTAGAACTCGGGGGCATAGTTTCAGAATAAAGGGGAAACCCTTTTAGAACGGAGATGAGGAGAAATTTCTTCTCTCAGAGAGTAGTAAATCTGTGGAATTCTCTGCCGCAGAGAGCTGTGGAGGCTGGGTCATTAAATACATTTAAGGTGGAGATAGACAGATTTTTGCAAGATAAGGGAGCGGGCGGGGAAGTGGCTTTGAGCCCAAGATCAGCCATGATCTTATTGAATGGCGGAGCAGGCTCGAGGGGCCAAGTGGCCTATTCCTGCTCCTATTTCTTATGTTATGATCTTAGACAGTGACAGACCTGTCCCCACCAGTACTGTACCCCAGTGTTTTACAGCGACAGACCTGTACCCACCAGTACTGTACCCCAGTGTTTTACAGCGACAGACCTGTACCCACCAGTACTGTACCCCAGTGTTTTACAGCGACAGACCTGTACCCACCAGTACTGTACCCCAGTGTTTTACAGCGACAGACCTGTACCCACCTGTACTGTACCCCAGTGTTATACAGTGACAGACCTGTACCCACCAGTACTGTTCCCCAGTGTTATACAGGGACAGACCTGTCCCCACCAGTACTGTACCCTACTGTTATACAGCGACAGACCTGCACCCACCAGTACTGTACCCCAGTGTTATACAGGGACAGACCTGTACCCACCTGTACTGTACCCGTGTTATACAGTGACAGACCTGTATCCACCAGTACCGTACCCGTGTTATACAGCGACAGACCTGTACCCACCAGTACTGTACCCCAGTGTTTTACAGCGACAGACCTGTACCCACCTGTACTGTACCCCAGTGTTATACAGTGACAGACCTGTACCCACCAGTACTGTACCCCAGTGTTATACAGGGACAGACCTGTCCCCACCAGTACTGTACCCTACTGTTATACAGCGACAGACCTGCACCCACCAGTACTGTACCCCAGTGTTATACAGCGACAGACCTGTACCCGCCAGTACTGTACCCCAGTGTTATACAGTGACAGACCTGTACCCAGCAGTACGGTACCCCAGTGTTATACAGTGACAGACCTGTACCCACCAGTACTGTACCCCAGTGTTATACAGTGACAGACCTGTACCCACCAGTACTGTACCCCAGTGTTATTCAGCGACAGACCTGTACCCACCTGTACTGAACCCGTTATACAATGACAGACCTGTACCCACCAGTACTGTACCCGTGTTATACAGTGACAGACCTGTACCCACCAGTACTGTACCCGTGTTATACAGTGACAGACCTGTATCCACCAGTACTGTACCCCAGTGTTTTACAGTGACAGACCTCTACCCACCTGTACTGTACCCCAGTGTTATACAGTGACAGAGCTGTACCCACCAGTACTGTACCCCAGTGTTACACAGGGACAGAGCTGTACCCACCAGTACTGTACCCCAGTGTTATACAGTGACAGACCTGTACCCACCAGTATTGTACCCGTGTTATACAGTGACAGACGTGTACCCACCAGTACTGTACCCCAGTGTTATACAGTGACAGAGCTGAACCCACCAGTACTGTACCCCAGTGTTACACAATGACAGACCTGTACCCACCAATACTGTACCCGTGTTATACAGTGACAGACGTGTACCCACCATACTGTACCCCAGTGTTATACAGTGACAGACCTGTACCCACCAGTACTGTACCCGTGGTATACAGTGACAGACCTGTACCCACCAGTACTGTACCCGTGGTATACAGTGACAGACCTGTACCCACCAGTACTGTACCCCAGTGTTACACAATGACAGACCTGTACCCACCAATACTGTACCCCAGTGTTATACAGTGACAGACGTGTACCCACCAGTACTGTACCCCAGTGTTATACAGTAACAGACCTGTACCCACTAGTACTGTACCCGTGTTATACAGTAACAGACCTGTACCCACCAGTACTGTACCCGTGTTATACAGTAACAGACCTGTACCCACCAGTACTGTACCCCACTGTTAGTGGCAGACCTGTACCCACCAGTACTGTACCCCAGTGTTATACAGTGACAGACCCGTACCCACCAGTACTGTACCCCAGTGTTATACAGTGACAGACCTGTACCCACCAGTACTGTACCCCAGTGTTATACAGTGACAGACCTGTATCCACCAGTACCGTACCCCAGTTATACAGTGACAGACCAGTACCCACCAGTACTGTACCCCAGTGTTATACAGTGACAGACCTGAACCCACCAGTACCGTACCCCAGTGTTATACAGTGACAGACGTGTACCCACCAGTACTGTACCCCAGTGTTATACAGCGACAGACCTGTACCCGCCAGTACTGTACCCCAGTGTTATACAGTGACAGACCTGTACCCACCAGTACTGTACTCCAGTGTTATTCAGCGACAGACCTGTACCCACCTGTACTGTACCCCAGTGTTATAGTGACAGACCTGTACCCACCTGTACTGTACCCGTTATACAATGACAGACCTGTACCCACCAGTACTGTACCCGTGTTATACAGCGACAGACCTGTACCCACCAGTACTGTACCCCAGTGTAATACAGGGACAGACCTGTACCCACCAGTACTGTACCCGTGTTATACAGTGACAGACCTGTACCCAGCAGTACTGTAGCCCAGTGTTATACAGCGACAGACCTGTACCCACCAGTACTGTACCCCAGTGTTATACAGGGACAGACCTGTACCCACCAGTACTGTACCCCAGTGTTATACAGGGACAGACCTGTACCCACCAGTACTGTACCCATCTAATATTCCTCAGTGATGACAGTGCAGGTTAATTGATAACTGGAGTATTGCAGTATGCAGAGGTAAAAGAAAAGAAAGACTTGCATTTCTCCAGCGGCTTTCACAACCTTAGGTTGTCCCAAAGCGCTTCACAGCCATTGAAGTACTTTTTGAAGTGTAGTCACTGTTGTAATGTAGGAACCAGGGCACAATTTGCTCACAGCAAGCTCCCACAAATAGCAACGTGATAATGACCAGATCATCTGTTTTAGTGATGTTGGTTGAGGGACAGCGAGGAGAACTCCCCTGCTCTTCTTCAAAATAGTGACTTTGGCATCCACCCGAGGGGGCAGACGGGGCCTCGGTTCAACGTCTCATCCAAAAGACGGTAACTCCGACAGTGCAGCGCTCCCTCAGTACTGCCCCTCCGACAGTGCGGCGCTCCCTCAGTACTGCCCCTCCGACAGTGCAGCACTCCCTCAGTACTGCCCCTCCGACAGTGCAGCACTCCTTCAGTACGACCCTCCGACAGTGCAGCGCTCCCTCATTACTGCCCCTCCGACAGTGCAGCGCTCCCTCAGTACTGCCCCTCCGACAGTGCAGCGCTCCCTCAGTACTGCCCCTCCGACAGTGCAGCGCTCCCTCAGTACTGCCCCTCCGACAGTGCGGCGCTCCCTCAGTACTGCCCCTCCTACAGTGTGGCGCTCCCTCAGTACTGCCCCTCCGACAGTCCAGCGCTCCCTCAGTACTGCCCCTCCGACAGTCCAGCGCTCCCTCAGTACTGCCCCTCCGACAGTGCAGCGCTCCCTCAGTACTGCCCCTCCGACAGTGCGGCGCTCCCTCAGTACTGCCCCTCCTACAGTGTGGCGCTCCCTCAGTACTGCCCCTCCGACAGTCCAGCGCTCCCTCAGTACTGCCCCTCCGACAGTCCAGCGCTCCCTCAGTACTGCCCCTCCGACAGTGCAGCGCTCCCTCAGTACTGCCCCTCCGACAGTGCAGCATCCCTCAGTACTGCCCCTCCGACAGTGCAGCGCTCCCTCAGTACTGCCCCTCCGACAGTGCAGCATCCCTCAGTACTGCCCCTCCGACAGTGCAGCGCTCCCTCAGTACTGCCCCTCCGACAGTGCAGCATCCCTCAGTACTGCCCCTCCGACAGTGCAGCGCTCCCTCAGTACTGCATTGGGATGTCGGCCCGGATTTTGTGCTCAAGTCTCTTGCGTGATACTTGAACCCACGACCTTCTGACTCAGAGGCGAGAGTGCTTCGCAGTGAGCCACGGAAGACACCGTGTTGAACTGTGCTCTAAGTTCCAGGTACAGTAGTATGTGAGCACGGCGAAACACTTGCCTGGTGCAGGGCAGCATCAGAGCCACGGTAGAAAGGCAGCGATCAGCATCACAGCCAGGTGTTAAGTGAGGCTTGGAAACTGGGATCCAAGCCAACAGATAATAACAGGCCAGAAAAGGACTGCGAACAACGACCTTTAGTAACCTCAGGAATGAACGTTAACAACGCTTCGTCCACCCGCCTGGACCTCGAATCAAAAAACAAATCCAACTCCAGCAACGGTCTAGGCAGGTACAGCACGGGTTAGATACAGAGTAAAGCTCCCTCTACACTGTCCCATCAAACACTGAGAGGTCGCACAACACCAGGTTATAGTCCAACAGTTTTATTTGAAATCACAAGCTTTCGGAGCTATCGATTGCTCCTTCCTCAGGTGCTCACTTCACCTGAGGAAGGAGCAATCGATAGCTCCGAAAGCTTGTGATTTCAAATAAAACTGTTGGACTATAACCTGGTGTTGTGCGACCTCTCAATTTTGTCCACCCCAGTCCAACACCGGCATCTCCGCATCATGACCATCAAACACTCACAGGGCAGGTACAGCTCGGGTTAGATACAGAGTAAAGCTCCCTCTACACTGTCCCATCAAACACTCCCAGGGCAGGTACAGCACGGGTTAGATACAGAGTAAAGCTCCCTCTACACTGTCCCATCAAACACTCCCAGGGCAGGTACAGCACAGGTTAGATAGAGTAAAGCTCCCTCTACACTGTCCCATCAAACACTCCCAGGGCAGGTACAGCACAGGTTAGATACAGAGTAAAGCTCCCTCTACACTGTCCCATCAAACACTCCCAGGGCAGGTACAGCATGGGTTAGATACAGAGTAAAGCTCCCTCTACAGGCTGGGGTTGTTTTCCTTAGAGCAGAAAAGGCTGAGGGGGGACCTGATTGTGGTGTACAAAATTATGAGGGGCAGAGCTAGGGCAGATAGAAAGGAACTTTTCCCCTTAGTAGAGGGGTCAATAACCAGGGGGCATAGTTTCAAGGTAAGGGGCAGGAGGTTTAGAGGGGATTTGAGGAAAATCTTTTTCACCCAGAGGATGGTTGGAATCTGGAACTCACTGCCTGAAAGGGTGGTAGAGGCAGGGACCCTCACAACATTCAAGAAGCTTTTAGATGAGCACTTGAAACGCCATAGCATACAAGGCTACGGACCAAGTGCTGGAAAATGGGATTAGAATAGACAGGGCTTGATGGCCGGCGCAGACTCTATGATTCTACACTGTCCCACCTGAGGAAGGAGCAATCGATAGCTCAGAGAGCTTGTGATTTCAAATAAAACTGTTGGACTATAACCTGGTGTTGTGCGACCTCTCAATTTTGTCCATCAAACACTCCCAGGGCAGGTACAGCACGGGGTTAGATACAGAGTAAAGCTCCCTCTACACTGTCCCATCAAACACTCCCAGGGCAGGTACAGCACGGGGTTAGATACAGAGTAAAGCTCCCTCTACACTGTCCCATCAAACACTCCCAGGGCAGGTACAGCACGGGGTTAGATACAGAGTAAAGCTCCCTCTACACTGTCCCATCAAACACTCCCAGGGCAGGTACAGCACGGGGTTAGATACAGAGTAAAGCTCCCTCTACGCTGTCCCATCAAACACTCCCAGGGCAGGTACAGCACGAGTTAGATACAGAGTAAAGCTCCCTCTACATAGAAACATAGAAACATAGAATCTAGGAGCAGGAGTAGGCCATTTGGCCCGTCGAGCCTGCTCCACCATTCAATACGATCATGGCTGATCATCCAAATCCAGTACCCTGTCCCTGCTTTAATCCCCACAGTACACATATCCCACCCTACCCCCGTAACCCCACGTATTTAATTCCCCCTAACATATCCCATCCTATCCCCATAACCCCACATATTTAATCTCCCCTAACACTAAGGGTCAATTTATCATAGCCAAATCAACCTAACCCGCACATTTTTGGATTGTGGGAGGAAACCGGAGCACCCGGAGGAAACCCACGCAGACACGGGGAGAATGTGCAAACTCCACACAGACAGTCACCCGAGGTCAGATTCGAACCCGGGTCCCTGGCGCTGTGAGGCACCAGTGCTAACCACTATGCCACCGTGTTGCCCTACACTGTCCCATCAAACACTCCCAGGGCAGGTACAGCACGGGGTTAGATACAGAGTAAAGCTCCCTCTACACTGTCCCATCAAACACTCCCAGGGCAGGTACAGCACGGGTTAGATACAGCGTAAAGCTCCCACTACACTGTCCCATCAAACACTCCCAGGGCAGGTACAGCACGGGGTTAGATACAGAGTAAAGCTCCCTCTACACTGTCCCATCAAACACTCCCAGGGCAGGTACAGCATGGGTGCAGAGCTGATGACCCATACAGACCAATTCTGGCTCTCTATCTCTTTGTCTGTCTCACTCACTCTGTCTCCCTCTTTATGTCTCTCTGTCTCAGTCTGCCCTTCCATCCCTCCCCCTCTCTCTCCAGGTGGATTGCCAGCCCAGCTCTGCCTGTGGATGGAGGCCTGCCGCTGTCGCGCTGTATCCGAGCGGCGCGGCCCAGGCTGGGCTGAGCGGAGGGCCGGGAGCTGCTGGTGAGAGGAGCGGGTGCTGACCTTGCTGTGGGTCCAGTCTGGGTCCGGCTCCGCTCCCGGTGCGGTCACTCCGGCTCCGCTCCAGTTCCGGCGGCGCTTCTCCTCCCGCCGCGACAATGTGTCACTTTCAGAGAAAGTAACCAGTGACGCGTCAGCGACCAATCACCGCTCACCTAGTCGGCACCGCCCCCTTATAGGCACACTGCGTCCCTTAAAGGCACACTTCCCCTCCTTAAAGGCACACTGCCCCCTTAAAGCCACACTGCCCCCCTTATAGGCACACTGCGTCCCTTAAAGGCACACTTCCCCTCCTTAAAGGCACACTGCCCCCTTAAAGGCACACTGCCCCCTTAAAGCCACACTGCCCCCCTTAAAGGCACACTGCCCCCCTTAACGGCACACTGTCCCCCTCAAAGGCACACTGTCCCCCTCAAAGGCACACATCCCCCAGGTCAGGGGATCAACCCCGCAGCATTGGCCTCTCTCAGCAACAATTCAAATTCAACACCACTGAACCCGACACACTGGTGGGTAAAACACCAGCGGTTAAACATTGAGTCACCCTCTCCCCCAGGGTTTGCATTGCCCCAATGGGCACAACGGGCACAGGGACAGGAGTAGGCCATTCAACAATGGCACCTTTAACGTACGGAGATTTTAGGACAGGTGAGGTAGGTTTTAAGGAGCGTCTTAAAGGAGGAGGGAGAGGCGGAGAGGTTTAGGGAGGGAATTCCAGAGCTTAGGGCCCAGGCAGCTGAAGACACGGCCACAAATGGTGGAGCGATTAAAATTGGGGATGCTCAAGAGTCCAGAATTGGAGGAGCGCAGAGATCTCGGAGGGTTGTAGGGCTGGAGGAGGTTACAGAGATAGGGAGGGGCGAGGCCGTGGAGAGATTTGAAGACAAGGATGAGAATATTAAATTTGAGGTGTTGCTGGACCAGGAACCATTGGAGATCAGCAAACCTGGGTGGGGGATTGGTGATGGGTGAACGGGACTTAGTGCGAGGTAGGATAAGGGCAGCAGAGTTCATGGACGGTGCAAGGTGGGAGGCTGGCCAAGAGAGCATTGGAATAGTCACAGAGATGTGAGTTAAAAGGAATGCCGAGGAGAGGCTAGGAAGGGTGATGGATAGCCTGGTCAAAGAGGCAGTGCATGTACGAGTGCACAAGCACCCCATCCACCACCTTAAACATTCACTCCCTCCACCACCGGCGTACCGTGGCTGCAGTGTGTACCATCTACAAGATGCACTGCAGCAACTCGCCAAGGCTTCTTCGGCAGCACCTCCCAAACCCACAACCTCTACCACCTAAAAGGAGAAGGGCAGCAGGCGCATGGGAACACCACCACCTCCAAGTTCCCCTCCAAGTCACACACCATCCTGACTTGGAAATATATCGGCCGTTCCTTCATTGTCGCTGGGTCAAAATCCTGGAACTCCCTCCCTAACAGCACTGTGGGAGCACCTTCACCACACGGACTGCAGCAGTTCAAGAAGGCGGCTCACCACCACCTTCTCAAGGGCAATTAGGGATGGGCAATAAATGCCGGCCTTGCCAACGATGCCCACATCCCAGGAACCAATAAAAAAACCCAGCTTTTTAAAAACCAGCTTTTTTAAAATTCATATACCCAGCCTCTGACCTGCTCTTGTTGCCACAGTTTTATGTGGCTGGTCAAATTGTGTCCCCAGCGTAAAGTGATACAAATGTCGCACAGGGTATTCGGTCATCTCCTACGTGACAAAACACTTAACGAAGTCGCAATGAAGAAAAAGCCAGTGTGTGATGTTTCTTAAATATGTGTAGAACTGACAGTTATAGTAGGATTTAGCTGTTATTCAAATTGAGGACTGTCTCAGAGAGTAGGCAAAATTGAGAGGTCGCACAACACCAGGTTATAGTCCAACAGTTTTATTTGAAATCACAAGCTTTCGGAGCTATCGCTCCTTCCTCAGGTGAAGTAAATTGGATACAGAATCGCCAGAGCATATATAGATGGAAAAAAAAGCACTTGATGTCGGTGTCGATATGCGCGATCTTCTTGGCGATTCTCTCCACTTTGAGCCGGCAGTTTGTGGTGTCGATAGTGGTCATGATGCGGAGATGCCGGTGTTGGACTGGGGTGGACAAAATTGAGAGGTCGCACAACACCAGGTTATAGTCCAACAGTTTTATTTGAAATCACAGGCTTTCCGAAAGCTTGTGATTTCAAATAAAACTGTTGGACTATAACCTGGTGTTGTGCGACCTCTCAATTTTGTCCACCCCAGTCCAACACCGGCATCTCCGCATCAGAGAGTAGGAGCAGAGACAATTCACATCTGCCTGATCGGTTAAACGCTGGTTAGACCAGTTTAACTCCTGTGATGAGTTAGTCTCCAAGTAAACAATACTGAGTCATGAAAAGCTAACTACACGGTCATAGCTTTTTTAAAATTCGTTTATGGTGATGGAGCAGTAATCTTGGTAACCCTCCTTAAATATGCAAATTGTGCCGGGGATTGGTGCGTAGATGATGTAACATCTTTGGTGAAGAGGGGAGAGGAGGATAAATCGGGCAAGTACAGGCCAGTTAGTCTAACGTCAGTTGTTGGCAAACTCTTGCATTTTGAATTGTACATGTTAATGAAGGACATCCAGCGTGGATTTGTTAAAGGCATACACACAATACACAGGTGTTATTTCACGGAAACTGGTCTGTGTTGGTGTTTACCCTCCACGCAAGTAAATGGTCCTAATCACACTTACCCATTCTGTTCCCAAATCCCTTCAAACCTCTTTAATTCCTGTGACTATCTAATCTAATCTTCAATGCTGGCAGTTTCTGCCTCAATCACTAACTCTGGGAGTGAATCCAACAGCCTCACAACTCTCTGTGAAGAAGTTTCTCCTGCTCTCTGTTCCAAATCTAATAGGGCCTTTTAGAGATCATAAGGTAATGTGTGTGTGGAGGTGGAAGACGTGGGTATGGTTCTTAATGAATACTTTGCGTCTGTTTTCACAAAAGAGAGGGTGATGCAGAAATTGCAATCAGGGAGGAGTGTGAAATATTAGATGAAATAAACATAGTGAGAGAGGAAATACTAAGGGGTTTAGCAGCTTTGAAAGTGGATAAATCCCCAGGCCCCGATGAAATGTACCCCAGGCTGTTAAGAGAAGCAAAAGAGGAAATAACAGAGGCTCTGATCATCATTTTCCAATCCTCTCTGGCTACAGGTGTGGTGCCAGAGGACTGGAGGACTGCTAACGTGGTACCCTTGTTTAAAAAGGGAGAAAGGGATAGACAGAGTAATTATAGGCCAGTCAGCCTGACCTCAGTGGTGGGAAAATATTTGTAAAAAGTTCTGAGGGACAGGATAAATCTTCATTTAGAAAGATACGGATTAATCAGGGACAGTCAGCACGGATTTGTTAAGGGACGGTCGTGTCTGACAAACTTGATTGAATTTTCTAAGGAGGTAACAAGGAGGGTCGATGAGGGTATTGCATTTAAGAACATAAGAACATAAGAAATAGGAGCAGGAGTAGGCCAATCGGCCCCTCGAGCCTGCTCCGCCATTCAATAAGATCATGGCTGATCTGATCCTAACCGCCAATCTACTATCTATCACAGAACCATCTCCTGCATCTAACAGAATTGCACACACGAAATAGGAGCAGAATCAGGCTACACAGTCCCTGGGCCCGCTCCACTACCCACAGGGCCATGACCGATCCGAACCTAGACTCATGTCCAAATTCCTGCCCGCTCCCCGTAACCCTTAATGCCCTTTACTTCTAGGAAACTGTCTATTTCTGTTTTAAATTTAATTAATGTTGTAGCTTCTACAGCTTTTTGTGGCAGCATATTCCATGGACCTACCACCCTCTGAGTGAAGTAGTTCCTCCTCATCTCAGTTTTGAAAGAGCAGCCCCTTATTCTAAGACTATGTCCCCTAGTTCTCGTCTCACCCGTCATCGGGAACATCCTCCCCGCATCCACCCGATCCAACCCCTTCACAATCTTATATGTTTCAATAAGATCGCCTCTCATTCTTCTGAACTCCAATGAGTAGAGTCCCAATCTACCCAACCTCTCCTCATATGACCACCCCCTCATCCCGGGATTAACCGAGTGAACCTTTTTTGCACTGCCTCGAGAGCAAGGATGTCTTTCCTTAAGTAAGGACACCAAAACTGTATGCAGTATTCCAGGTGCGGTCTCACCAATACCTTGTACAACTGAAGCAATACCTCCCTATTTTTATATTCTATCCCCCTAGCAATGAAAGCCAACATTCCATTTGCCTTCTTAATCACTTGCTGCACCTGCATACTAACCTTTTGAGTTTCGTGCACCAGGACCCCCAGATCCCTTTGCACTTCAGTACTCTCCAGTTTCTTGCCATTAAGATAATAAATTGCTCTAGGATTTTTCCTGCCAAAGTGCATCACCTCACACTTTCCAGTGTTGTATTCCATCTGCCAAATCTCTGCCCACTTACTTAGCCTGTCTATGTCCCCTTGCAGGTTTTTTATGTCCTCCTCACTCACTACTTTCCCTCCCATCTTTGTATCATCTGCAAATTTTGATATGTTACACTTGGTCCCTTCCTCCAAATCGTTAATATAGATTGTGAAGAGTTGGGGACCCAGCACTGACCCCTGTGGAACACCACTAGTTACTGATTGCCAGTCTGAGAATGAACCATTTATCCCAACTCTTTGCTTTCTGTTAGATAGCCAATCCTCTATCCATGCCAGAATATTACCCCCAATCCCGTGATTTTTTACCTTAAGCAATAATCTTTTGTGTGGCACCTTGTCAAATGCCTTTTGGAAGTCTAAATACACTACGTCCACTGGTTCCCCTTTATCCACTCTATATGTTACTTCCTCAAAGAACTCCAGCAAATTTGTCAAACATGACTTCCCCTTCGTAAAACCATGCTGACTTGATGTAGTGTATTTGGATTTTAGCAAGGCTTTTGATAAGATTCCACATGGCAGACTGGTCACGAAAATAAAAGCCCATGGGATCCAGGGCAAAGTGTCAAGTTGGATCCAAAATTGGCTCAGAGACAGGAAGCAAAGGGTAATGGTTGATGAGTGTTTTTGTGACTGGAAGGCTGTTTCCAGTGGGGTTCCGCAGGGCTCAGTACTAGGTCCCTTGCTTTTTGTGGCATATATCAATGATTTAGACTTGAATGTAGGAAGTATGATTAAGAACATTGCAGATGATACTAAAATTGGCTGTGTGGTTGATAATGAAGAAGAAAGCTGTAGACTGCAGGAAGATATCGATGAACTGGTCAGGTGGGCAGAACAGTGGCAAATGGAATTCAATCCGGAGAAGTGTGAGGTAATGCATTTGGGGAGGGCTAACATGGAAAGGGAATACACATTAAATGGTAGGACACTGAGTAGTGTAGAGGAACAAAGGGACCTTGGAGTGCATGTCCACAGATCCCTTAAGGTAGCAGGCCAGGTAGATAAGGTGGTTAAGAAGGTATATGGAATACTTGCCTTTATTAGTTGAGAAGTCGCACAACACCAGGTTATAGTCCAACAGTTTTATTTGAAATCACAAGCTTTCGGAGCGCTGCTCCTTCGTCAGGTGAAGTGAAGAGATGTATATCGGCACAGCATATATAGTCAGAGAACACAGCCAGATGATTACAGTTAATCTTTCTAACTGCCCTTTATCACACCTCGGCAGAGAGATAATCACGGCAATCAAAGGTGTGGATGGTGTCCAAACAGGTCAGTCAGGAAAACATTACATCAAAGACAATGAGGTGGGGTCACAAGGGGTCAAATGTGGCAGATGCTGGGGTCTGGATGGAAAACAAAAAACTTTTTTTGCTGGAAATCACAGCAGGTCCGGCCGCATCTGTGTAGAGAGAACAAGCCAACGACGACTCGAGTCTGGATGACTCTACGTCAGGTGGGGTTACATGTAGCGTGACATGAACCCAAGAACCCGGTTGAGGCCGTCCTCATGGATGCGGAACTTGGCTATCAGCTTCTGCTCGATGATTTTGCATTGTCGTGTGTCTCGAAGGCCGCCTTGGAGAACGCTTACCCGAAGATCGGAGACTGAATGTCCTTGACTGCTGAAGTGTTCCCCGACTGTCCGTCGTTGGCTTGTTTTCTCTACACAGATGCGGCCGGACCTGCTGTGATTTCCAGCAAAAAAAGTTTCTTGTTTTCCATCCAGACCCCAGCATCTGCCACATTTGACCCCTTGTGACCCCACTTCATTGTCTTTGATGTCATGTTTTCCTGACTGACCTGTTTGGACATCATCCACACCTTTGATTGCCGTGATTGTCTCTTTGCCGAGGTGTGATAAAGGGCAGTTAGAAAGATTAGTCTGGCAGTGTTCTCTGACTATATAGGCTGTGCCGATATACATCGTTTCACTTCACCTGACGAAGGAGCAGTGCTCCGAAAGCTTGTGATTTCAAATAAAACTGTTGGACTATAACCTGGTGTTGTGCGACTTCTCACATTTGTCCACCCCAGTCCAACACCGGCATCTCCACATCATCTTTATTAGTTGAGGCATAGAATACAAGAGCAGGGAGGTTATGCTTGAACTGTATAAAACACTAGTTAGGCCACAGCTAGAGCACTGCGTGCAGTTCTGGTCACATTACAGGAAAGATGTGATACACTAGAGAGGGTACAGAGGAGATTTACGAGGATGTTGCCTGGACTGGAGAATTTTAGCTATGAGGAAAGATTGGATAGGCTGGGTTTGTTTTCTTTGGATCAGAGAAGGCTGAGGGGAGACCTTATTGAGGTGTATAAAATTATGAGGGGCCTCGATAGAGTGGATAGGAAGGAGCTATTTCCCTTAGCAAGGGGTCAACAACCAGGGGGCACAGATTTAAAGTAATTGGTAGGAGGTTTAGAGGGGATTTGAAGGGAAATTTCTTCACCCAGAGGATTGTGGGGGTCTGGAACTCACTGCCTGAAAGGGCGGTAGAGGCAGGAACCCTAACCACATTTAAAAAGTACTTGGATGTGCACTTGGGATGCTGTAACCTGCAGGGCTACGGACCAAGAGCTGGGAAGTGGGATTAGGCTGGATAGCTCTTTGTTGGCTGGCGCGGACACAATGGGCCGAAATTACCTCCTTCTGTGCTGTAACTTTCCATGAATTCTATGAATCTAATCTTACATTTAATCTTGTGTCACTGGCCCCTCGTTCTGGACCCCTGAACTGCTGGAAACAGTCTGCTTCTATCTACCTGTCCCATACTTCTGAAATTTTAAACACTTGTCATATCGGCCCCCGAATCTGCATAGTTCTAATGATAAAAGACTCCATTTTTTAAAGTCTTTCTTCGTATTGGCTCAGACCAGGCAACATCCTGGTGAATCTGTGCTGTTCCCTCTCGAAAGCCTCAACATCCTTCTACAGTGTGGAGCCCAAACACTGCACACTGTGTGCTTCGCTTCTGTGGTCTTACTGAGGTTTTATAGAGATTCATCATTCGCTCTTGCATTCTACACCTCGTGATGGAGCGAGTCTTTGCCTTGGTGGTAACATGCCTCCCTCTGAATCAGATGATGAAGGGTTCGAGCCCTGTTCCAGACAGTCCCAGTGATGGGAGACTGGAGCACCGGCTCTGAATACTGGCTTGATGTCCAGCCGGGGGTACTTGTATCTGAAGGGTGCACAGGCACCCATCTTTAGCCCACCTAGGAGAAGGTCCTCCAAAGATAAAAGCATGAGGAAGGCAATGGGAAACCACCTCAGCTCCTCTTCCCTAGTAAGTGACTCAAGAACCTCATGTGAGACTCGAGTCTGGGGCAGAAAATAACTTTGTAATAAATACCTAGAATTCCAAAGGCTTTTGTACAGTTTTACCAACCCGAGACACTTGTCAAGTCACGTTTGACTTATTTTAATTTTAAGTCAATCAAATGACACCAACATCATTTCCCGACTTCTCGTCACTCCTTGCTCCCACCCCATCACGTATCCATTCACCAATTGGATTGGGAATGCAGTGGGTCCTGCTGGGCCGAGAAGAGGTGCATCAGGCAGAATTCCCAGGGAAGCCCCCTGACCTGGCCCTCCCCTCCCCCAAACTAATGGAGTCACGTAACGTAACAGGGGGTGGGAGGGGGCATTAGAAACACTTCCACTAAGTGTTGGCTTTTCCTCAATGGGTGGCAAACCCGGTGAATGAAGGTTCTGCCCCAAATTACAGCCCCCACCCACCCTGAAATAACACTACAATTGTGCCCCCTATTTCTGAGCTCAAGTCCTGCAGTGGGGCTTGAACCCCCCAACCTGCTAACTCAAGAGTCAAGAGACACTGAGCCAAGGCTGCACCATAAAGTGTCACCACTTCTGAATGGCGTCCCTTTTAACCGTAATAGTGATTTTTGTGCCAATTTTAATCAATTCTGTACAGATCACATGTCGCAGAATGTGCAGCTCTTCCACCTGCGAGATGAACTGATTGGTTGCAGGAATGTTACTTTGTGAGGACTCACGGGTCAGGCAGCCCACATCTTGCTGGTGCCAAGGTTAAAAGAAACACAAAGTAAATTTGCTTTCCTCAAACTGCGTGGCTGTGAAGCGTAACAGAGCACGGACGGCTGCTGCTACTCCTCTTGGTAATATTGCCGCTGCGTTAGTCAATTCAGCACAGGCAGGCTGCAATCGCCATTTTGGCTTGGACACTGCTGGTTTTATAAATAGATGTTTGTTATGAGATCATCAGAGTTTGACATGAATGGCGTACTGTCTTAAGAAAGTGTTACATTTCTTGTTGACAGTATGACTCATGCTGACCCACACCTCCATCACTGACTGGACGAGGCAGTAAGACCGAGCTGACATGAGAACCATTGAAAGGCACCAGGCGTTGACCAGCTCCGAGGGGGGCACGGAGTCAGAGACCAAAGGTCAAGTGGAGTGGTAGCTGTGGTGTGTGCAGAGACTCAACTACATTCGAAAGGATTAAATGGCCACAGCTAACATCGAACGTTCAGATTCTTGTTTAATCTCAAAAAATAGACAGAAAACAAAATGGGTAACTCAAGGACCCGTCACTACAACTGACATTTTACAACACTCCGCACAAAACACCCGAGAGGCCAGGGGCACAGAAAGGTGAACACCAAATGGGGAACAGACTGGAGGAGGTGGCCAAAGGGAAGGTGTTTATTGTAACAAGAGCCTTTGGTGGCAGGGAGGGAGCTGGGAAAGTGAATGGATCGGGGAGAGAATTGCCAAAAATGAGCTAAGGGTAGCCTCCATTGGAACACCGCAGTAATTCAGGGTAAGATAGATTGGGTGCAGCAAGGCCATGGACAGATTTGAGTATAAGGGCCAGGATCTTGAAGTCAGTTCACTAGGGTACATGGAGAAATTTCTTCACTCAGAGGGGGTGAATCTTTGGAATTCTCTACCCTAGAGGGCTGTGGATGCTCAAGTCGTTGAACATATTCAAGACTTAGATCGATAATTTTTGGACTATGGGAATCAAGGGATATGGGGATTGGTCGGGAAAGTGGAGTTGAGGTCGATGATCAGCCATGATCTTATTGAATGGCGGAGCAGGCTCGAGGGGCCGTATGGCCGACTCCTATTTCTTATGAGGAACTTCTGCAGCTTTGGAACAGGTGGGTGCTGGGTATATGGGAGACGAGGCACACCTTTGAGTCCAGAATATGTTGGACTTTCTGAAGTGGACTATGTTGAAGATTAACCTTCATGGTGACAAAGCATAAATGAGGTCTTCAGGAGTGGTACCAGAGAGATTAACATTCATAGAATGATACAGCATAGAAGAGGGCCATTCGGCCTGTGCCGCCTCTTTGAAAGAGCTATCCCATTAATCCCACTCCCCCTGCTCTTTCCCCATTGCCCTGCAAATTTTTCCTTTTCAAATATTTATCCAATTCCCTTTTGAAAGTTACTATTGAATCTGCTTCCACCGCCCATTCAGGCAGCGCATTCCAGATCACAACAACTCGCTGAGTAAAATAAATTCTCATCTCCACCCTCCACGCCGGGATTTTTGCCTATTATCTTCAATGTGTCCTCTGGTTACCGACCCTCCTGCCAGCGGAAAGTTTCTCCTTATCTACTCTATCAAAACCCTTCATAACTTTAAAAGTACTCAAAGGATAGCACTGCCAGAACGGTCACTTTAAGGCAGTGATGCCCTCTTAGGTGGTTAGGCTCTGGAGCCTGGACGTAGTGTCGGCCAACCTTATGCATATCAGCTCAGGCAGCAGCCAGAGTACAAGTACAAAGAGTTCCAGCTTTGTCTGAAGGTCCCTCGCTGGCTGGATAATATCAGCTACACTGCACCATCCATTTTATTTCTACCTTTAGCAGAGTCTTGCCCAGGGTTTGTTAACTAAGCACAATGGACAACTGGCTGGGTCGGAAGCCCCTTTCAGCAGTCGGGCAACTACCCCGTTCGAGCAAGAGACCAAGTAAAATGTTGTCACTTATTTCCAGATATACATGAGACTCCTGCAATTTTAAGGTGCAGGCTAGTAACTGTCCTGCTCGACGGTCAATAACAGGTAATAAAAGGACTTAAAGATAAGGACAAGATTTTTTTTACACCTATGGAGAGCAGGGCAAGGTATTCTAGGACCTTGGATAGGAAAGGAAGATTGGAGATGGGGTGATAGCTAGCAAAAACACAGGAAGGATGTGGCAGATTTGAAAGGGAGGGGGACAGTGCCAGATAATTTATAATGTCAGCTAGCATGTGCACCAAGAGGGGAAGTTGGGTGATCAGGAGTTTAGTGGAATGGGGTCGAGGGACCAAGAGCAGATCGCATAGAAAAAATGAGCTGTCCACTTTTCCAGGTGTTCGAATACTGGTAACATCTAAAACTCAAACACTATAATTTTCTTTTTTCAAAGCCTCATGTCAAATGTATTTGCAACTTGCATTTATACAGCACCTTTAACGTAGTAAAACATCCCAAGGCACTTCACAGGAGTGTTATCAAAAAAAAAGACACCAAACTACATAATGAGATATTCAGACAGGTGACCAAAAGCTTTGTCAAAGAGGAGGGTTTTAAGGAGCGTCTTAAAAGGAGGAGAGAGGTGGAGGGGCAAGGACAAGCATTTTAAGTGAGATGTTGGTAGACCAGAAGCCTATGAAGGTCAGTGAGGAACAGGGCGATAGGGACAGCACTGTGTCCACAGCTCTGCCGATTATTGTAGCATGTGCATCCGATACTTTGGAGGTTCACTGAATAATTAAAAAGGCACAGGATGGATTTCACACTTTGAACTGGTTGTGGTTTGGCACCACTCTGCAGAAATTCAGAAGGATCAGGGGATGTCCTTTGAACTACTCCTCACGCAGAGCTTATGAAGAAGCTGGTAGCTGTGGGGGTACGGTCTACTCCTGTTAATTCAAAGTCACGTAATTCAGATTACAGGATCATTTGAATTGTGCTTCAAAGAGCTACTGTACCATGCAATTACTTCATTCAAATTACACAGGGGGAGCAAAATTATGACAAGTTATCAGGAGACTGCAGATGCCTGAATCTTAGATTTTATCCACTGCGTGTAGTCCAGCTCCAGGGTGCAAGGGTGGGGGAGGCCCTCTCTTTCAAAAGTGGGGCAAGGCCAGATTGCCCACCATCACCATCCCATTCAGTGTCGTCACCAATGTGTTAGATGGCATTGTAAGGGATGGTCTTGAAGTGCATCCTCTAGGTAGAAAGGCAGTTCTTTTTGTAGATGCTTTAGTGAACTCCACCCCACCCCAGGATAGGATCGAGAGCACGGCCCTCAGCCTCTTGAACAACTGGCCAGCCAGTGGGAGATGGTGGCAGGTGTACAAAGCGTGGTATTATGGCCCTACATAGTTCAAGAGGGATCTCATCAGACACCTGCCCAATTAAAAAAAATTCTCAGGATGTGGGCGTCACTGGCATTTATTGCCTATCCCTAGTTGCTCTGAGAAGGTGGTGAGACAATGAGTGGCTCGCTGGGCCACTTCAGACAGCAATTAAGAGTCAACCACGTTGGTGTGGGACTGGAGTCACATATAGGCCCAAACCAGGTAAGAACGGCAGGTTTCCTTCCCTAAAGGACATTAGTAAACATTTTTACGACAGTCCAACAGCTTCATGGTCACTTTAACTGATCCCAGCTATTTATTTCCAGATTGAGACCTGGGTCAGTTGATACATCTTTAGCTTGGACACCATTCTTTCGACTGCGCCGAGAAGGGGTGAAAGATGCTCTGGTCTTTGTCTTCACTAAAAATTCCTGAAGCAGTTACTCCTGTGGCACACGAGATGTGTGCTCCTAGATCTGCGATGAACGAACTTCCTTCGCCTATACACAAGCTCCAGGACCAAGCCACAAGAGGTCGATTTGTGGCAAAAGGCGGAGGCATTTGCAAGGTAGCAGTCCACATCAACCTGCTGAAGAGCACCATGGAGGGAGAGTCAGCCTCCTAATGGGCATGCTTCCTTACCAAAGCCTCTTTCACAAGGACCTGGATTAAGCAGTTGGTGGCCTACCTTGGTAGCATGGCAATGGGCTTGGATCAAGATTAGTTTAAGATAACTGGCAAAAGAACCAGAGAGGAGATGAGGAGCAATTTTTTTACACAGCGAGTTGTCATCTGGAATGCACTGCCTGGAAGGGTGGTGGAAACAGATTCAATAACTTTCAAAGAGGAATTCGATAAATGCTTCAAAACGGAAAATTTGCAGGGCTATGGGGAAAGGGACGAATTAGATAGCTCTGTCAGAGCATGATGGGCCGAATGGCCTGCTTCTGTGCTGTATGATTCTAGGTGGCGGCACACTGCAAGCTGCCTTGCAAAGGTCCTTCCAACTTGCTGCAGACAGATTATGAGGAAACTGAGGTTTAGGTGCTGGAAGACATAATGCGTGCAAACATAAAGCTCATGTATCCAGCTGCCTGCCCTGATTGGGAAGTGGAGATGCTCTGCACCTCCAATTGGCTGAAGCACCATTCATTGGGATCTGCCCTGTAATCAGGCTGTGATCTGGCAGTGGGCTTTCATTTTACGATGGGTTGTGCTGCTCAGGCCCAGCTCCTCGAAGCTGCTGTCAACCAACCAAGGACTCAGACGTTCGCTTGCCGGTTATTTAATGACCAACTACAGCATCTTTTGTCGGGTGAAGCAGTGCCGAGCTGGCTCACAGGCGACCTTCCTGGCAACGGGGAAATTGGAGTTGAGTCAATCCTCAATCGCAGACTTGCCAATCTGGTACTAGATCCACGGTAAGTCAATCGGCCAGCCGAGCTCGCTGATGGGTCCTGGAGCAGGAAATCTGTAACTGGCTGCTGGGGATCATCCCACTCAGCTGCAGGGGTCCCCATAAAACAATGCCCTAATGGGTGGGTGGTCCTGACTGGATAAGCAGGAAGCAGACCAGCGTTCTGTTTTGCTGTAACCCTGCAAGCTGGTGCAAATCTGGCGTTCCTCGTACTTGGGGGTCCCTAAGCCTTGGCTTTCATCAACCTGAGCCCAGGTGCTTCAGCCTCAGGCAAGTGGGGCGAGGAGAGAGAGAGAGAGAGATAGAGCGAGTGCACCCCATATTAGGTGAGAGGAAACATTTGCAGTAGAATCATCTGTGACCTACATTCAAGTCCAGTCCAGCCTGGCAGTGATGGATGCGTTTCCCATAACAGCTCCAACACTGCACTCGCACCATGACTGTGGACTCGGCCTGAAGCAAAAATGCTCTGCATTGACACTGTGTCTGTCGTGTAATGTAATCTGAATCTGGGGTCAGGGTTTAACTTGAAACGCAAGCCTCGCTGAAAGAGACAGTCTTAGCTTCAGGATGAGTTTGGGCCTCCATGCTCCAGCAGTTTACCGTCTGAGTGAAGCTGAAAGTGTTTTCACATTGATATTAAGCCGGTAGTGTGGATGCACCCTAAGTGAATGGAGCTTTAGACAGTCTCAATGGAGTGGGGGCCCCCCATTACCCTGAGGGCTGTAATCGAACACAAATTGGTCAGTCTCACAGAGGCAGGCCACAAGGATAGCTAGTGTGGGCGGTGAAGGACACAGTGTCACACTGGTGGGGCAGGAGGTGCTGCTGTAAGGGTAGGGCAAGGATCGAGGTGCTATGGCAGCTTTACTCCACCTTCGGCCCACGTCATACCAAGCAAGAAACGGCTTTACGAGCACGCAATACAAGAAGTTTATTTCTTCAGGCATCCTTCACCTCCATCAAAAAATTTCAGATGAAGTATGTGTTTGAGGCAGGATTTGTCTCTCCTTATCTAACCAGTTCGCTAGACTGACCTAATCGGACAGGACAAATTGGTGAAACACTGTCAGGCGTACCCAAGCTCTGATACACCACCCTACCGACCCCACAGATGTAGGTTAGGGTTTTTATTAATGAGCAGACAGTAATCATCCTTGGTGAGTTCAGAAGGACAACTTACCACCCATTAGGTATAGAAGATTAAGGGGTGATCTAATCCAGGTGTTTAAGATGATTAAAAGGAGTTGAGAGGGTGGAGAGAGCGAAACTATTTCCTCTAGTTTGGGGCGAGGGGGGAAAAGAGTCCAGAACAAGGGGGCATAACCTTAAAATTAGAGCCAGGCCTTTCAGGGTGATGTCAGGAAGCACTTCTTCACACAAAGTTGTGGAAATCTGGAACTCTCTCCCCCAAAAAGCTGTGGATGCTGGGGGTCATTGAAAGTTTAAAACTGAGATTGATAGATTTTGGTTGGTTCAGGGTTGGGTTACGGAACCAAGCCGTTAAGATACAGATCAGTCATGATCTAATTCAATGGTGGAACAGGCTCGAGGGGCTGAATGGCCTCCTCCTGTTCCTGTGTAATGGGCTCAAGGGGGTGAATGGCCTCCTCCTGTTCCTATGTAGTGGGCTCGAGGGGCTGAATGGCCGCCTCCTCCTGTTCCTGTGTAACAGGCTCGAGGGGCTGAATGGCTCCTCCTGTTCCTGTGTAACAGGCTCGAGGGGCTGAATGGGCCTCCTCCTGTTCCTGTTCCTTTGGATTTTCATAAGATGAGGCTGACATGGTATAGTTTTGAGCTACTCACACCATCCCCACTTACCTCGTTACAGATCAACATCAGCTCCAAAAGTTTAAGAGTTTGTAAATAAGACAAACTAAATAATTCAAATTAACCTGCTGCAGCCCAGCCTGTCCTGCCAGACAGAACAATTCAGACGACTGACTGATGCTCATAAGAAAAGCTCTCCCTTTATTTTTGCTCAATTTACAGAGATGATCTTCATTTGGCATCAGACGGTATCAAGCCTGGACTAAACCAATTTGATGCTCACAGATATTTCAGTCAGCAATGGGGAAAGAGGAGCTCACCCCTCTCACATCATTCAAGATCCAGAGACGAACCTGATAGAACATTTTGAAGAGGTGACTAAAGTAGTGGACAGGGGAATGTCTATGGATGTTATTTATATGGACTTCCAGAAGGCATTTGATAAAGTCCCTCATAAGAAATTGTTAGCTTAAGCTGAAGCTGATGGAATTGAAGGCAAATTATTGACCTGGTTAGGAAACTGGCTGAGTGACAGGAGACAGCGAGTAGGGATAATGGGCACGTACTCAAATCGGCAGGATGTGACTAGTGATGTCCCGCAGGGACCTGTGTTGGGGCCGCAACTATTCACTGTATTTATTAATGACTTAGATGATGGCATAGAAAGTCACATATTCAAATTTGCCGATGACACAAAGATAGGCGGCAGTGCAGATGGAAGCATAAAATTACAAAGAAACATTAATAGATTAAGCAAATGGGCAAAACGGTGGCAAATGGATTGAAATGTAGGCAAATGTGAGGTCATCCATTTTGGACCTAAAAAAGGATAGAACAGGGCACTTTCTAAATGGTGAAAAGCTAAAAACAGTGGAGGGCCAAAGAGTCTTGGGGGTCCATGTACATAGATTAAAATGTTATGGACAGGTAAAGAAAATAATCAAAAAGGCTAATGGAATGCTGGCCTTTACATCTAGAGGACTAGAGTACAAGGGGGCAGAAGTTATGGTGCAGATATACAAAGCCTTGGTTAGACCACACCTGGAGCACTGAGCGCTGTTCTGGGCACCGTAGGAAGGATATATTGGCCTTGGAGGGAGTGCAGCGTAGGTTTACCAGAATGATACCCGGACTCCAAGGGTTAAATTATGAGGAAAGATTACTCAAACGAGGGTTGTATTCCCTGGAATTTACAAAGTTAAGGGGTGATCTGATCTAAGTTTTCAAGATATTAAGGGGAACAGATAGGGTAGATAGAGAGAAACTATTTCTGCTGGTTGGGGATTCTAGGACTAGGGGGCATAGTCTAAAAATTAGAGCCAGACCTTTCAGGAGTGAAATTAGGAAACACTTCTACACACAAAGGGTAGAGGTTTGGAACTCTCTTCCGCAAACTGCAATTGATGCTAGGTCAATTGTTAATTTTAAATCTGAGATTGATAGATTTTTGTTAATCAAAGGTATTAAGGGATATGGGGCAAAGGCGGGTATATGGAGTTAGGTCGCAGATCAGTCATGATCTCACTGAATGGCGGAACAGGCTCGAGGGGCTAAATGGCCTCCTCCTGTTCCTACCAACAAAATAACATAAACCTGGAAAAAATGCACAACATAAAAGGTACAATCAGGTACATCTTTGTCGCTCGTCAAAATCCTGGAACTCCCAACCTAACAGCACTGTGGGATCACTTTCACCACACAGACTGCAGCGGTTCAAGGTGGCCCACCACCATCTTCTCAAGAACGAGTGGATGGGCAATAAATGCCAGCCTTGCCAGCAACGCCCACACATCCTGAGATGCCACATTTAAGGATATTACAATTAAAATCTAAATACCTTTCAAAGGAAAACAATTCTTCATTATTTGAAGCAAATTGCAATTGAAAATGCAATCAGCTCAGGAAAAAAAAAGGACAGAAAAAGCAAGCTAAACATCTAACAAATTTAATTTTCATAGGCTGGGCAAACCAAATTTGCAGCAACAGCGCGGAGGACGAGTTCATGGAACGCATTCAAAATAGCTTTCTAGATCAGTGGATCGAGGAACCAACTAGGGAACAGGTTATTTTAGATCTAGTGTGCAATGAGACAGGGTTAATCAATAACCGTGTAGTAAAGGAGTCTCTGGGGAAGAGTGATCATAAAAAAAATAGAATTTCATACTGAGTTTGAGTGTGATTTAGTTAAGTTTGAAACTAGGTTCTTAAATCTGAACAAAGCAAACTACTTAGGTATGAGGGGTAAGTTGGCTCAGGTAGATTGGGAAACTAGATTACATAAGCAATGGCAAACATTTAAGGAATAAAAACACCATGGGAAAATTGGTCCAACCATGGCTAACAAGAGAAGTTAAAGATAGTATTAGATTAAAGGAAGAGGCTTATAATATTGCCAAAAATAGTAGTAAGTCTGAGGATTGGGAGGATTTTAGAATTCAGCAAAGGAGGACCAAGAAATTGATAGAGAGAAAAGAGAATGAGAGTAAACTAGCAAGAGACATAAAAACAGATTGTAAAAGCTTTTATAGGTATGCAAAAAGGAAGAGATTAGCAAAACGTGGGTCCCTTACAGGCAGAGACAGGAGAAATTATAATGAGGAATAAGGAAATGGCAGAGACATTAAACAAATACTTTGTATCTGTATTCATGGAAGACACAAAAAACATTCTAAAAATAGTGGGGAACCAAGGGTCTAGTGAGAATGAGGAACTTAAAGAATGTATTAATAAAGAAATAGTACTGGAGAAATTAATGGGACTAAAAGCCGACAAATCCCCATGACCTGATGGCCTACAGCCGAGGGAATTAAAAGAGGTGGCTACAGAGATAGTGGATGCATTGGTTTTGATCTTTTAGAATTCCCTAGATTCTGGAACGGTCCCTGCGGATTGGAAGGTAGCAAATGTCACTCCGCTATTCAAGAAAGGAGGGAGAGAAAACAAGGAACTATAGACCAGTTAGCCTGACATCAGTAGTAGGGAAAATTATAATCTATTATTAGGGATGTAGTAACAGGGCACTTAGAAAATAATATGATTAGGCAGAGTCAACAAGGATTTATGAAAGGGAAATCATGTTTGACAAATCTGTTAAGTTTTTGAGGGTCTAACTAGCAGGGTAGATAAGGTAGAATCAGTGGATGTAATGTATTTGGATTTTCAAAAAGCATTCGATAAAGTGCCATACAAGAGGTTATTACACTAAATTAGGGCTCATGGGATTGGGGGTAATATACTAGCATGGACTGAGGATTGGCTAACGGACAGAAAACAGTAGGCATAAACGGGTCATTTTAGAAAACATAGAAAAATAGGAGCAGAAGTAGGCCATTCGGCCCGCTCCGCCATTCAATATGATCATGGCTGATCCTCTATCTCAATGCCATATTCCCGCTCTCTCCCCATACCCCTTGATGCCTTTTGTGTCTAGAAATCTATCTATCTCCGGGTTGGCAGGCTGTGGGGTACCGCAAGGATCAGTGCTTGGGCCTCAGCTATTCACAATCAATATTAATGACTTAGATGAAGGGACCGAGTGTAATGTATCCAAGTTAGCTGACAATACAAAGCTAGATGGGAAAGTAAGCTGTGAGGAGAACACAAAGAGCCTGTAAAGGGATATAGACAGGTTAAGTGAGTGGGCAAGAACATGGCAGATGGAATATAATGTGCAGAAATGTGAAGTTATCCACTTTGGTAGGAAAAGTAGAAAAACTGAATTTTTTTTTTTAAAATGGAGATTGGGAAATGTTGATATTCAGAGGGACCTGGGTGTCCTTGTACACGAATCACTGAAAGTTAACATGCAGGTAACAGCAAGCAATTAGAATAGCAAATGGTATGTTATACTCCAATCCTTTTGTAATAAAGGCTTAGAGTAAAGATGTCTTACTGCAATTATATAGGGCCTTGGTGAGACCACACCTGGAGTATTGTGTACAGTTTTGGTCTCCTTACCTAAGGAAGAATATACTTGCCATAGAGGGAGTGCAGCGAAGGTTCACAAGACTGATTCCTGGGATTGGGGGTGGAGGGGGAAAGAGATTGTCCTATGAGGAGATATTGAGTAGACTAGGCCTATATTCCCTAGAGTTTTGAAACGTATAACATTCTTACAGGGCTTGACAGGGTAGATGCTGGGAGGATGTTTCCCCTGGCTGGGGAGTCTAGAACCAGGGGTCACAGTCTTAGAATAAGGGGTAGGCCATTTTGGACTGAGATGAGGAGAAATTTCTTCACTCAAAGGGTTGTGAATCTTTGGAATTCTCTACCCCAGAAGGCTGTGTATGCTCAAGGCAGAGATTGATAGATTTTTGGATACTAAGGGAACCCAAGGGATATAGGGATAGTGCGGAAAGGTGGAGTTAAGGTAGAAGATCAGCCATGATCTTATTTAAAGGCGGAGCAGGCTCGTAGGGCCGAATCCTGCTCCTATTTCTTATGGTCTAAGAGTTCTGTGGGAAAGGAAAATATCTTATTTGTTGTTGCATTTGTAATTCCAGTACAGCAGCAACCTCTTAATGGGGACACCAAAGAGCAAAGCAACCCCCTTTATCCAACAGCTCCCGAACGATTAGGTCTCAGTCTCTTTCTGTTTTAGGAACAGGAAAAGGTCATTCAGCCCAAACAACCCGTCCTTTTTACATGGATCAGATGCAGCAAACATCCCCTTTAAATGAAATTAAAACAAAATGCTGGGACCTTTGGGAGCTCTCTTCTCAGAGAGAATAGTGGACCTGTGGAACAGACTGCTGGCTCGTGCTGTCAACACTGACGCACTGAATTGCTTCAACCGAGAGCTGGACCTGTTTCTGGCTGGGGTGGAGGTCACGTTGGACAAGAGGTAGTTACTGTATAATATTAATCAGGGTCAGGGTGATCTCTTGGACTAGTTTCCATCCCCTAAGGGGGTCGGAGAGGAATTTCAGATTTCCCCCCCCTAATTGGCCTGGGTTTTAAAAAAATTTTTGTGCCTCTTCCTGGAGATCACATGCCTTCCGGGTGGGAGGTGAGTGTCTGCATCGTGATGCACAGGGCATCGCAGGTGTGTGGGACAGGCTGGATGGACCAGTGGGTCTTTTCCTGCCCGCCATTGTTCATATGGAAACACTCAGCTGGTCAGGCAGCATCTGCAGAGAAAGGAAGGTTGTCCTGAAACGTTAACTCTGTTTCTCTCGCCACAGATGCTGCCTGACTCGCCGAGTGCTTCCAGCAGTTACCAGACTTCCAGCATTTTACTTCCTTGTCCCCTTTAAATGACCTTTCCCATCAACAAGGCAGCTCCGCATCATACTTCCGATCGACAGTTTGGATGGACGCACGGAGCTTGGAAGGAATACGGAGGAAACATACGCTGCAAATTAAATAACCCCAAACAAATGGCAAACAGTAACTGACCGACAGCACTGACTGAAACGCACACTAACGAATCCACCAGCGAGGGTTGTATGTCGGGTCTTGTATTGGAGGCAAGTTCCAGAAACTTGTAAAAATGAGACAAGGTGCTGGCCACACAGAATAGGGCCAGGAGATAAAATGGCCAGTGGTCCCTGCCGAGGGGCTGGTGCAATCCAGCACAGGTTGTTTGGTTTAAAAATGTAACCGGGTGTGATCCATCTCACCCTGATCAACGTGATCACAACTGAAAATAAAACACCTGGAGCGAGGAGAGACAGGTTAACCCATCGGGTCTGTCCATTACACCCAACGTTAGCCCATTCTTATCTCCCGCTCAAGGACCTGCTACCCATTTCCTGCAATTTGGTCCGGAGGGTAGCATCAGTGGGTTTGTCTATCGCTCATTTTGGTCACAAGTCTCAGACTCCTGATGCTGCCCAGACTGTAAGCTCAATGCTGGAACTCTCTCCCCCAAAAGGCTGCTGAGGGAAAAATGAAAATTTTGAAATGGAGAGCGATAGATTTTTGTGAGGCGAGGGTTTAAAGGGTTACGGAACTGAGGCGAGTAGAAGGAGTTCAGATACAGATCAGCCATGATCTCATTGAATGGCCTCTTCCTGTTCCTCAATGCAAGTGTTCCTAAAGGGCTAAAATTATATCCTGTCTAACTCGAGGTGAAGGTTTGCAGTCCTGGAGGCTGCAGTCAGTGGGACTGTTACAGGAATTGGACGTTCAAAATGGACGTTAGCTCAGGATAAGAAATGATGTGGAGATGCCGGTGTTGGACTGGGGTGGACAAATGTGAGAAGTCGCACAACACCAGGTTATAGTGCAACAGTTTTATTTGAAATCACAAGCTTTCGGAGCGCTGCTCCTTCGTCAGGTGAAGTGAAGAAGGGGCAGCGCTCCGAAAGCTTGTGATTTCAAATAAAGCAGTTGGACTATAACCTGGTGTTGTGCGACTTCTCACAGGATAAGAAAGGCCACCAACGGTTGACTCTGTCCCTTGCTTTCTGACTTGCTCAACTACGAGCAAACGGCCACCACCCGGAGATGGGACGTTGATCCGGTCATTCCTTCTTTCAAAAAAATCAAATCACGGGTCCCCTCCCAAAAGTTCAGCAGCTGGTGAAGTGCACGGCAAGTTCTGCACGAGCTACACCTTCGAGCGTTAAACCCCAGGTTCAAACTAAATCCGCTGCACCGGGGGTTTGGTAGCAGCCAGCACTCATTCTAACCAGTGAAATCTATCCACTGAGTAAACGTACAAACGGGTTCAGCCCACGCCATTATTTGCTGGTTTTTCCTCACCAGCCCGTTTTGTCATTTCCTTTTAACCGCGTGTCACTTGGGGAAACAAAAAAAACCTGCTTTAAATAGAGAACAGCTCTGCAGCTGGAATAAGCAAATGAGGGCTCGGGGGGGAAATAAGCCTCCGGTCCTCCTGCGAACAGGCGCCCTGTCGCTCTCCCCGGCACGCCACCCTCCCCCACCCCCACTGTCCCAACGGTTTTAACCCTTTGTGCCGCACGACGGGTTTCCTGGCGGCTTCACAGATAGAACAGCAGCTCGGAGAGCAGTGCAGCCGGCTCCTGGTGCAGAGACTGGCCGCACAGGAAGGCCAGCTTGTGGGCGTACTTGCAGGGCGCTGGCACGCGGATCGTGCCCGACCAGTTCCAGTACAGGTGGCACAGCTTGAAGGTGAGCCTGCAACAGAAAAACAGATGGCAGGGTTTCGATTGGGATTAAGTGGGCGAGTGACCTAACCGTACCCAGCATGCACAGCCAAATACGGCAAGAAATATAAAGACTTGCATTTCTATAGCGCCTTTCATGTCACAAAGCGCTTTACAGCCAATGAAGTGCTTTTTAAAGTGTAGTCACTGTTGTAATGTAGGAAATGCGGCAGCCAATTTGTACACAGCAAGCTCCCACAAACAGCAATGTGATAATGACCAGATAATCTGTTTTTTAGGTGTTAGTCGAGGGATAAATATTGGGCAGGACACCGGGGAGAACTCCCCCCTGCTCTTCTTCGAATAGTGCTGTGGGATTTTTTACATCCACCCGACAGAACAGCGGGGGCCTCGGTTTAATGTCTCATCTGAATAATAGCACCGCTGACAGTACAGTGCCGCCCAGAGTGTCAGCCTTGATTATGGGCTCAAATCTCTGGAGTGGGGCTTGAACCCACAACCTTCTGACTCAGAGGTAAGAGGGCTACTCACTGAGCCACGGCTGCACTTCCACCTCAACTGTACAACCGCTCCAGAAAAACAACTGTGTGTAAAGCAAGCTAACCCCAATACTAGTGCCAGCTGTGGCTCCGCGGGCAGCCCTCCCGCCTCTGAGTCAGAAGGTCGTGGGTTCAAGTTCTACTCAAGACTTGAGCACATAATCCAGGCTGACACTCCAGTGCAGTACTGAGGGAGCGCTGCACTGTCGGAGGGGCAGTACTGAGGGAGCGCCGCACTGTCGGAGGGGCAGTATTGAGGGAGCGCCGCACTGATGGAGGGGCAGTGCTGAGGGAGCACCGCACTGTTGGAGGGGCAGTACTGAGGGAGCGCCGCACTGTCGGAGAGGCAGTACTGAGGGAGCGCCGCACTGTCGGAGAGGCAGTACTGAGGGAGCGCCGCACTGTCGGAGAGGCAGTGCTGAGGGAGCGCCGCACTGTCGGAGGGGCAGTGCTGAGGGAGCGCCGCACTGTCGGAGGGGCAGTGCTGAGGGAGCGCCGCACTGTCGGAGGGGCAGTGCTGAGGGAGCGCCGCACTGTCGGAGAGGCAGCACTGAGGGAGCGCCGCACTGTCGGAGGGTCAGTACTGAGGGAGCGCCGCACTGTCGGAGGAGCAGGACTGAGGGAGCGCTGCACTGTCGGAGGGGCAGTACTGAGGGAGTGCTGCACTGTCGGAGGGGCAGTGCTGAGTGAGTGCTGCACTGTCAGAGGTGTCGTCTTTCGGACGAGACACCAAATCGAGGCCCCGGCTGCCTGCTCAGGTGGACGTAAAAGATTCCGTGGACGAGCAGGGGAGTTCTCCCCGGTGTCTTGGCCAACATTTACCCGTCAACCAACACCACCGAAACAGAATATCTGGTCATTTATCTCATTTTGGCTGTAATGTGCTTTGGGATATCCTGAGGCTGTGAAAGGCGCTGTAGAAATCCAAGCTCGTTATTTACTTGAAAGACAGACTTTACTTCGCTACTTGTGGCTAGGAAACTTGACAACTATTGAGGGATACGGCGCTGCCCCTCACACACACTTAAATATGCTGATGAGGGTTTGGCATACGACAAAGCCGATTGCAGGTGAAGTCGGGTCACTGGTAAGAGAAAGACCGACAGTGGCTATCGGTAAAAGTATTTAGAAGATAAAGAACGGGAGGGGGGTTATGGATAATTCACAAATAAATCGTTTAACAGAAATAGCACCCAGTTATTTCCCCTTCCAAACGGATACGAAGTTACATTTTATGGCCGATAGCTATTCCCCAAAACACATGCGAGAAATGGATGAGCTACATTACTGAAGGTTAGTCACCATTTGTTATTTTAAATACAGATGAACTAGTTAGTGTGCGAATTGTTGAGATTGCCCGATCTACATTTGCATTCCCCAGTTTTTGCGATAATCTGCAATATACAATTGTGTAAATCCCATTAAAAATCTTACATTTGCACGCACCGTCCGTCAAGAAAACCTTGCTTCCTGTTGCCTCATTTTTGTCTTAACATTTCCCGTTATAATTCCCTGTGCCCACACTTAAAACAGCCTATGTAAACATGTCACGCTGTAATTACACCTTCCTACCAGTGATGGCGCTGCAGCGCTTCAGTTTTCCATCACCCAGCTCCTTGACCAGAAAAAATCCTTTGCTTCAACAAACTCGGCTTCCCAGATTTCCCTGAATTTTGCTATTTAATTATAAAAGTATCATAAAGATAAAGATAAGAATGTACGACTTTAAAATGGGGACTGAATGTGCACATATTTTATATCTATCTATAAATTGTTTAATAAATAAGTCTGCGCGCTGCGGTTCAACTACCCCCGGCCCTCTAAACCTGCTTCACCAAAAGACTACTCTTGGCCTTGACTCTCTGTGACTGGAGATCGACGTGTAGTTGATAAGCACAGGATTTGAGATGGTGTGGACACATGTGGAAAAGCTCCCATCCTCAAACTCGCTCCCCTTTTCCTTGATATGGGAAAAGTAAAGCTTATTTGTGTTTTCTATGCTGTGCTCTGTCCTGCCCGCCTTACCTCTGCATGTGGTCAGGGCTGAGCTTCAGACTGTTGAATACGCAGATGTAGTGTGTCGGGATTCCACAGCCCTGTCGAACGGTATGGGCCAACAGGAAGAAGTCGGTCCTTCAAAACAGGAAAAGCACAATGAGCATCGAGAGCAACTAAGCTCACATACACCCTGCTGCACGCGTTTCATGCACAATGGAACGGGATGGGCAGTGAAGGATGGCTGATAGTACAAGAAGTGTACTGGTGATGAACAGCTTCCACACCGAGAGGCGCCAGCTCTCGAACCGAGAGGCGCGCCAGCTCCCAGGGCTTCACCGACGCAGATCTAGAACCAGTGGTGAGATGTGAAGACTGTCCCCGATAACTGCCCTTTGGAACACCGACGGTCAGTTTGTTGACGAGTGACTGCAGCTCACCATTCCCTGTTGGTGATGGTGTGGTCTATCACAGTTCCAGGAGGCGGCACCTCTAGCCTCCCCGACCCCACCTGTGTGTACAAGTTGGTGCTGACCCTTTTCTGCACCACGACCATCATCATCTTCGGGTGATAGTCGCTGAACACCTCGAAACACTTCAGGAGCTGAGGAAGCTCGTAGTCTGTCACCGTGCTCAGCTGGCCATCCGACACTCCGTCCCGATACACGGCAATCTTCTCCGGGAGGCAGTGGTTTATCTGCACACAAAGCATGAAGATACACTGCGTCAGCGAAATCATTCCATATTCTGGAGAGACAAAAGCTCATCAGAATCTTCAACTCCTGCCTGGAAGATGAGGACTCGGCAGCACGTCAGCCCCCAGCCACTCTCCGCTCACTGCAATCTGCCAAAGGCCACAAGCAGCTGTGGAGTACAGACACCCACTTCAAGCCAGGGCTACTCTCTGCTTATCATGGTGAACACAACAACAACAACTTGTATTTATATAGCGCCTTTAATGTAGTAAAACGGCCCAAGGCGCTTCACAGGAGCATTTTAAGACAAAAAATGTGACACCGAGCCACATCAGGGCAGCTTGGTCAAAGAGGTAGGTTTTAAGGAGCGTCTTAAAGGAGGAGACAGGTGTAGCGAGGCGGAGAGGTTTAGGCAGGGAATTTCAGAGCTTAGAACCTAGGCAACAGAAGGCACGGCCACCAAAGGTTGAGCGATTATAATCAGGGATGCTCATGAGGGCAGAATTAAAGGAGCGCAGATATCTCGGGGGGTTGTGGGGCTGAAGGAGATTACAGAGATAGGAAGGGGCGGGGCCATGGAGGGATTTGAAAACAAGGATGAGAATTTTGAAATCGAGGCGCTGCTTAACCGGGAGCCAATGTAGGTCAGCGAGCACAGGGGAGGTGGGCGAACGGGACTTGGTGCGAGTTAGGACACGGGGCAGCCGAGTTTTAGATGACCTCAAGTTTACGTAGGGTAGAATGTGAGATTCCAGCCAGGAGTGCGTTGGAATAGTCAAGTCTAGAGGGAACAAAGGCACGGATGAGGGTTTCAGCAGCAGATGAGCTGAGGCAATGGGCGGAGACAGGCGATGTTACGGAGGTGGAAATAGGCGTTCTTTGTTATGCTGCGGATATGTGGTCGGAAGCTCATTTCAGGGTCAAATATGACACCAAGGTTGCGAACAGTCTGGTTCAGCCTCAAACATTTGCCAGGGAGAGGGATGGAGTCGGTGGTTAGGGAATGGAGTTTGTGGCGGGGACCGAAAACAATGGCTTCGGACTTCCCAATATTTAATTGGAGAAAATTTTTGCTCATCCAGAACTGTATGTCGGACAAGCAGTCTGACAATTTAGAGACAGTGGAGGGGTCGAGAGAAGAGGTAGTGAGGTAGAGCTGGGTGTCGTCAGCGTACATGTGGAAACTGACGCTGTGTTTTCGGATGATGTCGGCAAGGGACAACATGCAGATCAGAAATAGGAGGGGCCAAGGATAGATCCTTGGGGGACACCAGAGGTAACGATGCGGGAGCGGGAAGAGAAGCCGTTGCAGGTGATTCTCTGGTTACGATTAGATGGATAAGAATGGAACCAGGCGAGTGCAGTCCCGCCCAGCTGGACGACGGTGGAGAGGCGTTGGAGAAGGATGGAGTGGTCAACCGTGTCAAAGGCTACAGACAAGTCAAGAAGGACGAGGAGGGATAGTTTACCTTTGTCACAGTCACAAAGGATGTCATTTGTGAATTTGACGAGAGCCGTTTCGGTACTGTGGCAAGGGCGGAAACCTGATTGGAGGGATTCAAACATGGAATTGCGGGAAAGATGGGCACGGATTTGGAAGGCGACAAGACGTTCAAGGACTTGAGAGGAAAGGGAGGTTGGAGATGGGGCGGTAGTTTGCAAGGACGGAGGGATCAAGGGTTGGTTTTTTTGAGGAGAGATGATGACGGCAGATTTGAGGGAGAGGGGGACAGTACCTGAGGAGAGAAAATCATCAACAATATCAGCTAACATGGGAGCCAGAAAAGGAAGTTGGGTGGTCAGCAGTTTGGTGGGAATAGGGTCGAGGGAGCAGGAGGTGGGTCTCATGGACAAGATGAGCGCAGAGAGGTCATGAGGGGAGATCGGAGAGAAACTGGAGAAAGATGTGAGTTCAGGGCTAGGGCAGGGGGGAACCTTAGAGGAAGTTTGGGCCGGTGGGCTAGGGGAAGGAAGGGAAGTGGCAGAGGCAGCTGAACGGATGGTCTCAATCTTAGAGAGAAAAAAATCCATGAGCTCCTCACACTTGTTATCGGAGGTGAGGGTGGAGGAGACAGGGGAGAGGGGTTTAAGAAGACGGTTAGCAGTAGAGAATAGGAGCTGGAGAATAGAACATGTGAAAAAGAAAGAGAGAGAGAAAGAAAGAGAGAGGGAGGGTGGAAAAAGACACAAAGGCAGATTGGAGAATCCGCCAATACAGACCAGCTTGTCTCCCTTCCCATTGTGTGGAAGAACCTTTCCTAAAACACAGAAATATTGAAATGCACGCACAATATTGACTCGGAATTCCTTTGCTTACGGAAAAGCGGATTACTACCTCGTAATATTTCTTCAGGGATGCCACCATACAGATCTTTAAACCATCGATGATTTCCTGATTGGGCATCTGAAACGCCACCTTTGAGAACCACTTGGTCATTGCCCTGGGAGAAGGAACACAGCAGAGTGAGACTAAAATCCCAGCCCCTTCACTTCAGCTTTCAATTCTATTCTGTGCTGTGATCTACAGCAACGTGACTCCAGATTTATTCTGCTGTATACTCATTCTGCAGCACCACAAACTTTCAGTTGCGCGGAGAGGTGGTCCGGATAAAGCCCCGGCCCATTCCCCCCCCCGGATCTCTAATGGTACAGCTTGGGGCATTGCTCCAGGGCCAGCTCAAATGGCAGAACAGGGTTACCAAGGGAATTGGAGAATGTGCCGCGCGAGGTCGAAAGGTCAATCCACTAATCCCACACCTGGAGGGAAATGGGACCAGTGTTGGGAATGTGGGATTGCTGACTTTATCCAACAACAACTAGCACACATATAGTGCCTTTAACGTTCTAAGGCACTGAAAAAGTGTTAGCCTTGGATCAGTAGTAGAACTCTTGCCTCTGAGTCAGAAGGACATGGGTTCAAGCCCCACTTGCTCCAGTGCAGTACTGAGGGAGTGTTGCACTGTCAGAGGTGCCGTCTTTTGGATGAGACGTTAAACCGAGACCCCGTCTACCCTCTCAGGTGGATGTAAAAGATCCCACGGTCACTATTTCAAAGAAGAGCAGGGGAGTTATCCCCGGTGCCCTGGCCAATATTTATCCCTCAATCAACGTCACTAAAACAGATGATCTAGTCATTGCTGCTTGTGAGATTTTGCTGTGCGCAAACTGGCTGCCGCGTTTCCTACATTACAACAGTGGCCTACACTTCAAAAGTACTTCATTGGCTGTGAGGTGCTTTGGGATGTCCTAAATGACGCTATAGAAATGCAAGACTTTCTTTTTCTTTAAGGGGAAGCTAGTAAGTACATGAGGGAGAAGAGAATAGAAGGATACGCTGATAGGGTGAGATGAAGAGGGGTGGGAGGAGGCTCGTGTGGAGCATAAACACTGGCACGGAGTAGTTAGGCCGAATGACCTGTTCCTGTGCTGTAAATTGTCTGTAACTCTATATAATGTAATTCTGTTAGTCTAGCAGGGTTTGGAAACTATAAGCCTCTTACATCGCCAGTGCCACTATATCCAACCAGAACACAAAGG
Source organism: Squalus acanthias (assembly GCA_030390025.1). Lineage (NCBI taxonomy): Eukaryota > Metazoa > Chordata > Chondrichthyes > Squaliformes > Squalidae > Squalus > Squalus acanthias. The sequence goes on along the minus strand of CM059441.1, from coordinate 78,795,985 downwards.
AGGAAAATGTACCAGCTCCATTAAGTGAAACACTAGCACGCAGATTCAAGGCACCGGTGGGCAAACACGACCCCCATCACGTTGATGGGAAAAGCCGGCCGGGGACAGAACGGTACGTTGCGATGGGATCACAGGCGCTATTACCCGGGTTGCTAATCCACAGGGAGATGGATTATACATGTAAACTGGCGCGTATAAATCCCTCTCCCACAACTCGCACTAGAACAGTAGACTGTCTATGTGGAGTTTGCACATTCTCCCCGTGTCTGCGTGGGTTTCCTCCGGGTGCTCCGGTTTCCTCCCACAGTCCAAAAATGTGCGGGTTAGGTTGATTTGGCTATGATAAATTGACCCTTAGTGTTAGGGGGGATTAAATATGTGGGGTTACGGGGATGGGATGGGATATGTTAGGGGGAATTAAATACGTGGGGTTACGGGGATAGGGTGGGATATGTGTCGGTGCAGGCTCGATGGGGATTCTGTGTGAGAAAGCAGGGACAGGGTACTGGATTTGGATGATCAGCCATGATCGTATTGAATGGTGGAGCAGGCTCGACGGGCCGAATGGCCTACTCCTGCTCCTAGTTTCTATGTAACAGACGCGAGCCCCAGCCCTCTGCTTTTAGCTGCATAGGCTCAGTATTTCAATATACTGCTGTACGCATGAATCACCGTGCGGTTTCGTGCAGTGTCATAATGGAGAATAAAATTCCACATGTTGAACAACCATAAAGAATTCCAGTCATCCCGCTGGAATGCTGATTTACAGCATCGGTTATGTAATGAGCCATTTACATTCAGACTGGGGCAACTGAAAACCAGTTCTACAGGTAAACCACAATCTCCTAATCCTACTACGATAGCAAAATACTGCGGATGCTGGAAATCTGAAATAACAACAGAAAACGCTGGAAAAACTCAGCAGGCCAGGCAGCCCCTATCACATTTATATTTTATTTTTTCATTAACCCTTTTGTTTGGCCCCCCCTTTTTTTTCCTCCCAGAAGCTGGCAGCTGTCCTTCATTCTGCCAGTGCATTTCACACTTCTTTTAGCCTCAACCTGTCACATTAACACCTCCTCTTGCCTTGATCATCTCTTAATGTCTCTTAATCTCTCCTTTTGTTCTTTCATCCCCTCCCCCTTTTCCCAGCTTTATCCTTGCTTTAAATCTATTTCATTTCCTGCTTTTTCCAGTTCTGACGAAAGGTCTTCGACCTGAAACGTTAACTGTTTCTCTCTCCACGGATGCTGCCTGGCCTGCTGAGTTTTTCCAGCATTTTTTGTTGTTATCTCCTAATCCTACCTGTTCTTGTGGGTCAGGAGAGCTGTGCGCTCAGCAGGGAGTTAGTGCACTCACTTACACAACTTGTATTTATACAGCGCCTTTAACGTAGTAGAAGGTCCCAAGGCGCTTCACAGGAGCGATTATCAAACAAACTTTGACACCGAGCCACATAAGTTGATATTAGGGCAGGCGACCAAAAGCTTGGTCAAAGGAGCGTCTTAAAGAGGAGCTTGAGTTAGAGAAGCGGAGAAATTTAGGGAGGGAATTCCAGAACTGAGGGCCTCGGCAGCTGAAGGCACGGCCGCCAATGGTGGGCAATGAAAATCGGGAGATGCGCAAGAGGCCAGAATTGGAGGAGTGCAGAGATCTTGTAGGGTTGTAGGGCTGGAGGAGATTACAGAGATTGGGAGGGGCGAGGCCATGTTTTACACAATAAACTTCAATAAGTAAATACAAGATTAATTACCATGAATGTATATGGTCTTTTGCTCAATTACTAGCAATGGCCAGCGCTCCCACTAATCTCCAGTATTCCTTTGCGACATGAGGCCATTGGGTTTCTGTCTGTCACACACCCGGAGCACTGTCGCACTCTAGGTTTTTGCCCCGACATTGACTTGTTGCTGTTGTAGATCGAAGCCCTTTCTGTAACAATAGCACCACTTTTCTTTCAGGAGTGAGGCCAGGAGGTCCCCAGGAGCTGTCAATAGCTGCGGGAGTGGGCCAGTATTCTCAGGGGGTCAGTGGGAAACTGTCCTGCTAGAGACGGAGAGACAGAGGCAGAGGGAGAGGCAGAGAGAGGGAGAGGCAGACAGACAGGGAGGCAGAGAGGGAGACAGGGAGAGAGAGGGAGACAGACAGACAGGGAGAGAGGGAGGGCGAGGCCAGAGGCCGAGGGAGAGAGAGAGGGAGGGCGAGGCCAGAGGCCGAGGGAGAGAGAGAGGGAGGGCGAGGCCAGAGGCCGAGGGAGAGAGAGAGGGAGGGCGAGGCCAGAGGCCGAGGGAGAGAGAGAGGGAGGGAGAGGCCAGAGGCCGAGGGAGGGAGGGAGGGAGGGAGGGAGGGAGGGAGAGAGGCCGAGGGAGGGAGGGGCCAGAGGCCGAGGGAGGGAGGGGCCAGAGGCCGAGGGAGGGAGGGGCCAGAGGCCGAGGGAGGGAGGGGCCAGAGGCCGAGGGAGGGAGGGGCCAGAGGCCGAGGGAGGGAGGGGCCAGAGGCCGAGGGAGGGAGGGGCCAGAGGCCGAGGGAGGGAGGGGCCAGAGGCCGAGGGAGGGAGGGGCCAGAGGCCGAGGGAGGGAGGGGCCAGAGGCCGAGGGAGGGAGGGGCCAGAGGCCGAGGGAGGGAGGGGCCAGAGGCCGAGGGAGGGAGGGGCCAGAGGCCGAGGGAGGAGGGCCGAGGCCAGAGGCCGGGAGAGAGAGAGAGGGAGGGCGAGGCCAGAGGCCGAGGGAGAGAGAGAGGGAGGGCAGGCAGAGGCCGAGGGAGAGAGAGAGGGAGGGCGAGGCCAGAGGCCGAGGCCAGAGGCCGAGGGAGGGCGAGGCCAGAGGCCGAGGGAGAGGAGAGGGGAGGGAGGAGGCCAGGCAAGGGCCGAGGGAGGGAGGGGCCAGAGGGGAGGGAGGGAGGGGCCAGAGGCGGAGGGAGGGAGGGGCCAGAGGCCGAGGGAGGGAGGGGCCAGAGGCCGGAGGGAGGGAGGGGCCAGAGGCCGGAGGGAGGGAGGGGCCAGAGGCGAGGGAGGGAGGGGCCAGAGGCCGAGGGAGGGAGGGGCCAGAGGCGAGGGAGGGAGGGGCCAGAGGCCGAGGGAGGGAGGGAGAGAGGCCGAGGGAGGGAGGGGCCAGAGGCCGAGGGAGGGAGGGGCCAGAGGCCGAGGGAGGGAGGGGCCAGAGGCCGAGGGAGGGAGGGGCCAGAGGCCGAGGGAGGGAGAGGCCAGAGGCCGAGGGAGGGAGAGGCCAGAGGCCGAGGGAGGGAGGGGCCAGAGGCCGAGGGAGGGAGGGGCCAGAGGCCGAGGGAGGGAGAGGCCAGAGGCCGAGGGAGGGAGAGGCCAGAGGCCGAGGGAGGGAGAGGCCAGAGGCCGAGGGAGGGAGAGGCCAGAGGCCGAGGGAGGGAGAGGCCAGAGGCCGAGGGAGGGAGAGGCCAGAGGCCGAGGGAGGGAGGGCGAGAGGCCGAGGGAGGGAGAGGCCAGAGGCCGAGGGAGGGAGAGGCCAGAGGCCGAGGGAGGGAGAGGCCAGAGGCCGAGGGAGGGAGAGGGAGGCCGAGGGAGGGAGGGGGAGGCCGAGGGAGGGAGAGGGAGGCCGAGGGAGGGAGGGGCCAGAGGCCGAGGGAGGGAGGGGCCAGAGGCCGAGGGAGGGAGAGGCCAGAGGCCGAGGGAGGGAGGGGCCAGAGGCCGAGGGAGGGAGAGGCCAGAGGCCGAGGGAGGGAGAGGCCAGAGGCCGAGGGAGGGAGAGGCCAGAGGCCGAGGGAGGGAGAGGCCAGAGGCCGAGGGAGGGAGAGGCCAGAGGCCGAGGGAGGGAGAGGCCAGAGGCCGAGGGAGGGAGAGGCCAGAGGCCGAGGGAGGGAGAGCCAGAGGGAGTTCACAATTTCCATCATGCCCTCATCTGATAAAGAGCCCTGAAGTTGAAAGTTGCTCTACAACATTTTCAAGACCAGCATTGTTCTGTAAATTTAGCAAGTCTAAATAAAAAGTCCTCCCATATTGCGAGTCGCAGGGAACACACAGCGTATGCACCTCTTACTGATCACATTACGGGTCTGAGCCCCTCACAAAAACAGCATGCTCTTTGACTTTAAATATTTTCGCAGCAACTTCCTCTCTTCTTCCTGGAAAGCGCTGGGTGCAAGTGTCTGTGACACAGCGACAGCGAGGCTGCCTGACTGCAGGGAGCATGAGCTGACCCGTCCTCGCCCACTTCACGACCATCGGTAAATAGTGATCCCGAGCAGGAACCCTAGGCGGTCATAGCCTCCCCTAAACCAGGGAGCGCCAAGGCCAGGCAGCCTCTGTACTGCCTGCCGGGTGAGATCAGCACAGGACTACAAGCGACCCTGGGCTCCTCCTGGCTCGGCTGCAGAGCCACTGAGCGGGCGGTGTTTAAAGTGACGCAGTCGCAGCAGGCACAGAATGATCCCTCGGAGGGAAATACTGTTTTAGCAACAGCGCTGAAGAACTCAAATGACACGGAGCAGCAGCAGGGACTTACTTATTCAGGCTGGCAACGAATCCAACAACCGACTGCTTCCCCCTGACGGGGTCATGGTACACGTCCATTCCGATCACCATCAGCTGCTTCTGAAATGGGGCAGACAGAGAGAGCTGAACACAGGCTGACACACAAATAGACAACACAGTTATATTAATCTGAGCAAGGCCAAGGGATCTCCGTTACACACCGGGTATGGACGTGACAGCGACTTGACAGAGATTAACATCGATCAGTCGATGGGGAGGGCTACCTCTTGACATTTTACTCGTTTAGATAGCTGGCTGAGGAGGATAGCATAGATGCTTATCAGCAGAAGCTCGTTAAGTTCGAGACAGAAAGGAATCGAAGCAGTCAGCTGTGGCTCACTGTCTCGCATCGGAGTCAGAAGGTCGTGGCTTCAAGTCCCACTGCAGAGACTTGAGCACAAAAATCTAGGTTAACACTCCAGTGCAGTACTGAGGGAGCGCTGCACTGTCGGAGGTGCTGCCTTTCAGATGAGACGTTAAATAGAAGCCCCGTCTAACCTCTCAGGTAGACGTAAAACGATCCCATGACCACTATTCGAAGAGGAGCAGGGGAGTTCTTCCCGGAGTCCTGGATAATATTTATCCCTCAACCAACATCACTAAAACATGATCTAGGCGTTGTTGTTTGTGGGATTTTGCTGTGCGCAAGTGGCTGCCGCGTTTCCTACATTCCAACAGTGAGGTTGTGAAAGGCGCTATAGAAATAGAAGCTCTTGCTTTCTAACATACTGCGTGGGTTTACGTCACTTGAGCACATTGTAGTTAGAGAGCATCAGAGACAGGAGAACAATCCAACTATTACAGATGTGGCCTGTGATGGGGATGAAATTCTGCTGGGAGAGGAATGTAGCCGGAACAGCATTCCAGCAGTGAGACAGAGTGAGCCTGAATTGGCACGACAAGGCATGCTGATCGCAGTGTTAAGATATTTGAAGTAAATTGTACAAACAAGCAGCAATCAAATTGCAACAGGCCAGTGAGTGAGGGAACAGCGGAAAGAGGAGAAACTCCTGAATTGAGGCCCGTCACTGAAAGATTGCTGGAACTTGCATTTCTACAGCGCCTTTCATGACCTCAGGACATTCCAAAGTGCTTCACAGCCAATGAAGATCAGCCATGATCTTATTGAATGGCGGAGCAGGCTCGAAGGGCTGTTTAGCCGACTCCTGCTCCTAATTCTTATGTTCTCTTATATTCTTAAATACTTTTGAAGTGCAGTCACTGTTATAATGTAGGAAACACGGCAGCAAATTTGTGCACAGCAAGCTCCCACACACAGCAGATGAATGACCAGAGAACCTGCTTTTTGTGGTTCTGGTTAAGTGATGCTAGTGAGGTCTTAAAGCAAACTGTTAGTAACAGGACAAGTCTGCTTTGTATTATATAGAAGCCTGTCTAAGATAAAGGCTATTCTTCTTCTTCTTAGGCAGTCCCTCGGAACCGAGGATGACTTGCTTCCATACTAAAAATGAGTTCTCAGGTGACTGAGTCCAATGCGGGACCTACAGTCTCTGTCACAGGTGGGGCAGACGGGGGTTGAAGGGGTGGGTGGGTGGGGTGCTTGGGTTGACGTGCGCTCCTTCCGCTTGCTCCCAGCAAAGAGACTCGAGGTATTCGGCGCCTTCCCGGATGCTTCTCCTCCACTTTGTGCGGTCTTGGGCCAGGGATTCCCAGGTGTCGGTGGGGATGTTGCACTTTTTCAAGGAGGCTTTGAGGGTGTCCTTGAAGCGTTTCCTCTGCCCACCTGGGGCTCTCTTGCCGTGCCGGAGCGCTGAGTAGAGCGCTTGTTTTGGGAGTCTCGTATCGGGCATGCGGACAATGTGGTCCGTCCATCGGAGCTGATCGAGCGTGGTCAAAGCTTTGATGCTGGGGATGTTGGCCTGAGTGAGAACGCTGACGTTGGTGCGCCTATCCTACCAATGGATTTGCAGGATCTTGCGGAGGGAGCGTTGGTGGTACCTCTCCAGTGCTTTGAGGTGCCTGCTGTACATGGTCCATGTCTCTGAAGCATACAGGAGGGCGGGAATCACTACTGTCTAAGATAGAGGCTATTAGCTTCTGAATGAAAGCATCATGTAAACCTCTGAACATTTGAAGTGAAGCCGAGCCTGACACCATCAGCGGGTTAATTATCCCCCTTGGCCTTAACGATGCTCCGATAAACAGACAAGGACTCTGGAAACCTCCAGATCCGAGTGTGGAGAGAGTGGCTGCTCCCAGCTTCACAGGAAGGATGGGGATGTGGACCATCTTATGGTAGTTCAGTGCCATCGTGTCACAGTGCAGCGACAGACTGGCATGCCCTTCACAGGGAGAAACCTTTTGTGTAAACATCATGGTTTAGCTACTGACTTGAGAAATTTAAAGTTTCAATTCGCCCCTGAATCTCAGCGTTTAATTGTGGGAAGAGGACAGGCTGCAGAATTGTTAGCTGCTAAATCAAATCTACAAGGCCACATAGCTGTGAAAGGAATGCATTCGGTGATAAGGGGACAACACTTTCAGTTAGCCCATTCATACCGTGAGACTGTTTGTTCTGTAACTTTCCTCTGGTATAATGATTTCATTAGCAAGCGTCTGTAGTTTCAGGCCTTATATAGAAGGGCAGTGAGCAGGCTAGTCGAGTGTCTACACTCCCAGGATAAGAAAGCTGACAGCTACAGATAAGGTGGAACATCTTCTAGTGCTTCCCAGATTTAGTAACCATCAATCTGTGCAGTTTGCAGACACAGCTTGTTAGATGAAGAACTTTACTATACAACTGTAATATTGCATTATACTAAGTGAATAATGTTTATTGTAGATTCTCTTGAAAAATAAATGTTTTGTACTTGTTTTAGCATATGAATATTACTGTGGAATCTGCATTTTAAAAATAAAGCCTCAGGGGTCTAATGTGTGGAGAGTTTCATTGAAGGTCTCGAACAAAAATCAGAAATGTAAGTAGATAATGTAACAGGGATAAATACTGTCCAGGACACCGGGAGAACTCCTTGTTCTTCAAGAAGGTGCCATGAGATCTTTTACATCTGCACGAGAGGACGGGGGGGGGGGGGGGGTGTGGCGGCTTTGGTTTAATGTCTCATCCGAAAGATTGCCCCTCCGACATTGCGGCGCTCCCTCAGTACTGTCCCTCCGACATTGCGGCGCTCCCTCAGTACTGCCCCTCCGACAGTGCAGCACTCCCTCAGTACTGCCCCTCCGACAGTGCAGCGCTCCCTCAGTACTGCCCCTCCGACAGTGCAGCACTCCCTCAGTACTGCCCCTCCGACAGTGCAGCGCTCCCTCAGTACTGCCCCTCCGACAGTGCAGCACTCCCTCAGTACTGCCCCTCCGACAGTGCAGCGCTCCCTCAGTACTGCCCCTCCGACAGTGCAGCGCTCCCTCAGTACTGCCCCTCTGACATTGCGGCACTCTCTCAGTACTGCCCCTCCGACAGTGCAGCGCTCCCTCAGTACTGCCCCTCCGACAGTGCGGCGCTCCCTCAGTACTGCCCTGAAGCCTCAGCCTAGATCACGTGCTCGTGTCCTGGAGTGGGGGCTCGATCCCACGAGCTTCTGGCTCCGAGGCGAGAGTGCTACCCACTGAGCCAAGCTGACACTTGCGGCGTTGTTTGTAGAAAGCTCTGGTGGCACTCGCACCATCTGTATCTAAATATCTGGCAACTAATGATATCAGAGCCAAGGCCCACGCACTCACCAGCGGGATGTCCACACCCCACAGCTCTCCACCCAGTTTGCAGTTGATCTGTAGCAGGATCTTTTGGCAGATGCTTCTCATCCGAGCAGTCTGAGAGACCGTCCTCACATTAATCACCTGGGGGGAGCAAAATCGGTGCGACATTACTGATTAGCATAGCGATGCCATGGCCACTTCTCGTAAGCGTTATGAGGTGGATAGTCTGTTCCTGCACTGTATAGGAATACCTGGACACACGATAAAGAGGAAAACCCGACGGAGGAATCCAAGTATCCATTAGTTTAAATGGATGGAATGTCAGGCAGGCTCCCTACGGGTGTACACTTTGAATCCATTTATCCTCTGTAACCCCACTTGATCCCCTCACTGCCCCCGGCTTCCTTTAACTGTGAGTCCAAGAATTGATTGATTCATCTGTCCAAGTGCCCCTTTATATGTTGACATTACCGTTTGTCAGACGATAGAACGAACGCAAGACAAAGCCAGAATAAAACAAAAGCAAAATACTGCGGAGCCTCCAAATCTAGAACAGAAACAGAAAATGCAGGAGATGCTCAGCAGGTCAGGCAGCATCTGTTCAGATCAATGACCTTTCACCAGAACTGGAAAAACGATGAACGGGTTCGATCGAGTGGATGGAGAGCAACTTTTTCCACTTGTGGGCGAGTCCAGAACAAGGGGGCATTAAATATAAGATAGCCACAGACAGATCAAATAAAGAATTTAGGAGGAATTCTTTACACAGAGTGGTGAGAATGTGGAACTCGCTGCCACAGGGAGTGGTTGAAGCAGAGAGCATTGACGCAGTTAAAAGGCGGCTTTGATGCGTATGTGAGGGATAAGGGAGCAGGGTGTAAAAAGGTATTTAGAGTTGGAGGAGGCTCATGTGGCAAATAAACACTGGCATAGACTAGTTGGGCTGAATGGCCTGTTTCTGTGCTGTAGATTCTATGTAATCCCTCTGGCAATACAGCCCAAGAACCTATTTGCTCTCTTTACCATGATGTCCAAATCCCCCTCTGGTGCCCTGTCCATTGATTTTATATTGGCGCTGCACGCCATCCTTACTCAATCACATGACTTGCATCCAACCACATTAAATTACCTCGGCCCCATGTCAACTCAGCTCCCCAGTCTGTCCGGACCCATCTACATTTGATCAGTCTGTACAGCTATTGCTCGCAGTCCCTTCCATTTTAGTATGATGTGCAAGCTTGTTTTGTTGCTATTTCCACTTCCCACTCATTTCTGAGTTACGGAACCAAGGCGGGTAAATGGAGTCGAGGTAGAGATCAGCCGTGATCTAACTGAACAGCGGAACAGGCTCAAGGGGCTGAATGGCCTCTTCCCGTTCCTATAAATGTGTTAAAAGCTGCAACGGCCCAACACTGATCCATGGACAAGTGCAGTCCAAATGGCACCAGTGGGATTTCAAGGCTTCAGAAGATGCGTGAGGATAAGGACCTTTCTACCACCAGACTCTTCCTGTTGGCCATGAGCTGAACTCTTACCTGTGAGGCTACCGGAGATTGCACGCAGCACAGTTTCTTAATGGCGTGGTACAGGTCGTCACGGTTACCAGTCACGATACACACCACAATCTTAACTGAACCCTATGAATGTGAAACACAAGTGGAACACATTTAAACCTCAAACCGATGTGAAGTTGCACCGTGTCAACATTCAACCGACTTGTTCCATCTTTAATGAAGTTTCGTGCTCGATAAGGTGATGGACACCAGCACTGGGAACACTTTCCACACCCAGTGTCACCACCGAGCACTGCCATATCCAGTACCAGCACGGTAGATGCACAGTTAAGCTCCCTCTACTCAGCCCCAATTTGTGTTCACCCATGTGCCTTTATTGGAGCAGTTTGACATTTCCATTGCTCTCCAAGAATTGAGCGACAGGGGGAAAGGAACTTGCATTTTCTCGTGCCTTTCCCGTTCTCAGGACGTCCCAAAGTAATTACTTTAGTGCACTGAATTAATTTTGAACTGTAATTACTGTTATGGAGGCAAACGCGGCAGCCAATTTGTGTACAGCAAGACTTAAACAGCAATGAGACAAATGCCCGGCGAATCTATTTTGGTGGTTGAGGGATAAACTGGGAGAATCCGGTGATGGATCTTTTACGTCCACCTGAGAGGACAGACAGAGCCTCGGTTTAACGTCCGTTCTGAAAGACGGTGCCTCCATGAAGCTGCCTTGTTTTTTTAATGTCTTAAAAGAAGCAACCAGAAAGAGAGGGAGATCAGCAGTATAGCACGTAGGAGCCGAGAAGCCAAATAAGCACCCGGGCCACTCTGAGGCAGCCCTGTCGAGCTCCATAGCTGAGTCAGCACCCTGTCCTACACGACTGCATACATTCGAACACAATTATACATTACACACGTCAGTAGGTTTTGATTTTGAAAACTACATTTGTTCCAACTGAGACGCAAAAGTGCAAAGAGCAACCTGTAACGTACGTTGCTCTCCAGGTGTGACTGTAGAGTTCTGATGTAGGTCTGGGTGCGATCGTCCTTCAGCTCAACGTACGCAGGCTGCTGGAAGGTCATTCCGATGGGCTCGGCCACCTTCGACATGACGCCGACCAGGTCCTTGGCATGTGTCGCACTGTGCTTGGTGTAAAAGAGCGCCCAGCATTGCATTGGGGCCTACGCTCAAAGCAAAAATTCAACACCATTACAAGCATTCTAGAAAGAAAACTCATTCCTTTTTGCCCTTCTATATTCCAAGTACACTTTTAAATGGTTACAATCCCTGTCACAAAAGTTACTTATGGCAACGCTCTAATAACCTGCTCTGTGGGGAAAAAAATCCTTCTGGTTTCCCCCTTTGCTCTAGTTTCACTATTTGTTGCGTTAGCCGTGGCTCAGTGGGTAGCATTCTCGCCCGAGTCCCACTCCAGAGAACTGAGCACAAAAATCTAGGCCGACACCAGTGCAGTACTGAGGGAGCGCCGCACTGTCGGAGGGGCAGTACTGAGGGAGGGCTGCACTGTCGGAGGGTCAGTACTGAGGGAGCGCCGCACTGTCGGAGGGGCAGAACTGAGGGAGCGCTGCACTGTCGGAGGGGCAGTACTGAGCGAGCGCTGCACTGTCGGAGGGGCAGTACTGAGGGAGCGCCGCACCGTCGGAGGGGCAGTGCTGAGGGAGCGCCGCACCGTCGGAGGGGCAGTGCTGAGGGAGCGCCGCACCGTCGGAGGGGCAGTGCTGAGGGAGCGCCGCACCGTCGGAGGGGCAGTGCTGAGGGAGCGCCGCAATGTCGGAGGGGCAGTGCTGAGGGAGCGCCGCACTGTCGGAGGGGCAGTGCTGAGGGAGCGCCGCACTGTCGGAGGGGCAGTGCTGAGGGAGCGCCGCACTGTCGGAGGGGCAGTGCTGAGGGAGGGCCGCACTGTCGGAGGGTCAGTACTGAGGGAGCGCCGCACTGTCGGAGGGGCAGAACTGAGGGAGCGCTGCACTGTCGGAGGGGCAGTACTGAGCGAGCGCTGCACTGTCGGAGGGGCAGTACTGAGGGAGCGCCGCACTGTCGGAGGGGCAGTACTGAGGGAGTGCCGCAATGTCGGAGGGGCAGTGCTGAGGGAGCGCCGCACTGTCGGAGGGTCAGTACTGAGGGAGCGCTGCACTGTCGGAGGGGCAGTGCTGAGGGAGCGCCGCACCGTCGGAGGGGCCGTCTTTCAGATGAGATTTTAAACTGAGACCCTGAGATGTTAATCTGATGTCAACATTCACGATTACATTGATAGATAGTTGAAGGAAAAGGGGATGAAGGGATTTATAAATGGCATCAGGGCTAATTGCATGCGTGGAGCGGAAATGCCGACATGGACTGGTTGCCCCATTGGCCTGTTTCCGTGTTGTAACTTCTACATATTCGATAACTGAACTGAATTCATCAATAAATCTTAGCTTAAGTCTGGCCTATCACTGCGAAACAAAGAGAGAGATCCGTTCAGCGTGTGTAACAGTCAGAGGGCTGTGTCCATCCTCTCTCGTGCTTACCGCCGAGATCGCTTTCTCCCGCGCAACCTCTCTCGACCAGTTAACGTCAGCCCCGCTAGGAAATGACTTGTGTCGTAGGATGATCTTCTCAGGAGGTAGGACTCTTCCCTCCGTCTGTCCAGAGAATTCAACCAAGAGAATAAAATGCAAATGATTAAATTACTGCAATCATCGAGTCAGACATACTATCATAGAAACATAGAAGATAGGAGCAGGAGGCCATTCGGCCCCTCTAGCCTGCTCCGCCATTCAATGCGATCATAGAAACATAGAAAACATAGAAACATAGAATCTAGGAGCAGGAGTAGGCCATTCGGCCCGTCGAGCCTGCTCCGCCATTCAATACGATCATGGCTGATCATCCAAATCCAGTACCCTGTCCCTGCTTTAATCCCCACAGTACACATATCCCACCCTACCCCCGTAACCCCACGTATTTAATTCCCCCTAACATATCCCATCCTATCCCCATAACCCCACATATTTAATCCCCCCTAACAGTAAGGGTCAATTTATCATAGCCAAATCAACCTAACCCACACATTTTTGGACTGTGGGAGGAAACCGGAGCACCCGGAGGAAACCCACGCAGACACGGGGAGAATGTGCAAACTCCACACAGACAGTCACCCGAGGTCAGATTCGAACCCGGGTCTCTGGCGCTGTGAGGCACCAGTGCTAACCACTATGCCACCGTGTTGCCCTTATGGCTGATCATCCAAATTCAGAACCCTGTCCCTGCTTTCTCCCCATATCCCTTTAATCTGCGGGTATACTATCTTCAGCGCTGAGGTGGAGCTAACCGGTGGCTTGTTTTAGATAAATATTCACTCTTTCTCCCTCCCATTTAAAAAAAAAAGTCCCTTTTCTTCCAGTTCTCTGTCGCCTTCTTTCTCAAAAGGTGTCAGCTGTGGCTCAGTGGGTACGACTCTCACCTCCGAACCAGAAGGTCGTGGGTTCAAGTCCCACTCCAAAGACTTGAGCACATAATTCAGGCCGACACTCCCAGAGTGCTGCACTGTCGGAGGGGCCGTTAAACCGAGGCCCCGTCTGTTCCCTCAGGTGGACGTAAAAGATCCAGGGGAGTTATCCCCAGTGTCCTGGCCAACATCACTAAAACAGATGATCTGATCATTATCCAATTGTTGTTTGTGGGAGCTTGCTGTGCGCAAATTATCTGCCGCATTTCCTATAATAGTGACTACACTTCAAAAGCAGTTAATTGGCTGTAAAGCACTTTGGGACATCCTGCGGTCGTGAAAAGTGCTGTAGAAATGCAAATCTTTTCTTTCTTGGATCTCTCCAAACCACGCGCCATTCCTCACCCATTGCAGCGGGACAGGCAACCTGCTGCCAGACTCCACCATGGCCAGCCTGAAGCAGCTGGCAGAAGTCGATGGCTGGCTCGCTACCTTTCCCTTGCTCGCGTGGCTAACTACCAAACTCACACCGGGGAGAATCAGCAACTCCACACCCAGTTGCTTTTCAGCATTACACAATGGAGTGCCAAGGACTCTCTACACCCTGCGCGAGAACGCCTCAGGAGATGGGCTCTTGGATCTCCCCTTCCCCTTCGCCAGCCTGTGCTTGTGACATCCCCCTCCCACCCCAAGGGCTTAGATTGGGAAGCTGCCTCCCTACAGGGCGAAGCACGAATTCCCACCTTATAAATATCATCATCCACGATGAGCCCCCACAGCGCCAGCTCCTCCCGGGCTGTGGCGTTTTTCTTGATGTTGCTCAGGAGTTTTTTCAAAGCCAGATGGTGCTGCTCTGGACTCAGGTTGACCTCCACAGCCAGGTCCTGCAAGATCAAACAAAATCCGGAAATCAGAACCACCACTAGAAGCATAGTTGTATACTCTGGTGCCCGTCAGCCATGGCTCAGTGGGCAGCACTCTCGCCTGAGTCAGAAGGTCGTGGGTTCAAGCCCCACTCCAGAGACTTGAGCACATAATCCAGGCCGATACTCCTGGCGCAGTACTGAGGGAGAGCCGCACTGTCGGAGGGGCAATGCTGAGGGAGCGCTGCACTGTCGGAGGGGCAATGCTGAGGGAGCGCTGCACTGTCGGAGGGGCAATGCTGAGGGAGCGCTGCACTGTCGGAGGGGCAATGCTGAGGGAGCGCTGCACTGTCGGAGGGGCAACGCTGAGGGAGAGCCGCACTGTCGGAGGGGCAATGCTGAGGGAGAGCCGCACTGTCGGAGGGGGCAACGCTGAGGGAGAGCCGCACCGTCGGAGGGGTAACGCTGAGGGAGAGCCGCACTGTCGGAGGGGTAACGCTGAGGGAGAGCCGCACTGTCGGAGGGGTAACGCTGAGGGAGCGCCGCACTGTCGGAGGGGCAACGCTGAGGGAGAGCCGCACTGTCGGAGGGGCAGTACTGAGGGAGCGCCGCACTGTCGGAGGTGCCGCCTTTCGGATGAGACGTTAAACTGAGGCCCCGTCTACTCTCTCAGGTGGACGTAAAAGATCCCACAGCCACAATTTCGAAGAAGAGCAGGTGAGTTCTCCCCGGTGTCCTGGCCAATATTTATCCCTCAAACAGGTTATCTGGTCTTCATCACATTGCTGTTTGCGGGACCTTGCTGTGACTACACTTCAAAAGTAGTTAATTGGCTGTGAAGGAATAAGCCATATAACCTATTGGGAAAAATACACCATGTTATGAAAGAATTCTGGCCTTATTAAAACATGACAAACTGGGTTTGGAAATTTAGAAACCCAACTATGAAATAGCTATGAAAGAATTCTGGCTATTGAGATAAGACAGTTGTTGACCCTGAATAAATAACCTTATTGAAACAGAAGGTGCATGGCTCTGACAAGCTGACCTTTTGGAACAAAACAATGGTTCACCCTGGATAAGGTGTTTTAATTTAAACTTCGTAAAGATGGCACATAAGATAAGGAACATCTGCCCTCATAAAGATGACATAAAATAAGGAACACCTGCCGTTCACACTGTTTTTATATGGTCAACCCAGAACACCTGAAGATGAGACAAGATTCTGGCTGATGTAGCAGTAAGAATTGCAGAGGTCGGCAGAAAGATGAAGAGAGATAATTAACTTGCATCAGCAGAAAACCTTAAAGGAAATACCACTGGAAAAGGGCATAAATATTGAACTCTCAAATGGGATATCAGACTCGCTTTAATCGGGCAAAGCGATTCTCGGCTTCAGAGGCGGCTCTGTAGTCTACCACTCTGTACCTCGGGAATCAAAGGTATTTGATATTGATGGATATCCTGTATAAGAAAACATTAAGAACTGTAATACTGTAGCAAAGTTAAGATTTAAAAGTAAGATTCTCTGTTAATAATATCATATGTTTTCTCTTTTTAGAACTGTTAAAGTTGCGATTGACTGATTCACCAACTGTAAATTGCATGTCGGTTCTTTAATAAATCTCTATATATTTTTATGAACTCATTTCTCTTATCTGGGAGGAGGAGAGCATGCCAGGGGATCTCAGAGACGCCGTAATTGTAACCATCTTCAAGGAAGGTGACAAGTCCGATTGCAGTAATTACAGAGGAGTTTCCCTGCTGTCCGCCACAGGGAAAGTCATCGCAAGAATCCTCCTCAATCGCCTTCTCCCAGTGGCCGAAGAGCTCCTCCCAGAGTCGCAATGCGGCTTCCGCCCACTAAGGGGCACAATGGACACGATCTTTACCGCGCGTCAACTACAAGAGAAATGCAGGGAACAGCACCAACCGCTGTACATGGCCTTCTTTGATCTCACAAAGGCCTTCGACACGGTCAACTGGGAGGGATTATGCAGTGTCCTCCTCAAATTTGGCTGCCCTCAAAAGTTTGTCACCATCCTCCGCCTGCTTCATGACGACATGCAAGCCATGATCCTGACCAACGGTTCCACCACAGACCCAATTCACGTACGGACCAGGGTCAAGCAAGGCTGTGTCATCGCACCAACGCTCTTCTCGATGTTCCTTGCTGCAATGCTCCATCTCACCCTCAGTAAGCTCCCCGCTGGAGTGGAGCTAATTTACAGAACTAACGGGAAACTGTTCAACCTCTGTCGCCTCCAGTCCAGATCCAAGGTCGTCCCATCCTCTGTCGTCGAATTACAGTATGCAGACGACGCTTGTGTCTGTGCTCACTCGGAGGTCGAACTCCAAACCATCGTCAACACCTTCACCGAAGCGTATGAGAGCATGGGCCTTACACTAAACATCCGTAAGACAAAGGTCCTCTACCAACCTGCCCCCGCCACACAGTACTGCCCCCCGATTATCAAAATCCACGACAAGGTCTTGGACAACGTGGACCACTTTCCATACCTCGGGAGCCTACTGTCAACAAGGGCAGACGTCGATGACGAAGTCCAACACCGCCTTCAGTGTGCCAGTGCAGCCTTCGGTCGCCTGAGGAAGAGAGTGTTTGAAAACCAGGACCTCAAACCCAGCACTAAGCTCATGGTCTACAGAGCAGCAGTGATACCCGTGCTGCTCTATGCCTCAGAGACATGGACCATGTACAGCAGGCACCTCAAAGCACTGCAGAGGTACCAATGCTGTCTCCGCAAGATCCTGCAAATCCATTGGCAGGATAGGCGCACCAACGTCAGTGTTCTCGCTCAGGCCAACATCCCCAGCATCAAAGCTTTGACTATGCTCGATCAGCTCCGATGGACAGGTCACATCGTCCGCATACCCAATATGAGACTCCCAAAACAAGCACTCTACTTGGAGCTCCGACACGGCAAGATAGCCCCAGGTGGGCAGAGGAAACGCTTCAATGACACCCTCAAAGCCTCCTTGAAAAAGTGCAACATCCCCACTGACACCTGGGAATCCCTGGCCCAAGACCGCACAAAGTGGAGGAGAAGCATCCGGGAAGGCGCCGAACACCTCGAGTCTCTTCGCCGGGAGCAAGCGGAAGCCAAGCGCAGGCAGCGCAAGGAGAGCACGTCAACCCAAGCACCCCACCCACCCACCCCTTCAACCACCGTCTGCCCCACCTGTGACAGAGACTGTAGGTCCCGCATTGGACTCATCAGTCACCTGAGAACTCATTTTTAGTGTGGAAGCAAGTCATCCTCGGTTCCGAGGGACTGCCTAAGAAGAAGAAGATATATTTTTAGAATTGTCTCGCATAAGTCTTCTGTATCAAAAACTCGCGAACTCAATCTCTGTACACTCTTTGGTGAAGAGTTGCAGAATTCTGAGGGAGTTTTCCGGACCCTCATAATATCCGGGACACTGCAGTCTGGAGGACGGTAACATTCTCGGGTTGTTCCTTTTCTTTAGGGAGAGATAGCCCGGACCTTTAGACCCAATTCAGCGTCTTTAGGATTCGGCTACCTCAAACTTTAGTTGAAAGTGTGAGTATCTGAGAAATACGCCTGATCCGGGGTAGCCCTAAAGGGGCTAGGACTAGTAAATATCCTTTCAAAGCGCTTTGGGACGTCCTGAGATAGTGAAAGGTGCTATATAAGTGCAAGTCTTTCTGAAAGATCTCATAAGGAACAGCCGCTGCCATCAGGGGTAAATTTAAGCTCTAGTGGATTGGAATAATCACGGTTTACCACTGGGTAGTAAACATGCCAAAAAAGTCAGAAGAGTCCGTGTAGTCTGACAGTCAGTGTATCTACCATCGACACCTTCTCGGGATCAATAGCCTGGCTCACTCGCGGAAGCAGTCCAAGTCTTACTTTTATTTGACTCACACTGCCTGATATCTACTTATATGATAACATAACCCGGGGATGTAACATTAGTATCCCCATGCGACCCGGAACAGATCTCGTGTCTTTCGTACATGTATTTCTCCAATCTCTTCAGTTGAAGAGAGGTTGATAGACACATTAAGCTGCTTTAATACACAGTAAGGTGAACACACAGCAACAGTTCTGATCAGATTCACCTTGGTGCAATTGGTGAAACTTATGTTCACATATTGATATAAAAACAATGAATGCACTACAGTACCCCACTTTGGTGGGTTCTTCGAGTTGACTTAAACAGAAAAACTCCTGTGCAGTCTGTCCTACATCCTAGGGCAGAATCTCCTCTCCCCGCAGTGTCTTGATTTTCTTAGCCTGCCTTTTGCAGCCTGCACAGCATCCTGTTACCCTGAAAGCCCTTTTCTATTTAACGGACAACACAATATTCCCTTTAAACTGCGTGCGTGCGCACAGCAATCTTGAAGATACGGCGCAGGCCGCTCACAAGCTCTCAATGCGCGTCCGGCAAAACATTTAAAGGTACTACCGCACACAACGAAGATATTTTAGAGCGAACACTGGCTCGAGGTGATTTTTTCGATTACCTGGAGCAGCTAATGAATTGCCTGTTGCCAAGTCCCTGAGGATAACACCTTCTAATTAACCACCTTCCCAGGAGCCTTTTCCCCTCACCTTGTGAAAGCACACTTGTGCTTAAAAAATTCCAATGCAACTCATTTTCAATTACTCTCTGTGGAAAAATGTCAACATCCTGAAAGGTGAGAACTGCTTTCCATCTTCCCCCAGGACCACACTTTGTGCAAGTCACGTTTCAACCACTTTGTCTAAGAGGGCCAGATTTAAAGTGACTGAAGGGTCGAACGCCATTCTCATTATTAATGTGATTTCTACCGGTGCTCTTTGATAAATTAATTCTCGAGGCTTGGGCATGTTGGCAAGGCTGACATTTATTGCCCATCCCTAGTTACCCTCAAGAAGTGCTGATACAACTGAGTGACTTGCTGGGCCACTTCAGAGGGCGGTTAAAAGTCAACCACGTTGGTGTGGGTCTGGAGTCACATTTAAAAAAAATTAGTTTATGGGATGTGGGCGTCGCTGGCAAGCCGCCTTCTTGAACCGCTGCAGTCCGTATGGTGAAGGTGCTCTCACAGTGCTCTTAGGGAGGGAGTTCCAGGATTTTGACCCAGCGACGATAAAGGATCGGCGATATACTTCTAAGTCAGGATGGTGTGTGACTTGGAGGGGAACTTGGAGGTGGTGGTGTTCCCATGCGCTTGCTGCCCTTGTCCTTCTAGGTGGAATAGGTCGCGGGTTTGGGAGGTGCTGCCGAAGAAGCCTTGGTGAGTTCCTGCAGTGCATCTTGTAGATGGTGCACACTGCAGCCACGGTACGCCAGTGGTGGAGGGAGTGAATGTTTAAGGTGGTGGATGGGGTGCCAATCAAGCGGGCTGCTTTGTCCTGGATGGTGTCGAGCTTCTTGAGTGTTGGTGGAGCTGCACTCATCCAGGCAAGTGGAGAGTATTCCATCATGCTCCTTACTTGTGCCTTGTAGATGGTGGAAAGGCTTTGAGGAGTCAGGAGGTGAGACACTCGCCGCAGAATACCTAGCCTCTGACCTGCTCTTGTTGCCACAGTATTTATGTGGTTGGTCCAGTTAAGTTTCTGGTCAATGGTGACCCCCAGGATATTGATGGTGGGAGATTCGGCGATGGTAATGCTGTTGAATGTCAAGGGGTGGTGGTTAGACTCTTGCTTGTTGGAGATAGTCATTGCCTGGCACTTCTGTGGTGCAAATGTTACCTGCCACTTATCAGCCCAAGCCTGAACGTCGTCCCAAACCCACAACCTCCACCACCTAGAAGGACAAGGGCAGCAGACACATGGGAACACCATCACGTACAAGTTTCCCTCCAAGTTACACACCATCCTGACTTGGAAGTATATCGGCCGTTCCCTCATCGTCGCTGGGTCAAAATCCTGGAACTCCCCCCGTAACTGCACTATGGGAGCAACTTCACCACACGGACTGCAACGGTTCAAGGCGGCGGCTCACCACCACCTTCTCAAGGGCAATTAGGGATGGGCAATAAATGCTGGCTTTGCCAGCGATGCCCACATCCCAGGAATTAATTTAAAAAATCATAACCACGACGCAACTGTACCCCCAATTTTGGGGCTGGTATTCAGTGATTCCACCCATTTTCACCATAAATTGGTGGACATGCTGAATACTCAACTCCTGCCTCTAAAGGCCTCTTTTGTTGCATCTTTCTCTAGTTTATCAATACTGCTATGGTCAGCGCTCCCTGGACCTTCCCCTGATGTCTAAGCTATAAATACACCCTCCTACGGCCTTTCTTGCATCTGCAATGTGTTGAAATCAAGACACCACGTCTCTGACTCTTCCATATGGCCTCAGAATTGTGAGACTCCTTCTCTTTCTCAGTCTTCCCTCCCTCCTATAAATGGATGGGCTTTGCATCTTAAGTGTGATATCACCCAACCCACCATCTTCTTGATTCATCTAATCAACCTGGCGGTGTCCTACAGAACAGGGGCGAGTGCTTCACTTAGGTTAAGGGGAGATTTAATAGAGTTGTTCAAAATCATGAGGGGTTCTGATAGAGTGGATCGGGAGAAACTGTTTCCAGTGGCAGGAGAATCAGTAACCAGAGGACACAGATTTAAGATAATTGGCAAAAGAACCAGAGGGCAAATAAGGAGAATGTTTTTTACGCAGCGAGTTGTTGTGATCTGGAATGCACTGCTTGAAAGGGCGGTGGAAGCAGATTCAATAATAACTTTCAACAGGGAATTGGATAAATACTTGAAGAAGAGAAAGAGGGGGCTATGGGGAAAGAGCAGGGGAGTGGGATTAATTGGAGAGCTCGACCAAAGAGCCGGCACAGGCACGATGGGCTGAATGGCCTACTTCTGTGTTGTGTGATTCTATGATAAAGAAAAAGTTGACATCACTATTACTGCAAACAAACTCTGCTGAGCCAAACATCAGGCATCTGCCCACAGTGGCCAACGGCATTGGTTAGACAGCATTCTCTTCCAGACACAAAGACACATTTAAAGAAGCATTGAAAGGGGAAGTGGAAGAAAATTAGCAGAACCGCTACTTGCCCTCATTGCGCGGAAATCCTTCCTCATCTGATCGGGTATCCCAGTCATGAAGGACAGCTCGGGCACGAGAAGGATTTCGCTGTGGATAATCTAACAAAAAATGGACAAAGGCTAAATTTTAAAAATCGGCCTTGGTATTGAGACCAGCTTACCCACAGAAAATAATCAATCTCTAGTCCTACACTAAGTGGGTGATTCCATTCAGACCTACACTTCCGAACCAGCACCGTGCAACAGGTAAACGCCATATCTTGATGGCACAAACACGAATCCCAACACACGTCATACAACACACTCCAGGAAGGATGTCGATGCCTTGGAGAAGGTGCAGAGAAGATTTACTAGAATGGTACCAGGAGAGACTAGAGAAGCTGGGATTGTTCTCTGTAGAGCAGAGAAGGTTAATGAGAGATTTAATACAGGTGTTTGAAATAATGAATGGTTTTGATAGAGTAGATAGGGAGAAACTGTTCCCACTGGCAGGAGGGTCGGTAACCAGAGGACAGAGATTTAAGATAATTGGTGAAAGAACCAGAGGGAGATGAGGAGAATTCTTTTTACGCAGCGAGTTATGATGACCTGGAATGCTCTGCCTGAAAGGGCGGTGGAAGCAGATTCAACAGTAACTTTCAAAAGGGAATTGGACAAATACTTGAAGCGGAGAAAATTTGCAGGGATATGGGAAACAAGCAGGGGAGTGGGATTCATTGGAGAGACCCTATGATTCTATGTCGCACCTGTCCCTGTGGTCCACGCTTCTGCTTGGGTCGATGTACGAGGAGAGGCTGGTGCAGGTCCTGGATGCTAATCCCATAGGTTTTGCTGCAATAGTAAATTCAACATGTCAATGACAGCAGCTTAACCCCCACTAAAGTGATCAGTGAGACAACACGCCACTACTTCACAGGAGGAGATTGCGACTATCACTCCATATTCTGGTAACTAAACACCTGCTGACCTGTAATAGTCACAAAAGGTAATGTCCCTCCCATCGGCCATCCGGAAGGAGCTCGATGGAGCCTTGTCCCAGTCAATGTCGTCAATGCGGTAGGTGCGATTGTTGTATTTGGTCATTATGATGCTGCCCACCAACTGCTTCGTACAGTCGTCCTGGAAGTTCTCACTGCTCTTCTGGTATATAGCCTGCCTGCAAAGAAAGGCATCACACGGGGTACAACACGCTGGCGTGAACAGAAGGAAATAGAACTCAACAAGAATGCGGAACTCGCTACCACAAGGAGTGGTTGAGGTGAACAGCATAGATGCATTTAAGGGGAAGGATAAGTACATGAGGGAGAAAGGAATAGAAGGATGTGCTGATAGGATTAGATGAAGAGAGGTGGGAGGAGGCTCGTGTGGAGCATAAACACCGGCACAGACCAGTTGAGCCGAACAGCCTGTTTCTGTGCTGTAAATACTAGAAAGCTGGAGGGGAGCATACACATTACACAGAGTTTGCAACAGGGAGGGTGGAATAAGAAACCAGGAAGGAACTAGACAAGATTCTTGTCAACAAATGGGACTCAGGGTTATTAGAAACAAGTATACTGTGGATAGGTGGGCCAGATGGGCTGAAGGGCCTCTCCTGCCCAAAACTGTTACTGTGGCACTAACCCAGCATCATTACAATGGACAATCTCTAAGGAGCAAACACAAAGCTACCACCAGAAAACAGCACAGGAGGAGGCCATTCAGCCCCTCGGGCCTGCTCTGCCATACAATTAGACCATGGATGATTTGTACCTCAACGCCATTTGTGCGCCGTTGCTCCATATCCCTCGATACCCTTACCCAACAAAAATCTACCGATCTCAGGCTTGAAAGCCCCAATTAACCCCCAGCATCCATGGTCTTTTAGGAGACAGTTCCAGATTTCCACTACCTTTGTGTGCAAAAGTGCTTCCTGATTTTACTCCTGAACGACCTAAGATTATGTCCCCTTGTTCTCGATTCCTCACCAGAGAAAATAGTTTCTCTCTATCTACCCTAGGCAAATACTTTTAACATTTTAAACACCTCGATCAGATCACCCCTCAATCTTCTATACTCAAGAGAATACAAGACCAAGTTCATGCAACCTGTCCTCATAATTTAACCCTCTAAGGAACAATGGATTCAAGGCTAAAACCAGTGGCAGTGGAATAGAGAAAACAAAAATACCATAAATCTACCAATCTTCAGACTGGTGCATGAGTAATTCAGAATCTAAAGTATGCTGGCGGAATCTCCTCCCCTGGGATCATGCGTTCAATGCTGCCAGCCTGCTTACCCAGGGTTAGTGAGTACAGCAAGTCAGGAAAGTAAATACTTCAGGAAGGAAGATTCACCTAGAGTTTAAGCACAGCTTGTCTGGAGGTCAAAAAAGAGCACTTTTGAAAGTACAGTGGGTTACTAGATTAGGAGATGCTAAACCAAGTTATAAAGACCACATCTCGGCGGAACGAAGAGGAATGAGTTAAATATGCAGGAACTTAAACCGATACTCACATAATATCGATGACAGAATCGTTACGGACTACTTTATGGGATACATCAACCAGTAACATCAATCCTCCATCAGTCCTTCGAATGCTTGCTGAGTATCCTGGCCATATCTGCAGCCTGCACAACAGAAACTCCCCTTAGAAACACAAAACTGAAAACTGTCCTTGGCTGAGACAACCTGGCAAGTCCACATTTGTTGCCCGTCTCCAGTTGCCTGCTTTCTCGTGATTGGCAGGTTCCGGTCCCTCAATCTTCGCTGTAACCCTATCCGCGGCTCTCCTATAATACCCAGAACGACAAGCAATACTCCAACTGAAGCCTAACTGATCTCTTGAATAAATTCAAATTCACTTCCTTGTTTTATATTCACTGTCCGCATGTATAAAACCCAGAATCCCATCTGCCTTCCCTGCCACCTTACAAGCTCTATACGCTGATGCTCCTCATTTGCTGTTTCCACCCCACCCCCGTTCTAAGTCTTATTATTTTAGGCTTTCACTGTTCATTTCCCCCCCCAAAATGTACTAGTTCACATCTCTCTGCATTAAACTGCGTCTGCCACCTCTTTGCCCACTCTGTGAAGCTGTCCATCTCCTACAATTCCTTGCAGTTAGGGGACTGAAGGATGAGGAAAGGTTAGAAAAACTCTTTGGACGTGAAAGGTGGCAAATGAGAGGGGACCTTACAGAAGTGTAGAAATTAATTATTGGAACAGAAAGGTTAATCCTGTTAAATGGTAAGTTGAGGACTAATGTCAGCAAGTGCTGCTTCTTCTATATACACAGGCTGATCTGTGGATAGGGAAACGGAGGAAATATTTGGAGGAGGCAGCTAGTTCATCGTGTTGCCAGGTTTCATGGGCTTCTATCGAAAGGTAAGCTACGGGGGACAATTGGCTCCCTCCTCCGCACTATGCCAGCCAATCTGTAATAACCAGGTTGGTAGTGTACTCCTTTTCCGAGGATTGGAAGGACATTTAATATCCTCCCACCCTCAGGCACTGCTCCAGTTCTTTATGAAGCTCTAAAAAAAGACCTCCCGATGCATCGCTAATTTCCTCCTTTAATTCCTGCAGATTCTGGGATGTACCCCACCTGACTCAGACCCACTGGCTATTTAAGCAGTCACAACGAGGTCATTAATAGGCTGTTGAAAATGATATTGTGCCATTAACCACACTCACCTGTATTGAGGGAGAACAATTGCATTTTTTGGGTCATAGAAATTTCGTCCAACCAATTTTAATTCCAGAATCCTCATAGCTCTGTATAAAAAGAAAGCAGTGTGTTCAATACAATGGCACCCTTACAGACTAGCTAGTCCCTTGCAATATACAGTGAAATAAAGGTCAAGGATCAGTCACAGTGCCCACTATACCAGTCACCACCAAAACATACTTACTGAAAATCCACAGAAACACAGCCTGGCATCACACTCCAGCCTAGACCGTATCCTCCGCCTTCCTCAGGGCCCCGTCTTGTACTTAAGAGTTTCTGCTGCTGTGGTATATCACTCCCTACTATTCCTCTTCAATTCTGGGTTGCTGCAATTATCCCTCAAACTTCCTTCTCTGCTCACAGAATTGGTTCTTCGTCAGTAGCTTTAGAATGCGAGTCGAGGGGTACGAGCCCAGATCGAGGGGTAACACGAGTCGAGGGGTACGAGCCCAGATCGAGGGGTAACACGAGTCGAGGGGTGCGAGCCCAGATCGAGGGCTGAGGGGTAACACGAGTCGAGGGGTACGAGCCCAGATCGAGGGGTACGAGCCCAGATCGAGGGCTGAGGGGTAACACGAGTCGAGGGGTACGAGCCCTAATCGAGGGGTACGAGCCCAGATCGCGGGCTGAGGGGTAACACGAGTTGAGGGGTGCGAGCCCCGATCGACGGCTGAGGGGTAACGCGAGTCGAGGGGTAACACGAGTCGAGGGGTGCGAGCCCCAATCGAGGGCTGAGGGGTAACACGAGTCGAGGGGTGTGAGCCCCGATCGAGGGCTGAGGGGTAACACGAGTCGAGGGGTGCGAGCCCCGATCGAGGGCTGAGGGGTAACGCGAGTCGAGGGGTAACACGAGTCGAGGGGTGCGAGCCCCAATCGAGGGCTGAGGGGTAACACGAGTCGAGGGGTGTGAGCCCCGATCGAGGGCTGAGGGGTAACACGAGTCGAGGGGTGTGAGCCCCGATCGAGGGCTGAGGGGTAACACGAGTCGAGGGGTACGAGCCCAGATCGAGGGCTGAGGGGTAACACGAGTCGAGGGGTACGAGCCCAGATCGAGGGCTGAGGGGTAACACGAGTCGAGGGGTGTGAGCCCCGATCGAGGGCTGAGGGGTAACACGAGTCGAGGGGTGTGAGCCCCGATCGAGGGCTGAGGGGTAACACGAGTCGAGGGGTACGAGCCCAGATCGAGGGCTGAGGGGTAACACGAGTCGAGGGGTACGAGCCCAGATCGAGGGCTGAGGGGTAACACGAGTCGAGGGGTACGAGCCCAGATCGAGGGCTGAGGGGTAACACGAGTCGAGGGGTGCGAGCCCCGATCGAGGGCTGAGGGGTAACACGAGTCGAGGGGTACGAGCCCAGATCGAGGGCTGAGGGGTAACACGAGTCGAGGGGTACGAGCCCAGATCGAGGGCTGAGGGGTAACACGAGTCGAGGGGTACGAGCCCAGATCGAGGGCTATGGGGTAACACGAGTCGAGGGGTACGAGCCCCGATTGAGGGCTGAGGGGGGTGGATGGGGTAGATGAAGGTTCAACTGCTTCTCCGAGGTCCAAGTGGCTGCAGCCCATCTCGAATCACCCTGGGTTTCTTTGCTCCAAATCAGGTTCAGTTCGGCCTGCTCGGTTTCAGTAATATCTGTTGCTGCCCGAGGCGGATCCCATTTCCTTTCCATTATGGAATGGATTCACGTTGCTCAATGTATCTCCCTCAACATTGAACGGGTTATTGTGTCTTTCGCACATGCCCTCACGTACATCTCTCCAATCTTTCAGTAGGTACACTTTTTAAACGCTTTAGCGAGATGAAGCCAGAATGAAATATTAAGCAGTTTTATTTCTCAGGCAGAAGAACATACAGAGCAACAATGATCGGACTCACTTAATCCAATCAATACAACTTGCCTTCACACAGTGCAAAATAATAAACGCACTACGCTTCCCCACATCAGTGGGTCATCATACTTGACAAAACAAAATAACTTCTAACTCCCCTCCTCTATCCTAACTGAGGCTCAACAAAAGCCCGCCCAGGCAGCTTTCTGTTTAAAAACCTGTCAGTGTGCGTTTCTATCCCTATTTTATCTCACAACCCGAAAGGAGGTGCCTACGGCAGACAACCCCTGTTCAACATTCAGGAGCAAGGACTTCCCAACACAATGGGCGGGAGGTATTCCTCAATTACCGAGACAGGTTAACAAATGACTTGCTTTTGGTCTTTGGGGAACCAACCTCAAAGCCTAGCAATGAGCAGTCCAATCACCTTTCATCTCCAGTGCTCTTTAAAAAAAAATTATGTGAATACACTTTGCTTTAAAAACCCTACATTTAAATGCAACTCTTTCCAAATCCTCTCTGTGGAAAACTGGTTAAAAAAATCCCAAAGAGAGAGAAAGAGAGAGAGAGTAAAAGAGAGAAGAGAAAGAGAGAGATAAAGCCAAAGAGAGAGAAAGTGAGATGATCCGTGTAAGCTGTTTGCACAAGGAGACAGCACCCATATTACCTTCTGAATACCACGTTGTAGTAAGGGATGCAGAGATCAGAGCTTGGCTGCAGGATCTTGGTCATTTGAATTTTGATGTTCACCTCCGAGCCGTCAGTTTTTCTTTGTGATTTGAGAATGACCACCTAGCATGAAACACCAGATTAAGATCGCGGCTTCAAGCGATGCACAAATTGGAATAGCCCAGTTTCAGGACAGCTTCTCGAGCATCTGACTCTGGAGTCATTGCCAAACACCAAAGCGCAAACCTGAGCCGGTTTAGCCTCACTGCGACTGCATAAAGAGCATCTTTAGGAGGCACCACCTCCTGTTTCCCATATTTAGCATTGGCAATGCAGAAATAATGACGTTATTTAATATTACAGAAAGTTAATAGTTTCAAACAATTGCCCAATGGAAAACCTTTTCTATTTTACAACAGATCCTGCGCTACAAACTGTGACCCATCACCCCTGTGCTCGCTGACCTACATTGGCTCCCAATCCACCAATGCCTCGATTTTAAAAATTCTCATCCTTGTTTTCAAATCCCTCAATGGCCTCACCCCTCCCCATCTCTGTAACCTCCTCCAGCCCTATAACTGGCCCCCCCCACCCCCCGAGATCTCTGCGTTCCTCCAATTCTGGCCTATTGTGCATGCCTTACTTCCTTCACTCCACCACTGGCGGCCGTACCTTCAGGTGTCTAGGCCCCAAGCTCAAATTCCCTCCCTCAATCCTCTCTCTCCTCCTTTAAGACTCTCCTTAAAACCCACCTCTTTGACCAAGCTTTTGTGTGGCTCAGTGTCAAATTTAGTCTGATTCTGCTCCAATGAAGCGCCTTGGGATATTATTTGCCAATAATATTGAAGGCTCTTGACTTTACGTTAAGATTTGGATCCATGAGCCTGCCATTGCTTTAAAACTAAACAAGCCCCCGATCCCTGGGATCGATACTATGCAGAGTGACGTTCGGTGCAATCGCTCGCTGAGTCCCTGAACACGTCTCTCCCAGAATGCACAGCAGTGATGAAAATGATTTTTGTTGCCGACAGGCTGAGATTTTATTTTGAAAATTTATGTTGGAGATTTGAACAGATTTGGGGGGGGGGGGGGGGGGGGGAGAGTATTTTACAAGTGCTGCCTGTTCTAAGACAACATTTTCCTTCAAAGTTCAAAATACAGGCCAAATCCCAAAATCATGAATGTTTAAGGACATGTCGTAGGAAACCTTCCACAAGCCACCCTTAGTGTCATTGTTACATCTTGGAACCGGAGGGATTCATTCTCTTCAGGGAGTGCTCTAAATGGCCTTTTCTCAGTCATAAACTTATTCTTACATAGAAGCTCCGCAAACCTGGAAATATATATATATATACACACACACACACACGAGAAAGAAAGAAAGGATGTCCCAAAGCGTTTCACAACCACTTTTGAAGTGCAGCTACTGCTGTGAAGTACGCAAATATGGCAGCCACTTTGCACACAGCAAGCTCCCACAAACAGCAATGAGACAAATGGTCACTTAATCTGTTTTTAGTGATGTTGGTTGAGAGATAAATATTGGCAGGGGAGAACTCCCCTGCTCTTCTTCCAATAGTGGCAGTGGGACCATTTACCTCCACCCGAGGGGGTTGGCAGGGCCTCGGTTTAACGTCTGATCCGAAAGACGACCCCTCCGACAGTGCAGCACTCCCTCAGTACTGCCCCTCCGACAGTGCAGCGCTCCCTCAGTACTGCCCCTCCGACAGTGCAGCGCTCCCTCAGTACTGCCCCTCCGACAGTGCGGCGCTCCCTCAGTACTGCTCCTCCGACAGAGCACTCCCTCAGTACTGCCCCTCCGACAGTGCAGCGCTCCCTCAGTACTGCCCCTCCGACAGTGCAGCGCTCCCTCAGTACTGCCCCTCCGACAGTGCAGCACTGCCTCAGTACTGCCCCGCCGACAGTGCAGCGCTCCCTCAGTACTGCCCTCCGACAGTGCAGCGCTCCCTCAGTACTGCCCCGCCGACAGTGCAGCGCTCCCTCAGTACTGCCCCGCCGACAGTGCAGCGCTCCCTCAGTACTGCCCCGCCGACAGTGCAGCGCTCCCTCAGTACTGCCCCGCCGACAGTGCAGCACTCCCTCAGTACTGCCCCGCCGACAGTGCAGCACTCCCTCAGTACTGCCCCGACAGTGCAGCACTCCCTCAGTACAGCCCCTCCGACAGTGCGGCACTCCCTCAGTACTGCCCCTCCGACAGTGCAGCACTCCCTCAGTACTGCCCCGCTGACAGTGCGGCGCTCCCTCAGTACTGCCCCTCCGACAGTGCAGCGCTCCCTCAGTACTGCCCCTCCGACAGTGCAGCGCTCCCTCAGTACTGCCCCTCTGACAGTGCAGTGCTCCCTCAGTACTGCCCCTCCGACAGTGCAGCGCTCC
>CM059441.1:78658059-78766142 GCA_030390025.1 Squalus acanthias | reverse complement strand
CCCCACCACCACCTCCACCTCCACCTGTAATATTTCCAAGTTTGCTGACGACACAAAACTAGGTGGGATTGTGAGTGTGAGGATGATGCAAAGAGGCTTCAAGGCGATTTAGACAAGTTGAGTGAGTGGGCAAATACATGGCAGATGCAGTATAACGTGGATAAATGTGAAGTTATCCACTTCGGTAGGAAAAACAGAAAGGCAGAGTATTATTTAAATGGTGATAGATTGGGAAATGTTGATGTACAAAGGGACCTGGGTTTCCTTGTACACCAGTCACTGAAAGCAAACATGCAGGTGCAGCAAGCAGTTAGGAAGGCAAATGGTATGTTGGCCTTCATTGCAAGAGGATTTGAGTACAGGAGCAAGGATGTCTTACTACAGTTGTACAGGGCCTTGGTGAGACCACACCTGGAGTACTGTGTGCAGTTTTGGTCTCCTTACCTAAGAAAAGATATACTTGCCATAGAGGGAGTGCAGCGAAGGTTCACCAGACTGATTCCTGGGATGGCAGGACTGTCGTTTGAGGAGAGATTGGGTCGACTAGGCCTGTATTCACTAGAGTTTAGAAGAATGTAAGGGGATCTCATTGAAACGTATAAAATTCTGACAGGGCTAGACAGACTGGATGCAGGGAGGATGGTTCCCCTGGCTGGGGGGTCTAGAATGAGGGGTCACAGTCTCAGGATACGGGGTAGGACATTTAGGACGGAGATGAGGAGAAATTTCTTCACTCAGAGGGTGGTGAACCTGTGGAATTCTCTACCACAGAAGGCTGTGGAGGCCAAGTCACTGAATATATTTAAAAAGGAGATAGATAGATTTCTAGACACAAAAGGCATCAAGGAGTATCAGGAGAGAGTGGGAAAATGGTATTGAGATAGAGGATCAACCATGATCATATTGAATGGCGGAGCAGGCTCGAAGGGCCGAATGGACTACTCCTGCTCCTATTTTTCTATGTTTCTATGAATTGGGTTTGGCAGGAGATTCCCCATCAAGCACAGTGCCAATGGGTGGCAAAGAATATTGGAAAGTTCAATGGGTGACCTGTAAAGTGCAACAGCAGGAGAAGATAGAAGGAATTTGGCACCTGAAAAGGTGGCAGAAATGGTGGAGGAGATGGAGGGGGCTGAAGCAGGGGGAACAGTGCAATGATAGGGTGGGGGAGCGGTACAATGCTGGGGCTGGGGGAGCAGTGCAATGATGGAAACATAGAAAAATAGGAGCAGGAGTTAACCTCACAACTCACAATCCCTCCTAGTTTCGTGTCGTCAGCAAACTTGGAAATATTACATTTGATTCCCTCATCCAAATCATTGATATATATAGTTATAATTCTGTCTTCACATGATAATTTTTGTCTGTTTACCCTTTTGTTGAGCACCTTGGGATGTTTTACAACATTTATATTAGCACCTTTAACGTAAAACATCCTTAGGCATTTCACAGGAGCGTTATCAAACAATGTGGAGACACCGAGCCACATAAAGGGATATTAGGACAGGTGAACTAGTAGGTTTTAAGGAGTGTCTTAAAAGGAGGAAACAGAGGCAGAGAGGTAAAGGCAGGGAATTCCAGAACTTAGGACACATATTATAAAAAGGATATATAGAGACACTGGAACAGGTGTAAAAAAAATTTACTAGAAAGATACCAGAACTGAGAGGTTATACCAATCAGGAAAGGTTGAACAGGCTGGGGCTCTTTTTTCTAGAAAAGTGAAGGCTGAGGGGTGACCTGATAGAGGACCTTAAAATTACAAAGGGGTTTAATAGGGTAGACGTAGAGAAGATGTTTCCACTTGCGGGGGAGAACTAGGGGCCATCGATATAAGATAATCACTAATAAATCCAATAGGGAATTCAGGAGAAACTTCTTTACCCAAAGAGTGGTGAGAATGTGGAACTCGCTACTAGAGGGAGTGGTTGAGGTGAATAGTATAGATGCATTTAAGGAGAAGTTAGATAAACACAGGAGGGAGAAAGGAATAGGATATGGTGATAGAGTGAGATGAAGAGGGGTGGGAGGAGGCTCGTGTGGAGCATAAACATTGGCACGGACTAGTGGGGCCGAATGGCCTGTTTCTGTGCTGTACATTCTATGCAGGGAGGATGTTTCACCTGGCTGGGGGGTCTAGGACGAGGGGTCACAGTCTCAGGATACAGGGTAGGACATTTAGGACTGAGAGGAGGAGAAATTTCTTCACTCAGAGGGTGGTGAACCTGTGGAATTCTCTACCACAGAAGGCTGTGGAGACCAAGTCACTGAATATATTTAAGAAGGAGGAAGATAGATTTCTAGACACAAAAGGCATCAAGGGGTATGGGGAGAGAGCGGGAATATGGTATTGAGATTGATCAGCCATGATCATATTGAATGGCGGAGCAGGCTCGAAGGGCCGAATGGACTACTCCTGCTCCTATTTTTCAATGTTTCTAGAAGTACTTCATTGGCTGTAAAGCACTTTGGGATGTCCTGAGGTCAGGAAAGGGACTGTATTAATGCAAGTACTTTCTTCCTTCTTTCTTACCTGCCACTTCTGAGCCTGAGGCTGTCCTGGAGACTGGCCTGGGCTGCTTCTCTTATTGAAGGAGTTGTGAATGGAGCTGACCAGCAGGCAGAGGCTGTGGCATGTCACTGGGCTGGGCTGGATGGGGGCAGAGGCTGTGGCATGTCACTGGGCTGGGCTGGATGGGGGCAGAGGCTGTGGCATGTCACTGGGCTGGATGGGGGCAGAGGCTGTGGCATGTCACTGGGCTGGGCTGGATGGGGGCAGAGGCTGTGGCATGTCACTGGGCTGGATGGGGGCAGAGGCTGTCTAATTGCGAGCTTGCTGCTGGATGTGAGCTGCTCTGTGACTGGTTCCCCTCAACAGTCAGGCCCTGGGGGAGCTGCGAGAGCGCATGCGCGGCTTGGCGGGCCGGGCCGGAAAGGCCGGTGGGGCTGCGCGTGCGCACTGACGGGCGGCGGGCGATGGCGGTGAACCTGAGTCGGAACGGGCCCGCGCTGCAGGCCGCCTACCGGGAGGTGGTGAGCGACAAGAGCGCCACTGACTGGTGAGCACCGGGCCGAGTGAGGCGGGGGGTGTTTCCGGGCATTTGGGGGGGGTGAGTCTGTAACCCAGGGTTACCCAGGATTGGGGGTCTGTAACCCTGGGTTACCCGGGGTTGGGGGGGGGGGGGTGGTCTGTAACCCTGGGTTACCCGGGGTTGGGGGTCTGTAACCCAGGGTTACCCAGGATTGGGGGTCTGTAACCCTGGGTTACCCGGGGTTGGGGGGGGTGGTCTGTAACCCTGGGTTAGGGGGTCTGTAACCCGGGGTTGGGGGGTTGGTGGGTCTGTAACCCTGGGGTTGGGGGGGGGGGGGTGGGTCTGTAACCCTGGGGTTGGGTGGTGGTCTGTTACCCAGGGTTACCTGGGGTTGGGGGGGGGGGGGGTGGTCTGTAACCCTGGGGTTTGGGGGGGCGGTGGGTATGTAACCCTGGGTTACCAGGCGCCCAGTGATTTGGGGCTATGTGGGAGAATGGGTCTGGGATTGTGGGAGCCTGGGGGAAGGCCTGCTTCATGACTCCTGCAGCTAACCTTTAAACTCCATTGTAAAGGATTGAGAAGCCTAGGAGGTAGGCTCGGCTCACTTGAAGGACACAAAAAAGGTCGAAAAGAATAAAGAAAGAAAGAAGTTGCATTTCTATACTGCCTTTCACAACATCAGGATGTCCCAAAGCGCTTTACAGCCAATCAAGTATTTTTGAAGTGTAGTCACTGTAGGGAAATGCGGCAGCCAATTTGTACCACAAACAATGACACAATGACCAGATAATCAGTTAGTGATGTTGGTTGAAGGATAAATATTTACCAGGACACCGGGGAGAACTCCCCAGCTGCTCTTCGAAATAGTGCCATGGGATCTATTTCACCCACCTGAGAGAGCAGACGGGGTCCTCAGTTTAACGTCTCATCCGAAAGACGGCACCTCCGACAGTGCAGCACTCCGTCAGTACTGCACTAGACTGTCAGCCTGGATTATGTGCTCAAGTCTGTGGAGTGGGGATTGAATTTGAGGCCTCTTGACTCGGAAGGCGAGAGTGCTGCCCACTGAGCCACGGCCGTCACCCAGTTGGTTAGGTGATGGGTTTGAACGGATTGTAGGAGGAATGGGAGACTAAAAGAGATGAGGAGCTTTGCATCTTTGCGATGCTGAGAAAGAATGAGTTTGAAGTAGGAGACCGTGCAATGGATCAAAACAGCGAAGGAGGATAAAGCGTGTGTATGGATCAGGTGTTTGCGGTTCAGGAAGAGTGAGCTGGGGTTGTACCGATTGTGAGATATATAATTGATGTGCATCGGGAAGTTGTGAATGATCGCCATTTATTGCAGTTTTAGCAAGTGCTTTGTGAAATAAGGAACATATCAGCTGGTCTAGAAATGGGAAGGGCAGTAAATCAGGAACCAGGGCAGTAATTGCACAATAGAGCAGATCAGAATGAACTGGCTTTATTCTGGTGCTTGCTGTTCACACTCCACCTAGACTATAATATTAGGGATTTTAGTTTTAATCCTGCTACATTTTCTTTAACTGCTTCCCCTTGATTTCAGTTTAACTTCCCTTCCCTTTTCTATAACTCTGTCCACGACCTTGCCTCACCCTATCTCTGCAAAAACCTTCTCGACCTCCATCTCTTGAGCCAAGCGTGACCTCACAATTCCGAAACACACTTCCTGGATCGGCGTTCACTCCAGCACCTGTCAGTAAGGTGTTTGGGGACTATTTCTTTGTAATTAAGAATGTTCTACAAATTCAAGTTGTATTTCATGTTTAACATTTTAAAATTACATCGAATTTGCAGCACAGAAATAGGCCTAACAGGTCCGTGCTGGTGTTTATGCTCCACACAAGCCTCCTCCCACCCTACTTCATCTTACCCCATCATCATATTCCCTCATGTGTTTATCTAGCTTCCCCTTAAATGCATCTATACTATTCGCTTCAACCACTTCCGGTGGTAGCGAGTTCCACATTCTCACCACTCTTTGGGTAAAGAAGTTTCTCCTGAATTACCTATTGGATTTATTAGTGACTATCTTATATTTATGGCCCCTAGTTCTGGCCTCCCCCACAAGTGGAAACATCTCTGTCTACCTTATCAAACTCCTTCAGAATTTTAAAAACTCTTTATCAGGTCACCCCTCAGCCTTCTCTTCTAGAGAAAAGAGCCCTCGGTTTTTGTACAGTTTTATAAATTAGCACTTTCAGTAAACTTGGGCCTGTTGCTTCATGCATTATATAAAAGCAAAACCTGTCCAGATTTTAAAGGTAAACTTGTGAAAGAATGTGGAAATATTTCTTTAGTGCTTAACAACACTTTCACAATAAAGATGCAGAGAGGAAACGTGCAGGCCAGTAAAACTTCACAAACGTGATCTGTTCATTTGACGGTTAACCTCAGTTCACAGCGTCCTGCGGCTACTTGGACCCCAGCAATGTCTGTGCAAGTCCTGAGCAGGCGAATTGATCATCAACCCCTCTCCCAGCCTGGAGTGGCTCCATTGGAGATGCACAGTATTCCCAACACAGCAAATCCTGTCTCCGATCTCTCCTGGCCACGTATTGTTGACACAGTTGAGGACTTTGTCCATGTGCACATTGCTCGAGCCCAGCCTGCTCGAGTGAAGTTACTGCATTGTTGATATACAACTGGCACAAGGAAATGGGGACCTCGAAAGAGAGATAGAGAATGTTCATTCAGCACCTTTCACATCCTCAGGATGTCCCAAAGTGCTTCATAGCCCATTAATTATGAGCACAGCAAGGTCCCACCAACTTGCAATAAGATAAATGACTGGTTAATCCATTATTTCTTTGGTAATGTTGGTTGAGCCAGGACAACAGGAGAACTCCTCTACTCTTCGAATAGTGTCGTGGGATCTTTCGCATCCATCTGAGAGGGCAAACGGTGCCTCTGAAAGACTGCACCTCCAACAGTACGGCGCTCCCTCAGTACTGCACTGGAGTGTCAGCCTGTTATGGGGACTTGAACCCACAACCTTCTGACTCGGAGGTGAGAGTGCTACCCACTGAGCCGCGCTGACACTGAAGGAAGTAGTACAAGAGGAGAGTTTCCTGTTAAATGATTTTCAGATGGTGCAGGCCACATTTATATTCTGTGTTTAAACCATCAATGGATTTGTTGCCAAGTGCAGAGCTCATAATTCGAGTCTGCTTCCTATCAGAACAACTCAATCGATGGTAGTGATGGGGAGAGCTGGACCGTTGGAATGGTCTGGGAGCTGGACCGTTGGAATGGTCCACTGGGCATCTCAGGCCAGCTTTTACCTTTTTTATTTGTTTATGGGATGTGGGCGTCGCTGGCAAGGCCAGCATTTATTGCCCATCCCTAATATCTCTTCAGAAGTTGGTGGTGAGCCGCCGCCTTGAACTGTTGCAGTCCGTGTGGTGAAGGTGCTCCCACAATGTTGTTAGGTAGGAAGTTCCAGGATTTTGACCCAGCGACGATGAAGGATCGGCGATATACTTTAAAGTCAGGATGGTGTGTGACTTGGAGGGGAACTAGGAGGTGGTGGTGTTCCCATGCGCCTGCAGCCCTTGTGAAAGAGGTCGCGGGTTTGCGAGGTGCTGCCGAAGAAGCCTTGGCGAGTTGCTGCAGTGCATCTTGTAGATGGTACACACTGCAGCCATGGTACGCCAGTGGTGGAGGGAGTGAATGTTTAAGGTGGTAGATGGGGTGCCAATCAAGCGGGCTGCTTTGTCCTGTATGGTGTCGAGCTTCTTGTGTTGTTGGAGCTGCACTCATTCAGGCAAGTGGAGAGTTTTCCATCACACTCCTTACTTGTACCTTGTAGATGGTAGAAAGGCTTTGGGGAGTCAGGAGGTGAGACACTCTCCGCAGAATACCCAGCCTCTGACCTGCTCTTGTTGCCACAGTATTTATGTGGCTGGTCCAGTTAAGTTTCTGGTCAATGGTGACCCCCAGGATGTTGATGGTGGCGGATTCGGCGATGGTAATGCCATTGAATGTCAAGGGGCGGTGGTTAGAGTCTCGCTTGTTGGAGATAGTCATTGCCTGGCACTTCTGTGGCGCGAATGTTACCTGCCACTTATGAGCCCAAGCCTGAACGTCGTCCAGGTCTTGTTGCATGCGGGCATGGACTGCTTCATTATCTGAGGAGTTGTGAATGGTGCTGGACACTGTGCAGTCTTCAGCGAACATCCCCATTTCTGACCTTATGTTGGTGGGATGACATTTGCTTCTGAGATTTAAACCAAAGAGTGGGGCTCCACCATGCAGATACCTGAGCCTCTTTTCTCACTTTGGATAATCCTCTCCATGTTTCCTGAACATATTCCAGAGTTCCATGCCTTGTGGGAGCTGCATTCATGGGGTGCCCTTGCAAAGGCATTCAGCTTTGCTTCTCAAAGTTAGTCATCACAAATAAATGTTCAGTCTCCATGTTTACACTGTTTCCTTTTCACTCTTCCTTTATTTCCCCTGCTGCTTTGTTTCCACAGTTTAAAGCATGATCTATCTTTCTGGGCTCCCTATTTCTCACGCTCTGCTCAAACAATGCCAGAAAGCGTTCTTCCCACTGTTAGTTTTAAGTCAGTTTAGAATCTGCAACATTGGCAGTTTGAATAAAATCCCAAAACTCGCCTCTGCAAGATCTTGCCCTCTCTCTGTCTCTCTCTATCTATCTATCTATCTCTCTCTCTCTCTCTCGCGTTCTATCTAGAGTTCGTCACTTGTCAAATCACTTGGGAGCTCGCTGCTTGTTGCCCTTCACTTGACATTCCCACTGCCAAAAAAAAGTTGAACTACTGGTTCTGTCTGTTCCACACAGAGCAGCTCTTCAGCCCATTGTGTTGCAAGGCAACACCATCTCCGAGCTTGACTCCTGTGGTTTGTAACCCTGTCTCCTCCCCACCCCCCAGCCACCTTGCTACTTTGCAGCACGTTATTGGATATGTGCGATCCTGTGTTTAATTCCTCAATATTTTTCTCCATTTGTCCCAATTCCTACGAAATCACTGAGCGTTGGTTGATGCAGCCTCCACGCTGACTACTAAACATGCCCAGCCAGTGGCTTGGGATGTCTGGTCAGTTCTGCTCACCTCAGGAAGGATATATTGGCCTTGGAGGCAATGCAGCACAGATTCACCAGAATGTTACCAGAGCTAAAAGTTAATGAGGACAGGTTGCATAAACGTGGCTTGTATTCCCTTGAGTTTCGAAGGTTGAAGGATAAATTGCATTTCTATAGCGCCTTTCTCAATCTCCGTACATCCCAAAGTGTTTCACAGCCAATGTAGTCACTTGTAATGCAGGAAACGCGGCAGCCCATGTGAGCGATGACCAGATATTCTGCGTTTTTTTTAGTGATACTGGTCTAGTTGATACCTTTAAAATGATAAAGGAATTGATAGGGCAGAGAGAGAGAAACTATTTCCTCTGGTGGGGGAATCCAGAACAAGGGGGCAGAACCTTAAAATTAAAGCCAGGCCGTTCAGGAGTGAAATCAGGAAACACTTTTTCCACACAAAGGGTAGTGGAAATCTGGAAAACTCTTCCCTAAAAGGCTATGTATTCCGGGACAGTTGAAATTTTCAAGACTAAGATTGATAGATTTTTGCTGGCTAGGGGTATTAAGGGATATAGAGTAAATGGGGTTGAGATGCGAATCAGCCATGATCTAATTAAATGGTGGAGCAGGCTCGAAGGGCTGAATGGCCTCCTCCTGTTCCGGTGTAACAGGCTCGAGGGGCTGAATGGCCTCCTCCTGTTCCTGTGTAACAGGCTCGAGGGGCTGAGTGGTCTCCTCCTGTTCCGGTGTAACAGGCTCGAGGGGCTGAGTGGCCTCCTCCTGTTCCGGTGTAACAGGCTCGAGGGGCTGAATGGCCTCCTCCTGTTCCGGTGTAACAGGCTCGAGGGGCTGAATGGCCTCCTCCTGTTCCGGTGTAACAGGCTCGAGGGGCTGAATGGCCTCCTCCTGTTCCGGTGTAACAGGCTCGAGGGCTGAATGGCCTCCTCCTGTTCCTGTGTAACAGGCTCGAGGGGCTGAATGGCCTCCTCCTGTTCCGGTGTAACAGGCTCGAGGGGCTGAATGGCCTCCTCCTGTTCCGGTGTAACAGGCTCGAGGGGCTGAATGGCCTCCTCCTCTTCCTGTGTAACAGGCTCGAGGGGCTGAATGGCCTCCTCCTCTTCCTGTGTAACAGGCTCAAGGGGCTGAATGGCCTCCTCCTTTTCCTGTGTAACAGGCTCGAGGGGCTGAATGGCCTCCTCCTGTTCCGGTGTAACAGGCTCGAGGGCCTGAATGGCCTCCTCCTGGTCCGGTGTAACAGGCTCGAGGGGCTGAGTGGCCTCCTCCTGTTCCTGTGTAACAGGCTCGAAGGGCTGAATGGCCTCCTCCTGTTCCGGTGTAACAGGCTCGAGGGGCTGAATGGCCTCCTCCTGTTCCTGTGTAACAGGCTCGAGGGGCTGAATGGCCTCCTCCTGTTCCGGTGTAACAGGCTCGAGGGGCTGAATGGCCTCCTCCTCTTCCGGTGTAACAGGCTCGAGGGGCTGAATGGCCTCCTCCTCTTCCTGTGTAACAGGCTCGAGGGGCTGAATGGCCTCCTCCTCTTCCTGTGTAACAGGCTCAAGGGGCTGAATGGCCTCCTCCTTTTCCTGTGTAACAGGCTCGAGGGGCTGAATGGCCTCCTCCTGTTCCGGTGTAACAGGCTCGAGGGCCTGAATGGCCTCCTCCTGTTCCGGTGTAACAGGCTCGAGGGGCTGAGTGGCCTCCTCCTGTTCCTGTGTAACAGGCTCGAAGGGCTGAATGGCCTCCTCCTGTTCCTGTGTAACAGGCTCGAGGGGCTGAATGGCCTCCCCCTGTTCCTGTGTAAAAGGCTCGAGGGGCAGAATGGCCTCCTCCTGTTCCTGTGTAACAGGCTCGAGGGGCTGAATGGCCTCCTCCTCTTCCTGTGTAACAGGCTCGAGGGGCTGAATGGCCTCCTCCTGTTCCGGTGTAACAGGCTCGAGGGGCTGAATGGCCTCCTCCTGTTCCTGTGTAACAGGCTCGAGGGGCTGAATGGCCTCCTCCTGTTCCTGTGTAACAGGCTCGAGGGGCTGAATGGCCTCCTCCTGTTCTGGTGTAACAGGCTCGAGGGGCTGAATGGCCTCCTCCTCTTCCTGTGTAACAGGCTCGAGGGGCTGAATGGCCTCCTCCTTTTCCTGTGTAACAGGCTCGAGGGGCTGAATGGCCTCCTCCTGTTCCGGTGTAACAGGCTCGAGGGGCTGAATGGCCTCCTCCTGTTCCTGTGTAACAGGCTCGAGGGGCTGAGTGGCCTCCTCCTGTTCCGGTGTAACAGGCTCGAGGGGCTGAATGGCCTCCTCCTGTTCCGGTGTAACAGGCTCGAGGGGCTGAATGGCCTCCTCCTGTTCCGGTGTAACAGGCTCGAGGGGCTGAATGGCCTCCTCCTGTTCCGGTGTAACAGGCTCGAGGGGCTGAATGGCCTCCTCCTGTTCCGGTGTAACAGGCTCGAGGGGCTGAATGGCCGCCTCCTGTTCCGGTGTAACAGGCTCGAGGGGCTGAATGGCCTCCTCCTTTTCCTGTGTAACAGGCTCGAGGGGCTGAATGGTCTCCTCCTGTTCCTGTGTAACAGGCTCGAGGGGCTGAATGGCCTCCTCCTCTTCCTGTGTACCAGGCTCGATGGTCTCCTCCTGTTCCTATGTGCCATCCTCCACAGGCCTGTTGCAATCTGCCAGGTGGCTCAGCTCTAAAGTGTCGCTGTGTGTGCTTGTTTGTGACACGCAGACACAACCAGTCCCATGCATGACCCCAGGCCAGTTTTCACTTGTCCTGGTTCAGTGCAGTGACTGGAGGTGGTCACGTGGGCTCTTGCTCACTGTCTAATTAAATACTGCATTTGCCCGATAGGCTCCTGACCCAGCTCCCACTTGATACTGTAATTAAACGGCAATTCCTCGGTGTACAGCGTCTAATTAGTTTGCTGGTTGGCAAATAAAGGCATCTTTGTGGTGCTGGTCACTTCAAAGACTTGAAGCTTAAAGAAAGAACTTGTATTTATACGCCCACCGGACGTCCCAAAGCGCTTTACAGCCAATGAAATGCTTTAGAAGCTTGCCGCTGCGCGTACTCTAAATCACCCAGCCTGGCCTCCAACTGCATTCTGAATTCCTCGTGTCTTTGACCTACCTCAGTGAGGGAAGTTTGCAATCTGACCTGAAGCTGGAAGCACCAGGCAATCTGCAAGCCTCTCTAATTAACCGATCATTAACTCAGTACTTATTTACACCACAGCAAGTGTGTGAGTAATGGCCTTAAAGGGACAGGCCATGTTAACAGCGAAACATCACAACCATACACCAGAACGCAGACATCCTGTGAGTCACACCATGGAAGATCAGTTAGTATATTACTAGCATTACATGGTATAAACCTCTTCTCCTTGCAAGATAATGAATCCTCCGACTCTTTTCTCTAGAAAAGAAAAGGCTGCTGGGTGATCGAATAGAGGTCTTTAAAATTATGAAGGGGTTTGAAAGGGTAGACGTGGAGAAGATGTTTCCACTTGTGGGGGAGTCCAAAACTAGGGTCATAAATATAAGATAGTCACTAATAAATACAATAAGGAATTCAGGAGAAACTTCTTTACCCAGAGAGCGGTGAGAATGTGGAACTCGCTACCGCAGGGAGTGGTTGAGGTGAATAGCAGAGATACATTTAAGGGGGAGCTAGATAAGCACAGGAGGGAGAAAGGATTAGAAGAATATGTTGATAGGGTGAGATGAAGAGGGGTGGGAGGAGGACCAGTGGGGCCGAATGGCCTGTTTCTGTGCTGTAGATTCTATGTCATTATGAGCATTGATGCGGAGATCTGCTTGTCTGTTTCATATTTACTTTTCATTTGCATTACTGGCCTGACTTATCTTGAAATAATAATCTGGGCTTCCTCTTGCCATCTTCTGTAGACTGAGGGGCTCACGTTTATGTAATCTTTGCTTGTAGCTCATTCCCTTGTTGCTGTTTGCAGCAAGCCCGGAGTGGAAAAACGACAAAGCGTGTAATTTGCTTTCCCCAGCTGCCCCCACTCCCTCTCCAGACAGGGCATGTGCTGAAGCCATGCCTTTGATGATGAAGAGTTGTGAAGTTGGGTGGTGTTGTCTCCTCAAGCAGTGAGTGTGTGGAAGCTGTCGAGTCTCTGAGTGGCGATGAAGCAATTGGCAGATTAAGAGGGAATATAGAGGCTCTGACATCTAGCTGAGGAATGTAGGCCGTCTCGCTGTGCAGAGGACTGGCTTGATGGACCGTGGATCACTCCCAGTATCTTTTCTAATTCCTAGTCTTGGCTTTCGCAATTTGTAGGGGTTCGTTTTACTCCACCACTTGTATTGAAAGAAGTTGACATGATTGTTACACGCGCAGACTCGCTCGATCGCGGACTCGCATGCACACACACGATAAATAGATACATATAAACACTGCATTTCATGTGGGAAGTGTAGCTCACTTGCTCTCTGTGAGCAGGGGTGCTGACTCAGGCTAGCACGGTTTGTGGTGATAAGAAGTAGGACACAGCAGATGATCTTGCTACGTGCCAGAAACTGAATGTATACAGGAAACCAGCTGAACAAAGGCCGAGCAGTCTGGTGGAGGAAGCCAAGACCTTATCTGGCCCTGTAACTACAGAGTGGATGTAGGTGTGTATTTGCATTGCTCCAGTGCAGAACAGCAGCAGGCCTGCGAGCTGATGGATGGGCAACAGTTTGACACCCAGCACTCAGCTGCAGTGACAGATCTTGGAAATTTTCAGTCTCCCCTCAGTACAGTTGTAGATTCTGCCCTTCCTCTCGCGCAGGGAGTTGATACCAAGCCAGAGGAATAACTAATCAATCCATTAATGAACCCCTCTAACTCAATCCTAATGCTCTGATTCAGTCTAATATAACCCTCCCCGTCACAGGTGGCTACTTCACAAGCTGTTGACCAGGTGTCAGTCATGGCTCAGTGGGCAGTGCTCTCGCCTCTTAAGTCAGAGGTTGTGGGTTCAAGTCCCACTCCAGAGACTTGAGCACAAAATCCAGGCCGACACTCCCAGTGCAGTACTGAAGGAGCGCTGTACTGTCGGAGGTGCTGTCTTTCGGATGAGATGTTAAACCCTCACAGGTGGACGTAAAAGATCCCACAGCCACTATTTCGAAGCAGAACAGGGGAGTTCTCCCTGGTGGTCTGGCCAATATTTATCCCTCAACCAACATTACTAAAACAGATGGTCTAGTCATTATCACATTGCTATTTGTGGGATCTTTCTGTGCGCAGATTGGTCACCACATTTGCTACATTACAACAGTGACTGCACTTCAAAAATACAAACCGTTTACTCTTCGCAAATGACCCAGCTAGAGCCGACCTGTGCTGTGAAGCACTTAAGGAAGTCATGAGGTTGTGAAAGGTGCTATAGAAACTTGAGTCTTTCTTTAAAACTGGTTCCAAGATCTGATTAAAGTTTGGTTAGGCATTGTGTGAAACTCTCCCAGCTAGTGAAGACCGGAAGGGAGCTTTCTGCTGCAATTGCGGCATTGTTTGATTTGACTTCCATTACCTGTGTGAATGCCTCTGTCTAACCTGGCTGCCATCCTCTGACTGCACGGTCCAAACAGTGACACGAGTTGGCGCCTCTTCTCTCCATATTGTTGCCTGTTGCGAGCGGTGCACTTTGTACAGTGCCCAGAGGAAGTCTAACCGTCTTGTCTTCTGTTACAGGGCACTTTTTACGTACGAGGGGAACAGCAATGACCTGCGGGTGGCTGGTACCGGAGGTGAGGGTCACTCCATCTTGCTGCCACTCTAACTTCGACGTGACATTTTATCAGTAACACGTGATTCCGACTGCATTGACCTGATGCGAGTTTAATTGAGTTCCTGTGGCTTTGTTGCTATGTTGTTGAGATGAATTGATCTGCTTAGTGGGCATTAATTGCGGTGAATTGGACGCAAAGGGGCAGCAACTGTCCCTCACTTTGCTAGGCTAA
Organism: Squalus acanthias; assembly: GCA_030390025.1. Classification (NCBI taxonomy): domain Eukaryota; kingdom Metazoa; phylum Chordata; class Chondrichthyes; order Squaliformes; family Squalidae; genus Squalus; species Squalus acanthias. The sequence continues at coordinate 78,752,092 of CM059441.1, read as the reverse complement.
CTGAGTTTTGTCCCTTATTAAAGCCCTTGTGCTGCAAATTGTACCTGGGGGCCGAAGGGAATGAATTTGGGTCCTAGGTTTGGCCAGAGTTACGCGCTAACTTTCCAGTGACAGCTGCCCCCCGCTCCCGGAGTCTTGCTCGAGGGCTGTTGATGCCACGTGGGTCTGCACCTGCGGCACATGTTCAACTCCTGATTTGCCCCTTGAGCAGCTCCCCGTGGATCCACACTCTCCGCAGCTGTCTATATCACTGGACACTGGTTCACGGACACTCCAAGCTGACTCCACGCTGTCTACTTTATCCCACCCCAGAACCTTGGACTCTCTCGTAACGTCTCCTCCTTGTCGTCTGTTTATGACCAGGATATGTCTCTCCTAATCTTAATAATGTCTGTGGAACCTCTGTGTCCATTCGGATTCACTTTTTGGCTGCCGCTCTGGACCCGAGTCCATTACTTCTATCTCCCCTTCCTTTTTTCCTCGGCCCATCTCGGTCCCTTCTCTCCTGTCTCTCCCTTTTCCTGTCGCCCAGTCATGCCACCTTTCATTTCTCCCCTCTTGGGTATTTTTCCTTTTGTTTCCTTTTCAAATGTTTATCCAATTCCCTTTAGAAAGTTACTATTGAATCTGCTTCCACCACCTTTTCAGGCAGCGCATTCCAGATCATCATAACTCGCTGTGTAAAGAAAATTCTCCTCATCTCCCTTCTGGTTGGTTTGCCAATTACCTTAAATCTGCGTCCTCTGGTTACCGAGCCTCTTGCCAGTGGAAACAGTTTCTCCCGATCTACTCGATCAAAACCCCTTCATAATTTTGAACCCCTCTATTAAATCCCCATACTGGGTTGTTCCAAAAATGTGTGGGTTAGGTTGATTTGGCTATGATAAATTGACCCTTAGTGTAAGGGGGGATTAAATATGTGGGGTTATGGGGATAGGATGGGATATGTTAGGGGGAATTAAATACGTGGGGTTACGGGGGTAGGGTGGGATATGTGTACTGTGGGGATTAAAGCAGGGACAGGGTACTGGATTTGGATGATCAGCCATGATCGTATTGAATGGCGGAGCAGGCTCGACGGGCCGAATGGCCTACTCCTGCTCCTAGATTCTATGTTTCTATGTTTCTATGTTCCCCCAGTTTGGCCCCCATCTTCACTCCCTCAAGTCCAAGGGCACAGACTTGTGTGTATCTGGCACACAACTGGTTTAGCCATCCATCACCAGACCAAGTGCCATCAGGCCTCACTTTCCTCTGCCCAAACTGCCCTCCGTCCCTTTATACCCTTTCTCCTCCATGCTCACCAACAACGTGCTTGGAACTCATGGACTTCTTCCATTGAGATAATCTGTTCAGCTTCCTCTGCTACTTCCCCCTCCTTTCTGTTGCCCACCAACCAAACCTCCCTCTTGTCCTAGCCCTCAATGCACATCTTTCTCTAGTCTCTCTCCCATCGTGTTCAGCTTGCCCATGAGACCTATCTCCTGTTCCCTTGACCCCATTCCCATTAAGCTGCGGAATACCCACCTTCGTTTCTTAGCTCCCATGCTAGCTGACATTGTAAATGTTTCCTTCTCCTCCAGTACCATCCCCTCATTTTCAAAACTGCCATCATCATCCTTCTCCTCAAAAACCCACCCTTGACCCGTGTCCTTGCAAACTACTGCCCCATCTCCAACCTCCCTTTCCGGTCCAAGACTTGGAATGTGTTGTCGCCTCCCAAATCAGTGGCTGTCTTTCCCGCAACACACTCTATTTCAACCTCTCCAATCAGGCTTCTGCCCCTGCCACAGCACTGAAACGGCCCTAAGCAAAGTCACAGATGACATCCTCTGTGACTGACCATGGTGCACTATCCTTCCTCATCCGTCCCGACCTGTCATTTAAAGGTCAGCCACAATAAATCAAAGTGCAGAGGTAGTCCATTGTAAGAACAGGACTATGTAAGATCATGGCTGTCGGCGCTTCTACTGCTGGGTTTATCCTGATGCCCTGCTCTGTTGCCCTTTTCAGATGGGGGGCTTGAGGAGTTGGTGGAAGAACTAAACAGTGGGAAGGTGATGTACGCCTTTTGCCGAGTGAAAGACCCCAATTCAGGATTGCCCAAGTGTGTCTTGATTAACTGGGTAAGTGAGTTACTGTTCATTTACAATTGACTGGACTGGATCTACATGTCATTGGAATGTTGGTGCTTTTTCCGACCCTCATCTCCTGAAGGTACTGACTCGACTGGTCAGTGCCCTGCGAAACCTTGCCAACACACCGTCTTTCATTGTGAGGTCAGACAACGAGCACTGCTGGCAGTTTTATCTTGGGAGGCATGCTGGCCAAGCCCAATCCTGGCCTTGCACGGTGTCACTACAGCTTTTTCCCCCCTCCCTCATCTTCCTCTGCTCAAGGACCTGAGACCAATTGTGACAATCCTACTGGTGTACAGCTGAGAAAAGGACATCTTTCTTGCTCCTAACTTGCGCTTAATCTGTTTCCCCCTGGCATTTGAACATTTCACCATAGTGGATTTGCAAGGATCAATTTTAATTCCCTTCATAATCTTGTAGGTCTCCTAGTTTCCACAGAAACCGTGCTCCTTACCGTGTTTGCTCAGTGTATGAGGAGCAGATTAGACTGGGTTATAGAAAGCTGTATTTGTTTCATATATGGAGACGTGAGTCAGACTGTACACGTGCTTATCACAGTCACGTACACCCTATTTACCTCACCCTTTCTCTTCAGACTGGTGAAGGAGTGAAGGATGCCAGGAAAGGGCTGTGTGCCAATCATGTCAGCACCATAGCCAACTTTTTAAAGGTAAGCTACGTTCAGTTTTTCTGTTACCCTGCCAAGTATGCCAGTGCCTAGTGTTTAAATGTCGTCTCTAATATTCGTTTCGCTCGTCTCCGCCCCTCCTCAGCCCATCTGCTGCTGAAACCCTCAACCATGCCTTTGTTACCTCTAGACTTGACTATTCCAGTGCTCTCCTGGCCGGCCTCCCATCTTCCACTCTCCATAATCTTGAGTTTATCCCGTTCACCCATCACCCCTGTGCTCGCTGACTTACATTGGCTCCTGGACTGGCAATGCCTCCATTTTAAAATTCTCATCCTTGTGTTCAAATCCCTCCATGGCCTCGCCCCCCCTCCTTATCTCTGTAATCTCCTGCAGCCCTACAACCCTCCCAGATCTCTGCGCTCCTCCAATTCTGACCTCTTGAGCATCCCCGATTTTAATCGCTCCACCATTGGCGGCCGAGTCTTCAGCTGCCTGGGCACTAAGCTCTGGAATTCCCTCCCTAAGCCTCTCCATGCCGTTCTCCTCCTTTAAGACACTTCTTAAAACCTACCTCTTTAACCAAGCTTTTGGTCACCTGCCCTAATGTCTCCTTATGTGGTTCGGTGTCACATTTTGTTCGATTGTGCTCCTGTGAAGCTTCTTGGGATGTTTTACTTCGTTAAAGGCGCTATATAAATGCAAGTTGCTGTTGAATGTGTCCTTCTCTCCAGGGGGCCCACGTCACCATTAACGCCCGTGCCGATGAGGACGTTGAACCCGAGGTGATCATTGAGAAAGTGGCCAAGGCCTCGGGCGCCAACTACAGCTTCCACAAGGAGACCTCCCGCTTCCAGGACACGGGCCCACAGGGACCTGTGGTGAGTCCAAATCCATACTGTGGAAGGGGGCGTGCAGAAGTCTTCCAAGTGATGGCCGGAGATATTTAGGGACTAGTTGTCAATGTAGTGATGGGAGGGGGAGGAGGAGAGAGATTGGTAGCACGACAGATTTTCAGTATCCTTGTGTGGTTTGATGTAGTGCTGAGCAGAGACCAGGCAGCCCTGTTCCATCCCACAGAAGATGATGAGCCAGTCGGCAGGTGGTGTCTTGCCCCAGCCTCGTGGCTGGTGAGTGACGTACAGTGCGAGTGTGCCTTAGAAATGGAGTACTGAAAGTCTGTCGTTGGCACTCGTGCTCAGCTCATGTCTTCAGACAAAGTTTAGTGCGGTGGACAATCTTCCTACCGTGGAGAGTGCGGAGTGTTTGGTCCCGGCTGACGAGTGCCGATTGCCCTCCAGCACCTTGCCCACACACGGCTGTTCGTCGAGTGGGAGCCCAGACATTGCGTGTCAGTAGTGACCACAGGGCACCACCGCAACTGGTGCACTCCTAGCAGGGGTCAGTGCATAATAGGGTGGGAACCTGGGCTGACTTTACCCCTCCCTCACCCAGGGCTGGTGAGACGCATTGTACCACCCGGCCAGCATTCCTCTGAGATCAGTGGAGACTGGGATCAGACCTGGTGGTCAGTGTAGATCAGCGACTCAGTATCACAGTAGAGTCCCGCAGGTAGTTAATTATCTTCCGTTCTCTTCTCTTAGGGCTCGGTTTATAAGAAGACCAATGCAATGTCGGAAATCCGAAGTGTTAACAAAGAGAGCTTTTGGGCACAGACCGAGGTAAGACTCTGCATGGGAAAGGGTTAATAGAACAAGAATTAAATTGGCCATGTGACCCGCGGTCCCCAATCTCAGCTTGTGTCCAGCTGGCCGACTGACTAATAATCCAGAGATTGAGAGTTCAATCTGGAAATAAAAAGCCGGTCTCAGTGAAAGTGACCATGAAGCTGTTGGATTGCCGTAAAAACCCAACTGGTTCACTAATGTCCTTTAGGGAAGGAAACCTGCCGTCTTCACCCTGTCTTTGGCCTACATGTAACTCCAGTCCCACACCAACGTGGTTGGCTCTGTTGTCTGCTGAAGTGGCCTAGCAATTCACTCAGTATAAAACCACTAGTGGTTCAAAAATGCCCACCACCACCTTCTCAGGGCAACAAGGGATGGCCAACAACATCCCGAGAATGAGTTAAAAAGAAACCAAGCGTTGTTGCTGACGATGTTTAAGGCAGCAGCATGGGGCAGTCCGCTCGCTCTGCCCAGGGGCAGCAGCGTGGGGCAGCCCGCACACTCTGCCCAGGGGCAGCAGCCCGCACACTCTGCCCAGGGGCAGCAGCCCGCACACTCTGCCCAGGGGCAGCAGCCCGCACACTCTGCCCAGGGGCAGCAGCCCGCACACTCTGCCCAGGGGCAGCAGCCCGCACACTCTGCCCAGGGGCAGCAGCCCGCACACTCTGCCCAGGGGCAGCAGCCCGCACACACTGCCCAGGGGCAGCAGCCCGCTCGCTCTGCCCAGGGGCAGCAGCATGGGGCAGTCCGCTCGCTCTGCCCAGGGGCAGCAGCCCACACACACTGCCCAGGGGCAGCAGCATGGGGCAGTCCGCTCGCTCTGCCTAGGGGCAGCAGCCCGCACACACTGCCCAGGGGCAGCAGCATGGGGCAGTCCGCTCGCTCTGCCCGGGGGCAGCAGTCTGCTCGCTCTGCCCAGGGGCAGCATCATGGGGCAGTCCGCTCGCTCTGCCCGGGGGCGGCGGTGTGAGGCAGCCTGTACGTCCTGCCCAGGTGTTGCCCCTTGAAACATTGTGCCCACAGGCTGTGACTAGGCATCCTGATGATACATCGGGCACCACAGCGCTGAAGCCGCAGGGATCGCGATTGCTGTTCGCTCTGGATTTACGGTGTCGGTCTCATAGCAACCGAATCCCAAAATAACCGCAAGCCCCTTTCCCACCAGAAAGACGAAGTGAAGCGAAGGGAAGAAGATAAAAAGAGGAGGGTGCTGGAACAAGAGGGCTTGGAGCAGGAGAGGAAGGACAGGGAGCTGCAGGAGTCGGACCACAGGGAGCAGCGGTTCAAGGAGAAGTCCAATCAGATCGACCAACAGAAGTGAGTCTCTCCATCTCGTCATCTTTTCTGTGGGTGAAGCCAGTTTGAGCAGGCTGGGTCAGGGCTGCATGACCGGTATTGTGATGGGGAATGAACCATAATATTACATTGAATTTACAGCACAGAAACAGGCCATTCGGCCCCACTGGTCAATGCCGCTGTTAATGCTCCACACGAGCCTCTTCCCACCCCTCCTCATCTCGCCTCATCAACATATCTAGAACTAGGCGTCTTAGTCTCGGGATAAGGGGTCGGCCATTTAGGACTGAGATGAGGAGAAATTTCTTCACTCAGAGGGTGGTGAATCTTTAGAATTCTCTACCCCAGAGGGCTGTGGAGGCTCAGTCAATGAGTATATTCAATGCTGAGAGCGATAGACTTTTGGACTCATGGGGAATCAAGGGTATATGGGGATCGGGCAGGAAAGTGGAGTTGAGGTCGAAGATCAGCCATGATCTTATTGAATGGCGGAGCAGGCTTGAGGGGCTGCATAGCCGACTCCTGCTCCTATTTCTTATGTTCTTATCCTTCTATTCCTTTCTCCCTCGTGTTTATCCAGCTTCCCCTTAAATGCCTCTCTGCTATTCGCCTCAACCACTCCCTGTGGTAGCGAGTTCCTTGTTCTCACCAGTCTCTGGGTAAAGAAGTTTCTGCTGAATTCCCTATTGGATTTATTAGCAACTATGTTATATTTATGGCCCCGAGTTTTGGACTCCACCCCCCCCCCCCCCCCCACCCCACACAAGACATGGAAACATTTTCTCTACCTCTGCCCTATCGAACCCCTTCATAATCTGGATCATTCAAAACAGCTCCCGTTCACCAGGCCCTGTGTGACGCAGCACCATTTCAGGCGTAATGCAGCATTTGCCAAAGGTTGGCATTAAAATGCCTGACCCAGGAGTGGAAACCCATTCGCACTTTCCCCTTTGATGAGGTAACAGTACCTCAGCGCGTTTAATATGGTTTACTTATAATTGGATCCTGTGGTTAAGGAGCAGCGTAGCTCCCAGTGAGTGTCTGACTCATCGACCTGCTCATTAAAACTCTTTCACCCGCTTGTCATCCTGGAATTCACTCGATGTTTTTCCTGCTGTTGCAGGCAGTTCCAGAAGAGACAAGACTCCCAGAGCAGAGAGCAGGAGAAGCAGCGCTGGGTGAGTGCGACCATTTGGTAACGAGCAACTGCTGCTCCGCTGTGTAAACCTCGAGAGTCTATCTGAGGGTAGTGGGCACCCACCATCTGATTGACTGAAGGGTTTGAGGTGACACCCTGTTGGAGATGTGTGGTTCTCAGTGTTTATAACATGCTGCTGGGGAAAGAAACACTTCCCAGTTTTTGCATCAAGGCTTTTGGCATCAAACACTCCCAGGGCAGGTACAGCAGGGGTTAGATACAGAGTAAAGCTCCCTCTACACTGTCCCATCAAACACTCCCAGGGCAGGTACAGCATGGGATAGATACAGAGTAAAGCTCCCTCTACACTGTCCCATCAAACACTCCCAGGGCAGGTACAGCATGGGATAGATACAGAGTAAAGCTCCCTCTACACTGTCCCATCAAACACTCCCAGGGCAGGTACAGCACGGGTTAGATACAGAGTAAAGCTCCCTCTACACTGTCCCATCAAACACTCCCAGGGCTTGTGTGGAGTTTGTTAGATGCAGAGTTAAGCTTCAAGTGTTGGATTGGCTCAAGATTGTAGTTTCAAGCATCACGCCAGGACTTGAGCCCATAATCTAAACTGACACTCCAGTGCACTGAGGGAGTGCTACACTGTCGGAGGTGCCTGCTTTTGGATGAGATATTACTCCAGTATGGATTAAAAAAAGATGGGAATGCCATATCTTGTGACTGTAGAGCGGCTGTAGTGTTGGTGATTGGTCTGTATTAACTACCTGACCCAGAATGTGGCACAGTTAACGTGGACTGATTCTGGGAAATCACACAGCGGAGCCATATTGTGCTCCCTGCCAGTCTCTGGTTCCCAGGCCTCGGCTCTCCTCTGTCTTCTGCCCAAGGTCCTCGCTGACTGGCACTGGAGCAAAGCGGCAGGAAATACGCTGACTCTGTACCAACTCTCCAATCCTTCTTCACATTGCAGCTTGTAACTCAGTCCGCGTTCTCCGTTTAGGTTCCTTCCCCTGCGTTTCCAGACGTTGTGCGAGGGTCATTTCGGCTGCCACGCGGTAAGTCTCTCCATCGCTGTGTCGCGTCTAATGCCGTTTTTTTTTTTTTTTGCAGAATGAGCAGGAGCAGGAATACCAGGCAGCGATGCGCAAGGGCTTCAAGAGAAGTCAGTCCATTGAGAAGGCCACGGTAAGTGGACCTACTGTTTCCTCCACTGTTCTGTTCCCGCACGATCTGTGCAATAATATGGTTGTGCTGCTATCCTCGTGTGAAAGAGGGCCTTGGACTGCTTAACAAGAAGCGGAGTTTGGTGCCAAGGAGCAATCGGGAAGGAGAGCTCCAAGGCGCTATTCCTCCTGGTGGAGGGAGTTCAGAACAAGCGGGCATAACCTTATAATTAGAGCTAGGTAGTTCAGGGGTGATGTCAGGAAGCACTTCTTAACACAATGGGTTGTGGAAATCTGGAAAACTCTCCCCCAAGAAGCTGTTGAGGTTGGGAGTCAATTGAAAATTTCAAATCTGAGATTGATAGATTTTTGTCAGGTAAGGGTATTGAAGCCAATGAAGTACTTTTGAAGTGTCATCACTGTTGTAATGTAGGAAAAGCAGCATGTAATTTGCGCACAGCAAGCTCCCACAAACAGCAATGAGACAAATGGCTACTCAATCTGTTGATAGTATTGGTCAAGGGATAAATATTGGCCATGACAGCATCCTGGGATCTTTTACACCCACCTGAGAGGGCAGACAGGGCCTCAGTTTAACGTCTCATCCCAATGACGGAACCTCTGACAGTGCAGCACTCTCTCAGTACTGTACCTCCAACAGTGCAGTGCTCCCTCAGTACTGCCCCTCCGACAGTGCAGCGCTCTCTCAGTACCGTTTCTCCGACAGTGCAGTGCTCCCTCAGTACTGCCCCTCCGACAGTGCAGCACTCTCTCAGTACCGTTCCTCCGACAGTGCGGCGCTCTCTCAGTACTGCCCCTCCGACAGAACAACGCTCCCTCCGACAGTGCGGCGCTCCCTCAGTACTGCCACTCCGACAGTGCAGCGCTCCCTCGGTACTGCCCCTCCAACAGTGCAGCACTCCCTCAGTACCGTCCCTCCGACAGTGCAGCGCTTCCTCAGTACTGCCCCTCCGACAGTGCAGCGCTCCCTCAGTACTGCCCCTCCGACAGTGCAGCGCTCCCTCAGCACTGCCCCTCCTCAGTACCGTCCCTCCGACAGTACAGTGCTCCCTCAGTACCACCCCTCCTCCGTACTGCCCCTCCAACAGTGCAGCCCTCCGACAGTACAGCGCTTCCTCAGTACTGCCCCTCCGACAGTGCAGCGCTTCCTCAGTGCTGCCCCTCCAACAGTACTGCCCCTCCAACAGTGCAGCACTCCCTCAGTACTGCCCCTCCCACAGTACAGCGCTTCCTCAGTGCTGCCCCTCCGACAGTGCAGCGCTTCCTCAGTGCTGCCCCTCCGACAGTGCAGCGCTCCCTCAGTACTGCCCCTCCGACAGTGCAGCACTCCCTCAGTACTGCCCCTCCCACAGTGCAGCACTCCCTCAGTACCGTCCCTCCGACAGTACAGCGCTCCCTCAGTACTGCCTCTCTGACAGTACAGCGCTCCCTCAGTACTGCCCCTCCGACAGTGCAGCACTCCCTCAGTACTGCCCCTCCGACAGTGCAGCACTCCCTCAGTACTGCCCCTCCCACAGTGCAGCACTCCCTCAGTACCGTCCCTCCGACAGTGCAGCACTCCCTCAGTACTGCCCCTCCCACAGTGCAGCACTCCCTCAGTACCGTCCCTCCGACAGTACAGCGCTCCCTCAGTACTGCCTCTCTGACAGTACAGCGCTCCCTCAGTACTGCCCCTCCGACAGTACAGCGCTCCCTCAGTACTGCCCCTCCGACAGTGCAGCACTCCCTCAGTACTGCCCCTCCGACAGTGCAGCGCTCCCTCAGTGCTGCCCCTCCGACAGTGCAGCGCTCCCTCAGTACTGCCCCTCCGACAGTGCAGCACTCCCTCAGTACTGCCCCTCCCACAGTGCAGCACTCCCTCAGTACCGTCCCTCCGACAGTACAGCGCTCCCTCAGTACTGCCTCTCTGACAGTACAGCGCTCCCTCAGTACTGCCCCACCGACAGTACAGCGCTCCCTCAGTACTGCCCCTCCGACAGTGCGGCACTCCCTCAGTACTGCCCCTCCGACAGTGCAGCCCTCCCTCAGTACTGCCCCTCCGACAGTGCGGCGCTCCCTCAGTACTGCCCCTCCGACAGTGCAGCGCTCCCTCAGTACTGCCCCTCCGACAGTACAGCGCTCCCTCAGTACTGCCCCTCCGACAGTACAGCGCTCCCTCAGTACTGCCCCTCCAAAGTGCAGCGCTCCCTCAATACTGCCCCTCCGACAGTGCAGCACTCCCTCAGTACTGCCCCTTCGACAGTGCGGCGCTCCCTCAGTACTGCCCCTCCGACAGTGCGGCCCTCCCTCAGTACTGCCCCTCCGACAGTGCGGCGCTCCCTCAGTACTGCCCCTCCGACAGTGCGGCGCTCCCTCAGTACTGCCCCTCCGACAGTGCGGCGCTCCTTCAGCACTGCACTAGAAGTGTCAGCCTAGATTATGTGCTTAAGTCTCCGGAGCGGGACTCAAACCCACGACCTTCTGACTCAGGCGAGAGTGCGACCCACTGAGCCACAGCTGACACACACAAGGTTGGCAGAAGCCTACAGCAGGTTGGTTATAACTGATGCTTTAGAGAAAATAGATTAAATATCGTCAGTTTTTTTTGTGGAGTGGGATATGTGGCAAGATGCAGGGGTTTGAGCTGCGCTGTACCTGCTGCTCTGGATGGTACCGGGTCAGAGCTGCCCGTTAATACCCGAGACTCTCAGCTTCCACGATTCGTTGCTCATCTCTTTGCAGGAGGCAGCGTCCATTATTTCCCAGAGATCGGTGAATCCGAAGGAACTGTTCAAGGAGCGGGAGCGCAGCATGCCTGGAGACCCGTCCTCGTTCGGTGCCAGCACGCAGCCAGGTAACGGAGAAGGACTGCGTTCCGCTTGTTTTCCTCCTCCTCCTATCTCTTCCCTCGGCCAGGATTCTCCCCAGCGCTCTTCACTTACACGGCAGCTTCTCGAAGCCAAACCTGGGCCCTGTACCAGCCCGGGCGTGCAGTGAGTGGGATCCGTGTGCCTCGGGGCTGATGGTCTCACCGTTTACCGCCGGGCTAAACCGGATCTACCGAATGTGTGCGCAGCGCATTCCTGGTCTCTCTGATAGCCAGAAAGACACCATGCTGACCTGCCACACAATCCTGGCTGAACCAGGGGTATTTATAATGAGAATGAAACATCCACGCAGGATTGACCCAGTTGCACTTTTACAACAGTTCAGCAGCTTTTGTTGCCATGTTTCCTAGTCGCAAATTGCTGGACCATAATCTCTACACTCCTTAACATACTTCATTAAAATCAAAAGCTTCTGGACTTTCTCTGAAGCTCTGTTATTTTGATCTTAGAAAATATCTTAGAGTTTTGAAATTGTTTCAAACAATTTAGGTTTGTTAGAATACCGGTGTTGGGAGTACACTGCTGGTGTCCCTGAAAATTGGTAGCATGGGGCCCAGGCATGGCGGAAGCCTGTCCTACCGCAGTAGGAACTAAAGGAATGGTCACTGCTTGTTGTATTTAAGTCCACACCAGACGCCTCAGGCCAAGAGACCGTTCCTTCTGAGGCTAATTCCTTCGCAGAATCCCCGGGACCTTTCCCAACAGACAGGTCTTCAGTATTAATGACTCTTATCGTTATTGGAGTTGGGAGTCTACAGGCAGCAGTGAGGCGAGACCCTCCTCCCATCATGGCCTCCTCCGTTTATCTCACCAGCTCGGGAGAAGTTTACACCCAGTAAATTTACCTTCAATCTGTGTCCTCTGGTTACCGACCTTCCCGCCAGTGGAAACAGTTTCTCCCTATTTACTCTATCTAAAACCCTCATTATTTTTAAACTCCTCTATTAACTCTCCCATTTTGTAAGATGCTCCCAGCCATCTTGTACACAGGCTGAGAAACTTGCTCTCGGTGAAAAATCCACCTGATTAAAATATTGTGACAAATGAGTTTTGAGATGTTTGATGCCAGAGCTGTCTTTTAGCGCAGGGCACTGAGAGGTGGCGCATCGTGCACCGACCCATGAATATGACACGTTGGGCTTTCAGGACATGGACTGTGAGTAACAGCTCACCCCAGGTACACCATTTTATTCCCCCCCCTCCCCGCAGCACATAACTACAGAATCTCGCCAGCACGGGATGCTTTGTAAAAGAATCGAGGTATTCAATCAGAAGACTGCGTGTGGTGGTTTCACCATGAGCTGTAGATCCCAGGCAGGACGTAGTTACAACTTGACATCTTTCTGCTTCTCTTCGAAGACTGGTTACGGATTTATGTTCACGTACCTCATTCTCCCTCTCCCCGACAACTAATGTTCTGGTTATCGACACAATCTTTCCTCGCTTGTCCCCTGCGCCTGCTCTCGCCTGGCTTGCTGCGCTGTATCACTTTACATTTTGCTTTTGATACATGCTTGCGTGGGGAAAGGCAGGGTTCAAACTGCAGCCAACCCTTTGAGGCGGCGCACTGCAGATCCAGGGTGTTGCTCCCAGGCACCGGCTGTGTGAGGGCCAAGGGCGGCAGGTGCATGGCAACACCTTCACCTCCAAGCTCCCCTCCACCGGGCAACACGGTGGCATAGTGGCTAGCACTGTTGCCTCACAGCGCCAGGGACCCGGGTTCGAATCCGGCCTCGGGTGACTGTCTGTGTGGAGTTTGCACATTCTCCCCGTGTCTGCGTGGGTTTCCTCCGGGTGCTCCGGTTTCCTCCCACAGTCCAAAGATGTGCAGGTTAGGTTGATTTGGCTATGATAAATTGACCCTTAGTGTTAGGGGGATTAAATATGTGGGGTTACGGGGATAGAATGGGATGTGTGTCGGTGCAGGCTCGATGGGCCGAAATGGCCTCCATCTGCATTGTGGGGATTCTGTGAAGTCACATGCCATCTCGAGTTGGACATATATTGACCGTTGCTTCATCAGCGCTGGTTCAAATCCTGGAACGCCCTCCCTAATAGCACTGTGGGAGTACCTTCACCACATTGACTGCAGCGGTTGAAGAAGTCGTCCCACCACCAATGTTCCCTCTTTTTTTCATGCGCGTTCCCTTTAAGTGTCTGCGCAGCCCATTCAATGGTGGTTCCTTCCATTTAAAAGCCGGTGATCAGCCTGCGCGGGACCTCCAGACCGCTACGCAGCTTAGCGGGAACATTGCCCACCACCACCTTCTCAAGGGGCAACTAGGGATGGGCAATAAATGCCGGCCTTGCCAGCAATCCCCATATCCTGAGAATATAATTTTAAAATAATAAATTCAATTCTGACACGTCTCCGTGACATACAATTGCAGTTCCAATAGTCTGTCTAAATCAGAGTTTTCAATATTGAAGGCAGTCCTTGAAAATGCATTTTCTACACGAATGAAAAATGAGAGGGAAATTAGTGAAGCAGCTTATTACATTATCCGTGGTGCTAGCCCCAAGTGTGCAGAACAGCCTGGCTTTCAATCTGTTGCTGTGTTGCCTTGTACAGCTGTCCGTGTTCCGATGACCGTGCTGCTTACCGTCTGTTGTGCTCCCGCTTGCGTTTAAACTGCTTTTTTCTGCCAGGCAAGCTCAGGAGCCCCTTCCTGCAGTCCCGGAGCAGCCAGCCAGAGCCCCCTCCCTCGCCAATCCGCACATCAGCCCAGCCAGCACCCCAAGGTTGGCACTTGCTCGTTTAGATTTTGAGCGCGGGATGGTGCGGCCAGCTTGCGATCACAGGAGGGGCTGACTGACAAACAATCAGAGTGCAGCGTGTCATATTCAATTCTTAAACCCGCTCTCTCCAAGCTGCACCTGTCACTCTGCAACTGCAGATTGAACCACCAATGGTGCTCTGCTGCATCCCTGCGAATCGAATATCTTTATTGTGAAATCCTGGTCCTCATTGGAGCTCAGAGTGGTGTCAGTCAGCCCCTGGTGCTGGATCATGTGAACTGGACCCCTCACTGTAAGTCGAGTTCATTCTCTTCAGGGTACACAGAATTTACAGCACAGAAATTCAGCCCAGCAGGTCCGTGCCGGTGTTTATGCTCCACACGAGCCTCCTCCCACCCTCTTCATCTCACCCCATCAACATATCCTATTCCTTTCTCCCTCATGTGTTTATCCAGCTTCCCCTTGAGTACATCTATGCTGTTCGCCTCAACTACTCCCTGTGGTAGCGAGTTCCACATTCTCACCACTCTCTGGGTAAAGAACTTCCTCCTGAATTGCTTATTGGAATAATTAGTGACTATCTTGTATTTATGGCCCCTAGTTTTACACTTCCCCACAAGTGGAAACATCTTCTCTACATCTACTCTAATCAAACCCTTTCATAATCTTCAAGACCTCTATCATGTCACCCCCCTCAGTCTTCTCCTTTCTAGAGAAAAGAGCCACAGCCTATTCATATCTTTCTTGATAGTTGTAACCTCTGTTTGTTCTGGTATCATTCTTGTAAATCTTTTTAACACCTTCTCCTTTACATCCGTTTTATCAGATGATGACCAGAACTGTGCAGTGCTCAGAGTGCGGTCTAACAAAGGTTCGAAACAAGTTTAACATAAGTTCACTCACGAGAACAAGAACTTAACACGACTGTCGGACCTCAGTCTTGCACTTGGACAATGTCGTAATAAACACAAGCGATGGTTTGAATTGCATAGCAAAAAAAGTAGTTTTGAAAATAAAGCCCCCCTGAGAATGACCGGATTTACAGCGTTTGGTCTGTGCAGAAGCTTGTTGCTGTGTTCTGAGAGTTTTAATTACCAGAGATGTTTGTTTTTCATACCCCCCCCACCCCGTAACCTTGTTTCTTTTCCCGGTTAATAAATCTCCGATTTCTAATCTTGGCATGTTATATTTGATCAGCATGCTGTTTAGAAAGTTTTAGTGCTTCATGTTTTGTTGAAGAACTCAAATTTTCACATGTGATCCTCACCAGAGACCCCGCAGGATGTTCCAGAAAGGGTGGAAGCCCAGCCCAAGGAAGAGGAGCTGCAGACTGAGTCGAACGGTACGTCGGTCGGTGGTTCTGAGCTGGTTCTGTGCTTGCGTGCGTATATTTGTATTGCTGGGGGGGGGGTTTACTCGAGTGAGGGGGGTCTCCGCTCAAGCTGATTGTATGGGAAGCGCCTTCAGTGCAGGACTGAGGGAATGCTGCACTGTCAGAGGGTGCCGTCTTTCGGATGAGATGTTAAACCGAGGCCCCGTCTGTTTATGTTCCTGTGAAGCACCTTGGGACGTCTTACCACATTAAAGACGCTATTTAAACGCAAGTTGTTGTACCGCAGGTCCCACTTTAACAACTCAAGTGATGGATTTATTTCCTGATGTGAGGGGACCCAATGCAAGTACTGCTATCCGCTGGCCGCTTGCTGTGGGGGGAATGAAGAGAGTCTGCACGAGACCCCCCCCCCGGGATGACCCCCCACAGTTGGATGGCAGTGCGGCTCCACTCTGCTGTTTTAATGTTATCTGCGATCACACTTTTCAGTTGCTGTGGTGGAATAAAGTCCGGTGCGTCCGCGTGGCGAGTGTAGAGAGTGGAACGGAATTTGATTTTGCATTCAGCAGTGGTGGAAACTTTGGAGTGCGTGGGTGTTGGAAAGATCGGCGTCTGTTGAAACAGTGCCTCAGCAGCATGCTGATTGAAGTAGTCTGATCTCCCTGGATTGCACTGCTCCTGAGTGGCTCCCCGTTCCTCCAGCACTAGCCGCGTGATACGGTTTGGTTCTTAGCCAGAAATCCCTGCAGAGAGAACGGCCCTGAGTGTCAGACAGGCAGTGAAAATTGGGAAAGGGTGGGACAGGGTGGATGAGAGCCGACTGTCTCCGGTGCTTGAAGGGTCTGTGTGTGTTTAGGGCTGATACCCTGGGGATGGGGAGAGCGAGCGAGTGTGAAATGCTTCAGCGTTTTGCTGGATGTCTCCGTCTCTAACCGCCGTTAGTTTTGTTTATTTTTTTCTCTGCGTTTGTGTTCTGGAAACAATCCACAGATGAGAAGGCTGAGGGTAAAGAAGGTTACAGCTGGCAGTTCCACCATTCCGAAACATTAGAGCAAGAGGATATCTACCAGAATCCCGAGGAACCTGTGGAAGAGCACCACAGCCCCGAGCCTGTTACTGCGGTAAGTACTTTCAGCTCGAGGATTCTAAAACTGCTCGCCGTCCCCCCCCAACCCCCTCTCCTGTTTCCCCACCCATCCCCCACCTCTCCCCCCCGTCCCCGGGCCACCCCTTCACCCTCTCCCCCGGGTCTCCCCTTCACCCTCTCCCCTTCACCCTCCCCCTCTCCCCCCCCCCCCCCCCCCCCCCCCACCTCTCCCCTTCACCCGCCTCACCCCTTCACCCTCCCCACCCCTTCACCCTCCCCACCCCTTCACCCTCCCCACCCTTCACCCTCCCCCGGCATCTCCCCTTCACCACCCCCCCCCCCCCCCCTCTCCCCTTCACCCGCCTCGCCCCTTCACCCTCCCCCGGCACCTCCCCTTCACCCTGCCCCCCTCCACTCCCCCCCTCCGCCCCCAACCGCCTCCTCTCCCCCTCCGCCTTGCCCCTCACCCTCCCCCGCCTGAATTTTAACCCCCAGGGCCGAGCTCCACACGATTTAATGGAGTCTGGAGCCCGTTTCCAAGCCCCTCCTCCCTACCCTAACAGCTGCCAAGTACGGACATTATATCGATGAGTGGTACCAGCCAGGACTGGGACCCTCCACAGAGCTCTCTGCAATTATGTGAATGCCAGGCAACTGTCAAACAATCTGACTGTACTGAAGTGTGTCCCAAGGCCATGTTATAAATAGCTCATATTAACTATCTCATAACTGTAGAATGTGTCTGTGGACTGCGACTGGTCAGACTGAACAAGGTGGAACAGTGGCGGTTAGGCTGAGGTGTTCCCATGCACTGGGCTGGTTTTGTTGGAACAGATTAAGGGGTGATTTGATCGAGGTGTTTAAAATTATGAAGGGACGGGACAGACTAATTAGAGGCATGTAACAAGGGTACTACAGTAATCATGGGCGACTTTAATCTACATATAGACTGGCCAAACCAAATTAGGAATAATACTGTGGAGGATGAATTCCTGGAGTGTGTACGAGATGGTTTTTTAGACCATTACGTTGAGGAGCCAACCAGGGAACAGGCTATCCTAGATTGGGTATTGTGCAATGAGAAGGGGTTAATTAATAGTCTTGTTGTGCAGGGTCCTTTAGGGAAGAGTGACCATGACATGATAGGATTCTTCAATAAGATGGAAAGTGAAGTAGTCCAATCTGAAACTAGGGTCTTAAATCTAAACAAAGGAAACTACGAAGGTATGAGGAGTGAGTTGGCTATGATAGATTGGGGAGCTTCATTAAAAGGCATGACGGTGGATAGGCAATGGCTAACATTTAAGGAACGATTGCATGAATTGCAACAGTTATACATTCCTTTCTGGTGCAAAAACACAAAAGGAAAAGCGGCCCAACCATGGCTAACAAAAGAAATTAAGGATAGTATTAGATCCAAAGAGGAGTCATATAAAGTTGCCAGAAAAAGTAGCAAGCCTGAGGATTGGGAGCAGTTTAGAATTCAGCAAAAAAGGACCAAGAGATTGATTAAGAGGGGAAAAATAGAGTATGAGAGTAAACTTGCAAGGAACATAAAAGCGGACTGTAAAAAAAAAAGAAAGATTAGTGAAGACAAATGTAGGTCCCTTACAGTCAGAAACGGGAGAATTTATAATGGGGAACAAGGAAATGACAGAGCAATTAAACAAATACTTTGGTTCTGTCTTCACGGCAGAGGACACAAATAACTTCCCAGAAGTGCTAGGGAACCAAGGGTCTAGTGAGAAGGAGGAATTAAAGGAAATTAGTATTAGTAAAAATTAGTGCTGGAGAAATTAATGGGACTGAAAGCCGATAAATCCCCAGGGCCTGATGATCTGCATCCCAGAGTACTAAAAGAGGTAGCCATGGAAATAGTGGATGCATTGGTTGTCATCTTCCAAAATTCTATAGATTATGGAACAGTTCCTGCAGATTAGAGGGTGGCAAATGTAACCCCACTATTTTAAAAAAGGAGGGAGAGAGAAAACGGAGAACTACAGACCG
Organism: Squalus acanthias; assembly: GCA_030390025.1. Lineage (NCBI taxonomy): Eukaryota > Metazoa > Chordata > Chondrichthyes > Squaliformes > Squalidae > Squalus > Squalus acanthias. The sequence continues at coordinate 78,733,969 of CM059441.1, read as the reverse complement.
GTTAGCCTAACATCAGCAGTAGGGGAAATGCTAGAGTCTATTATAAAGGATGTGATAACAGGACACTTAGAAAATATCAACGGGATTAGACAAAGTCAACATGGATTTATGAAAGGGAAATCATGTTTGACAAACCTACTGGAGTTTTTTGAGGATGTAACTGGTAGAATAGATAAGGGAGAACCAGTGGATGTGGTGTATTTGGATTTTCAGAAGGCCTTTGATAAAGTCCCACATAAGAGGTTAGTGTGCAAAATTAAAGCATATGGGATTGGAGGTAATATACTGGCATGGATTGAAAATTGGTTAACAGACAGGAAACAGAGAGTAGGAATAAATGGATCTTTTTCGGGGTGGCAGGCGGTGACTAGTGGGGTACCGCAGGGATCAGTGCTTGGGCCCCAGCTATTCATAATATATATCAATGATTTGGATGAGGGAACCAAATGTAATATTTCCAAGCTTGCTGATGACACAAAACTAGGTCGGGTTGTGAGGAGGATGCAAAGAGGCTTCAAGGCGATTTAGACAAGTTGAGTGAGTGGGCAAATACATGGCAGATGCAGTATAATGTGGATAAATGTGAAGTTATCCACTTCAGTAGGAAAAACAGAAAGGTAGAGCATTATTTAAATGGTGATAGATTGGGAAATGTTGATGTACAAAGGGACCTGGGTGTCCTTGTCCACCAGTCACTGAAAGCAAACATGCAGGTGCAGCAAGCAGTTAGGAAGGCAAATGGTATGATGGCCTTCATTGCAAGAAGATTTGAGTACAGGAGCAAGGATGTCTTACTACAGTTGTACAGGGCCTTGGTGAGACCACACCTGGAGTACTGTGTGCAGTTTTGGTCTCCTTACCTAAGAAAGGATATACTTGCCATAGAGGGAATGCAGCGAAGGTTCACCAGACTGATTCCTGGGATGGCAGGACTGTCGTATGAGGAGAGATTGGGTTGACTAGGCCTGTATTCACTAGAGTTTAGAAGAATGAGAGGGGATCTCATTGAAACATATAAAATTCTGACAGGGCTAGACAGACTGGATGCAGGGAGGATGTTTCCCCTGGCTGGGGGGTCTAGAACGAGGGGTCACAGTCTCAGGATACGGGGTAGGGCATTTAGGACTGAGATGAGGAGAAATTTCTTCACTCAGAGGGTGGTGAACCTGTGGAATTCTCTACCACAGAAGGCTGTGGAGGCCAAGTCACTGAATATATTTAAGAAGGAGATAGATAGATTTCTAGACACAAAAGGCATCAAGGGGTATAGGGAGAGAGCGGGAATATGGTATTGAGAGAGAGGATCAGCCATGATATTGAATGGCGGAGCAGGCTCGAAGGGCCAAATGGCCTACTCCTGCTCCTATTTTTCTATGTTTCTATGAGGCATTGTGTGTGTCTGTGTGTGGGGGGGGGTGTCTTTGTGTGTGTGTGAGGGGCTTTGATCAGGAGGACATCTCTGCTTAGGCCTCAGCTGGAGTATTGTGTCCAGTTCTGGGCACCACACTTCAGGAAGGATGTCCAGGCCTTAGAGAGGGTGCAGAGGAGATTTACTAGAATGGTACCAGGGATTAAAGACTTCAGTTATGTGGAGAGACTGGAGAAGCTGGGGTTGTTCTCCTTAAAGCGGAGAAGGTTAAGGGGAGATTAATAGATGTTCAAAATTATCAATGGTTTTGATAGAGTAGATAGGGAGAAACTGTTTCCAGTGGCAAGAGGGTCGGTAACCAGAGGACACAGATTTAAGATAATTGGCAAAAGAACCAGAGGGGAGATGAGAATGTTGTTGTGATCTGGAACGCGCTGCCTGAAAGGGCAGTGGAAGCAGATTCAATAGTAACTTTCAAAAGGGAATTGGATAAATACTTGCAAAGGAACAATTTTCATTCAGTATTTCTAGATAGTGTTAATTTTCCAGTCCCCCTCGCTCTTACACTCTCTCTCTCTCTCTCTCTCTCTGTCCAGGACACTGGTGGTCAGGCTGCTGCTGAAGATCCTAATGTGCACCAACATGTGGCGGAGGCTCAGTGCCAGGGACTGTGTGCCCGCGCATTGTATGACTACCAGGCCGGTAGGTACATTTCCCAACATCCCACAAACAGGAAGATTTGGTTCATCAACTCTGGATCGAAATAATCACATTAACCTTTTGGTCCCCGTTTATTTGTTTAACATAAGCCTGATGGAATCATCTAATTTGAAATTCCTCAAAGCGTTTAGGAGGAGAGCTTGGATCCCGTTGTGCCCATTTTACGGAGGTAAAATGAGGACCAGTTTCGGGAACCAACATCTTCCGCCCCAAGAATGCCTGAAAGACATCCGACCCCGATATTGGGGCAGGCTGTTTTCCAGGCGTCTGGGGTGGCCGCCTAGAGCAGCCGTTGGGCCCCTAACGCCTGTTTCAGGACCCCGTGGGGAAATTGGCGTCTGGCCTACTCCGTCCAATCAGGCCGCCACCGACAAGGTAAGTTTAATGTGGAACCGGGGGAGCAGGAGTGGCCCCCCCCCTCCCGGCTCCACAGTAACCCCAAGGGCCGCCCCCGACAAGGTAAGTTTAATGTGGAACCAGGGGAGCAGGAGTGCCCCCCCCCTCCCGGCTCCACAGCAACCCCAAGGGCCGCCCCAAATTTTCGGTCTCTTTACTCCCTACTTTCCGCTTTGTGACCAAGAGTCACTGCAGCAGCGTATAACCTGAAACCCCACTGGCAGTCTGGTGAACACGCTACAGGCACCTGGTGCAGCATTGGCGGGTGCGTTAGTGGCGGAGTTCATTCCCAGGGCCGCTCTAGGGTTGCCAACTCTGATCGGCTGTATTCCTGGAGGATTCATCTCATGACCTCTGATCTTGCCCCCCCATATTCCCGCCATTGGTCCATCCTCCCGACATCCCACGGCCAATGGAAAGGGAGCAGACTCTTTGCTTCAATTGGGTGATTGTTGACTCTCCGCCTTTTCCCCCCTCTCCAATATTGTTTAAACTAATAAACAAACGTGTTTGAAGAACATGGAAAGAACCTAATATTTTTCTGAATGCCACTTTGATTTTTATTCTGAAGACTCCAGGGCAATCCTGGAGGATTGGCAACCTGAAGGTGCACTCACATCCTGTGTCTGTGGTAAAGCTGCTGATCCCAGTCTGTGCGCCACAGTTCCCAATATTGCCGTGAAAAAATGCAATTGCTACTTTAAGAAAAACAATTAAATGTGAGAAACGGAGCATCTGGGAAGCGCCTCTGGCGCGCTCTCTCTGCTAACACCCCCTCTCTGTTGAACTTGCAGCCGATGAAACGGAGATATCCTTCGACCCTGACGACATCCTCACCAGCATCGAGCAGATTGACGAGGGCTGGTGGCGGGGCTATGCGGTGGACGGCAGTTTTGGGATGTTTCCGGCCAATTACGTGGAGCTCCTGAGCAGTTAGTCAGCACCTGGCCTGTCCGGCATGGCGCCCGCGCTGCCATCCGATCGGCGCCAACAAGACATTTTCCTCAATCTCCAACTGCAAGCCAAACCTACACTGTGCCTCAAGCTTTCCTTGTCTCATTTTATGCCGGGGTCGAATGGATTGGGTGGGGGGTGCGAAGCTGGCTTTTGAACCACTGGGGTGGGGAAGGGGGTCAGTCCCCCTCCACTCAGCGAGCAGCTCGCAGAGAATTGGGCACAGCAGGAAGGCACTGATCAGATTAGACTTCGAGTGTTTCTCCCCCTTTCCCTTCCCCCCCCCCCCCTTGCCCCCCAATCTTCCCCCTCCCCCGACCGGTTCCAGGTTATCGCTCGGACGTCTCCTCCTGCAGTTGCAGGCTGGGGCCACCCTGAGCTGTGCGCTCTCACTGCGCTGATCATCAATGTGCCTGTCCGGGGAGGAGGGAGGGGAAACTTCTGCCCACCTCGATCGGAATGCGTGCCAGTCCTCTTCACAATGGAACTCAATCACTGTTTATTTGAAAATGATTCAGTACCGATTGTGATCTGGATATTTGGAGTGGGGAGGGCAGAGTTAGTGTGATGGAATAAGGGCAGTGAATCCAACCGATCTGAACAATATCTTGGTTTTACAATTCTGGGCAAGTGCAGACTGAAGATCCCGAGGGCTCTCACCTCCCCCCTCTCCCCCCCCCCCCCCCCAACCTCGGCTCCCTTCTCACCCCCTCACTCCTCTCCCCAGCGTCTGGTGTGAGTGCAAGGGTGTAACAGGCCAGAGGTCAGTACCAGGGCACTAATCAGAGTGATTGGAGCCATGGAACGGGGCTGAAGAGGGGGGGGCTTCATTCCAGGGAGGGGTGAATGACCAACGACTCTCGGACTCTTTCTGACCACGACAGCGGGAGATTAGAGATTTTACTGATATTTGGTGGTGGAACTTTGACATTCCTTTTATCACTGGCTTGCACATTGGCGAAAGGTTTTTTTGCGCTAATTAATGGGCCGCTAGTCAGGGATTCGGTGTGGGTGCCGTGCTTGCGGCTTTAAGTAGCGATGGGACCGAGCGGCAACGTAAAAGCAAAATATCGCAAATGCTGGGAATCTGAAATACAAACTGGGAAACACTCGGTGTGAGGCCACATCTGGGGAGAGAGAAACAGAGCTAACGTTTCAGCTCAGTGACCTTTCATCAGAACTGGGAGATGTTCAGAGATGAGCAGCTTCGAAGCCAATAAAGCTCTGTGACAGCATTAATCTCGCCCCCCCACCCCAGATCCCTGAGCTGTCCCTGCGCTGAGCCCCCCCCGATCCCTGAGCTGTCCCTGCGCTGAGCCCCCCCCCCCCCCCCCCCGGATCCCTGAGCTGTCCCTGCACCGAGTGTTAGCAGGATCTTGACGGGAGCTCAAAAACTCCCAATACAAACAGAACACAAGAACGTGGGAGCAAAATGAGGCTCCCCATCCCCCCCCCCTCACCCCCACCCCTTCCAGCAGGATGTGAAAGCTTGCCCAGCATTGGCAGTGTTCCTCGTGTTTGAGGTCGGTGGGGTGGTTTGTGAGCACGTCTTGGACTGGATTCGGCTCCACAAACCAGCCCCAGATCCCTGTTTCCCACCTCTCTCCCTTCAGACGCTGACTGAGCTGCCCCGGCCCGGCCTTTACCTGTCACAGTGCTTGTGTGAGTTGAGGTTTTGCTGCCTGGAGAATGCTGGCTTTATCTGAGTTTTAAATAAGATGCTGTCTAAAATGTTAACGGTTGTGAATGCTGATTTTTGAAATGATTTATTTTGAATCGATGTCAATCATGTAACAAAGAAGTATTGATTGTTTCCCGAACTGCCGGAGGCCTCCTGAATACACACTGGTTCTAGATGGAGAGTGCGCCATGAGGATAATCGGGTTACTAACACATTCCTGGAGCACGCGCCGCACTGAGCGTGTTCCATAGCTCACTCATCACCCTCTGCTTTCCTCGCTTTCTCACTTTTTCTAATTTTCATTAATAAAGGTGGTTTTTTTTTTGGCACTTAACCTTCCCGGCTGTATTTGTAGAAAGGAGAGGCAAGAGGACTGGCAAACTGAGAGTCTCCAGCAGTGCGAGCATCTCTCTAATCCATGGCCTGCTCCTCGAGTGACTGCAAGTTTCTAAAGTCAATCTGTCTCCCGTGATGTTCCACACAAGGAGTTATACCCTGAAATTCCACAGTGTATTCCTGGCCAACATTTATCTCTCAATCACCTAAATTGATTTATCACATTGCTGTTTGTGGGAGCTTGCTGTGTACAAATTGGCAGCCACGTTTCCTACATTACAACAGTGACCACACTTCAAAAAAAATACTTCATTGGCTGGAATGTCCTGAGGTCGTGGAAGTGATGTTGGTTGAGGGATAAATATTGACCAGGACACCGGGGAGAACTCCCCTGCTCCTCTTCCAAATAGTGCCCTGGGATCTTTTACATCCACCTGAGAGGGCAAACAGGGCCTCAGTTTAACGTCTCATCCGAAAGACGGCACCTCCAACAGTGCAGCACTCCCTCGGCACTGCACTGGGAGTGTCAGCCTGGATTTTTGTGTTCAAGTCTCTGGAGTGGGACTTGAACCCGCGACCTTCTGACTCAGGCGAGAGTGCTGCCCACTGAGCCACGGCTGACACCAAGTTCTGATGGTGTGTGGGTGATAGTTATTGGTATTAGTTATTAATGTCTTTGTGCTAATTATTCAGAGTTTCAATGAATTTGCATCACCTGCAAAGCAAACCGCAGAACTCCAGCCACAATCGCACTCCCATCCCGTCTACTCATAAACTGGCCATGTGACAGCCCAGGCCCCCACAGTAAGATACACTCTCTGCACCCAAGCAGGAAGCGGACTGGGTGCTGGTAGCTAATGTTCTACCAGCCTGCAGGCTGTGTGCCTGCAATACACATGCAATCACAGCACAGGAGGAGGCCATTCGGCCCATCGTGCCTGTGCTGGCTCTTTGAAAGAGCTCTCCAATTAGTCCCACTCCCCCTGCCCTTTCCCCATAGCCCTGCAAATGAGACCTGAACTTGCAGGGAATGGAAACGTGGAATTCAGTATAACTTGAGTAAGTGCTACACACTGGAATGCCCATTCTCTGGGCCAGTTCTGCCACTCTGGTGGTGAAACAGTCCAAGGTGCTGCATTCTTCACTGAATGGAGTCTGCCCAATCCTTCCAGCCTTACTGATGTAATGCACAGATTCAGCACCAGAGGGCAGCAGAAGGCCACAGTCTGTTGAAGCAAAAGGGAAGATGTCTGGGAGCTGGTCGTCTGCTTTGCCCCAGTGAGTACAGCACAGTTACATCTCCTGCTAGGGGGCGATTGTGCCCAGGGTGTACAGCACAGTTACATCTCCTGCTAGGGGGTGATTGTGCCCAGGGTGTACAGCACAGTTACATCTCCTGCTAGGGGGCGATTGTGCCCAGGGTGTACAGCACAGTTACATCTCCTGCTAGGGGGCGATTGTGCCCAGGGTGTACAGCACAGTTACATCTCCTGCTAGGGGGCGATTGTGCCCAGGGTGTACAGCACAGTTACATCTCCTGGTCTATGTTAGTGCCCAGGGTGTACAGTCACTGTTACTCTATCTGTGGGTACCATAAGAACATAGAAGAACATAAGAGGTAGGAGCAGGAGTCAGTCATTTGGCCCCTCGAGCCTGCTCCGCCATTCAATAAGATCATGGCTGATCTGATCTTGGCCTCAACTCCACTTCCCTGCCCGCTCCCCATAACCCTTGACTCCCTTATCGTTCAAAAATCAGTCTATCTCCACCTTAAATATATTCAATGACCCAGCCTCCACAGCTCTCTGGGAAAGAGAATTCCAAAGATTCACGACCCTCAGAGAAGAAATTCCACCTCATTTCCGATTTAAATGGGTGCCCCCTTATTCTGAAATTATGCCCCCTAGTTCTAGATTCCCCCACGAGGGGAAACATCCTCTCTGCATCTACCCTGTTAAGCCCCTTCAGAATCTTATATGGTTTCAATAAGATCCCCTCTGTTTGCTGATGTCTTCAGTGGTCGTTACAGACAGATCGTATCTGCTTACAACACAATCTGATCCAGCTTCTAGAAGCTAACGTCTGTTTGCAAAATCCTCAGTTGAAACCACAGGTGCAACTCAAACAGAGAATCGCACCACATGCTTTGACCTAGATATAAACTGACAGCCTATAAACGGACTGGAAGTTTCTGTCACAGCCTTGCATACCGGAATCTAAACAAGTGTTTTTCACAACTCCTGGATATTGTCGGTTTGCAATATGGCAGTGGAATCCTGAGATAATGGATTTTGCGACTGGCTGACAATGAATGCATAGACTTGTAGAGGGCTTCGCTCTTTCCTGCTATCACATCAGCTCTAGGAATATAAGCAAACTTGAGAAAGACGTTGGCTCAAGCCTTAAAAACACCAAAGAGCCCAACAACAGTTGCTATCTTGTTCGATTAACACTTCCTATCAATTCTTTGCCACCTGAAATCTGCAACTTTCACTTCCTCCCCTTGTCTAGCAATTAACCGTGATTGCTTTGTAAAGTTGACTGGATTTACACACTTAAACCCGTGCAGGTTAAAACCACAAGCAGAATTTATTTACACATAAGTGCTATATAGAGGCCAAGTTATTACTCGCTTGCTAGAAAGTACAGTCAGTATTTTAGAACGTGTGTGTCGTAATGGAGCCCACAGATGCCTCGGATTCAAAACCGTCTTTTGCAAAACGAGTGCTCAGGTTCAGTTGAAGAGCCTTCAGAAAGGACCTAATTTTTATATCTCTTAATTCCTTTGAAAATCAAAGCAATAATATTATTTTGACACCTGACAACATTGTAGGTCAGTAAAGTTAGACTACAATATGAAGCAGATTCCATAGAATGTGACCGTGGTTTGTTAAGTGTCCTGCTCTCCCCGCTCACAGTTTAAGGTGCGCATTGTGGTTACCAACTCTGGCTGGGTGGATTCCTGGAGATTTAATCACGCGGACTCCCACCTCAAGCAGTCCCCCTCCCCAGCACTGCCGCCATTGGCGCACGGCCTGCACACTGTTGCAATGCAGTTACACAGCAGCCAATTTACGCACAGCAAGCTCCTACAATCAGCAATGAGATAATGACCAGATAATCTGCTTTTAGTGATGTTGATTGAGGGATAAATATTGGCCCCAGGACACCGGGGAGAACTCCCCTGCTCTTCTTCCAATAGTGGCCGAGAGATCTTTTACATCCACTTGAGAGGGAAGACGGGGCCTCGGTTTAACATCTCATTCGAAACCTATGTCACATTAGAGGATTTATCTTCCTGCATTTCTTTCAATGCCTACCAATAGGGAATTCAGGAGAAACTTTTTTACCCAGAGGCGAATAGTATAGCTGCATTTAAGGGGAAGCTAGATAAACACGAGGGAGAAAGGAATAGAGGGATATGTTGATGGGGTGAGATGAAATGGAGTGGGAGGAGGCTCGTGTGGAACATAAACACCGGCACAGACCTGTTGGGCCGAATGGCCTCTTTCTGTGCTGTAAATTCTATGCCATTCTATGTACCCTATGCCTCTCACCCCAGCCATAGTACCAAACTTATTCCACCAATAAACTGTGATATGAGACACAGCACAGAACCAGCTCATAGCTAGGAAGGACTGGGTATTAAGCGAAGGGTTCTTTGAGCACCGCAGGGTGATTTTGAAGATGTTTGAATCTAACTGTACTCTCAGAATTGAATTGCGTCACGAAAAACCACAGCACAGTTTCCTGGAAGCCTCTGGAAACAGTTGCTGAAATTTCAGGGGGATTCCCCTCTCGCATGTTGTGCAGTTCTGAGAATGAAGCCTGCCTCCTTATTTCAGTGGGAACGGCTGCTTGGGTGCAATATTTGTCAAAATAATAAAAAGTACCTTGACAAATTGACACAAAACAAGAGCTGGTGGAAAATCTTACGGTTATTGAGAACTCCTGTCAGGACAAGTAAAGCAATCGATTTCCTGTCAGAAATCTGGAGCTCTTCCCCCCCCCCCCCCCCCCCCCCCCACAAAAGGCTGTGGATGCTGACGGGCAATTGGAGCTTTCAAGACTGATATTGATCGATTTTTGTTGGGTAAGGGTATCGAAGGATGTGGAGCAAAGGCGGGTAAATGGGGTTGAGGTACAGATCAGCCATGATCTAATTAAATGATGGAGCAGGCTCGAGGGGCTGAATGGCCTCCTCCTGTTCCTTAAGCAACTATTGCAGGGAGCAAAAATGGAGTCATATGATCCCAGATAAGCACCAGTTGGACACGTGCCTCCCTGGAGTAGGCTGGGCCTCAGGACGCTGAGCAGCGCACTGCGGGGGGCTCCTCGCCCAGAGCTGGTAATACTGGCGAGGGATTGCATGTTAATATTCGATAGTGAGGCTAGACGCCGGTAAAAATGAACATGACAACTGCTGGATCGTGGTGAAAATCCATCTGGCTCTCCAGGGGAAGGAACCTGCCACTCCTACCCGGGCCCATCGGCCCCCTGACGGAGCCTAGCAAACTACACTAAGTTGTAAAACAGTTTTTGTGCAGAGCAGGGGAGTTCTGCCTGGAGTCGTGGACCAATATTTATCCCTCAACCAACGTCACGAATCACAGATGATCAAGATATGACGAGTATGGAAAGTAGGAAATAAAGAACTCTAATTTATATATAGCACCTTTCACCACCTCAGGACGTCCCAAAGCGCTTGAAGTCCTTTTAAAATGTAGTCACTGTTGTAATGTAGGAAACGCGGCAGCCTATTTATGCACAGCAAGATCCCACAAACAGCGCTGTGATAATGACCAGAGAATCTGTTTTTAGTGATGTTGGTTGAGGGATAAATATTGACACCAGGGAGAACTCCCCTGCTCTTCAAATAGTGCCATGGGATCTTTTATTCAAAATTGAGAGGTCGCACAACACCAGGTTATAGTCCAACAGTTTTATTTGAAATCACAAGCTTTCGGAGCTATCGATTGCTCCTTCCTCAGGTGAAGTAAATTAGATACAGAATCGCCAAAGCATATATAGATAGAGAACAAAGCATGTGTACCTTACAATTGCAGACCACTAAATTAAATCATCCTGACTATCTGCCGAGGTGTGATAAAGTTAATCAAGTCAGCCAGGAAGGTACCACATCAAAGACATAGCAAGATACAACTGAGACAATGAGGTGTAGTCGCAGGGGTTCTAACGTGTCGAAAGCTGCCGCCTGTATGTAAAACGAAAAGCTTTAAAATTTTTACTTTTTTACTGGGAAAATTTTAACTTTTTTACTGGGAATCACATCTGTGAACAAGCCAACGACGACTCGAGTCCGGATCACGTCATGTATCGTGACATAAACCCAAGATCCCGGTTGAGACCGTCTTCATGAGTGCGGAACTTGGCTATCAGTTTCTGCTCGATGATTTTGCGTTGTGTGTTTCTAAGGTTGCCTTGGAGAACGCTTACCCGCAGATCCGAGGCTGAATGTCCTTGCTTTGGCGATTCTGTATCTAATTTACTTCACCTGAGGAAGGAGCAATCGATAGCTCCGAAAGCTTGTGATTTCAAATAAAACTGTTGGACTATAACCTGGTGTTGTGCGACCTCTCAATTTTGTCCACCCCAGTCCAACACCGGCATCTCCGCATCTTTTATTCAGACAGGGCCTCGGTTTAGCGTTTCATCTGAAAGACGGATAAAACCACAGGTGTGTTTTCCAGTGTCCGAATAGTACCTGAGTGATATTGGTCAGAAGCATTTCTTGCCAAATGAGTAAAATAATTGAAAATCTAAACGGTTTGCTGGGCACAGTCACTCTGATCCTTCCTGTTAATTGATCTTTTAACTGTAAATCCCACACATTAAATTACTCACAGTTCCCATCTTAGTCATCTTCTGCTGAAATAATCTGTCAGCTCTCAATACAACACCAGATAGTTAACCACCTCTAGCAACAATAACTTGTATTTATACAGCGCCTTTAACGTAGTAAAACATCCCAAGGCGCTTCACAGGAGCGTAATCAGGCAAACTTTGACACCGAGCCACACAAGGAGATAATAGGACAGGCGACCAAAAGCTTGGTCAGAGTGGCAGGTTTTAAGGAGCGTCTTAAAGGAGGAGAGAGGCGGAGAGAGGAGGAGAGAGGCGGAGAGAGGAGGAGAGAGGCGGAGAGAGGAGGAGAGAGGCGGAGAGAGAGGAGAGAGAGGAGAGAGGAGGAGAGAGGAGGAGAGAGGCGGAGAGAGAGGAGAGAGGCGGAGAGAGAGGAGAGAGAGGAGAGAGGAGGAGAGAGGCGGAGAGAGGAGGAGAGAGGCGGAGAGAGAGGAGAGAGGAGAGAGAGGAGAGAGGAGGAGAGAGGCGGAGAGAGGAGGAGAGAGGCGGAGAGAGAGGAGAGAGGAGGAGAGAGAGGAGGAGAGAGGAGAGAGGAGGAGAGAGGAGAGCAGAGAGAGAGGAGAGAGGCGGAGAGAGAGGAGAGAGAGGAGAGAGGAGGAGAGAGGAGGAGAGAGGCGGAGAGAGAGGAGAGAGGCGGAGAGAGAGGAGAGAGGCGGAGAGAGAGGAGAGAGAGGAGAGAGGCGGAGAGAGGCGGAGAGAGAGGAGAGAGGCGGAGAGAGGAGGAGAGAGAGGAGAGAGAGGAGAGAGGAGAGAGGAGGAGAGAGCGGAGAGAGGCGGGGAGAGAGAGGAGAGAGAGGAGAGAGGCGGAGAGAGACGGGGAGAGAGGAGAGAGGAGGAGAGAGGCGGAGAGAGACGGGGAGAGAGGAGAGAGGCGGAGAGAGAGGAGAGAGGAGGAGAGAGGCGGAGAGAGGCGGAGAGAGGAGGAGAGAGGCGGAGAGAGGCGGGGAGAGAGGAGAGAGGCGGAGAGAGGCGGGGAGAGAGGAGAGAGGAGGAGAGAGGCGGAGAGAGACGGGGAGAGAGGAGAGAGGCGGAAGAGGAGAGAGGCGGAGAGAGAGGAGAGAGGCGGAGAGAGGCGGAGAGAGAGGAGAGAGGCGGAGAGAGAGGAGAGAGGCGGAGAGAGGAGAGAGGAGGAGAGAGGAGGAGAGAGGCGGAGAGAGGCGGAGAGAGAGGAGAGAGGCGGAGAGAGGCGGAGAGAGGTGGAGAGAGAGGAGAGAGGCGGAGAGAGAGGAGAGAGGCGGAGAGAGAGGAGAGAGGAGAGAGAGGAGAGAGGAGGAGAGAGGCGGAGAGAGAGGAGAGAGGAGAGAGAGGAGAGAGGCGGAGAGAGAGGAGAGAGGAGGAGAGAGGCGGAGAGAGAGGAGAGAGGAGAGAGAGGAGAGAGAGGAGAGAGGCGGAGAGAGAGGAGAGAGGCGGAGAGAGAGGAGAGAGGAGAGAGAGGAGAGAGGAGAGGAGGAGAGAGGCGGAGAGAGGCGGAGAGAGAGGAGAGAGGCGGAGAGAGAGGAGAGAGGCGGAGAGAGAGGAGAGAGGAGAGAGAGGCGGAGAGAGGCGGAGAGAGGCGGGGAGAGAGGAGAGAGGAGGAGAGAGGCGGAGAGAGACGGGGAGAGAGGAGAGAGGCGGAGAGAGAGGAGAGAGGAGGAGAGAGGTGGAGAGAGAGGAGAGAGGAGAGAGAGGAGAGAGAGGAGAGAGGAGAGAGGAGGAGAGAGGAGAGAGAGGAGAGAGGAGAGAGGAGGAGAGAGGCGGAGAGAGAGGAGAGAGGAGAGAGGAGAGAGGCGGAGAGAGAGGAGAGAGGCGGAGAGAGAGGAGAGAGGCGGAGAGAGAGGAGAGAGGAGAGAGAGGAGGAGAGAGGCGGAGAGAGAGGAGAGAGGCGGAGAGAGGCGGAGAGAGAGGAGAGGTTTAGGCAGCTGAAGGCACTGTTACCATGGTGGAACGATGGGAATCAGGGATGCTCAAGAGGAGCGCAGAGATCTCGGAGGGTTCTAAGGAAGATATTCCCCCTGAGAGGAGCTTTTGGAGAGGAGAATAATTAGCAGAGGAAAAAAGGTTTTTAATACAGGGAAAAAATTAGACAGAGTCTCAGCTTCGTGCTACACCCTTCCATTTTCACACAGCTCAAATTACTATCAAATTCCTTCAAGTTTAGAAAGGCAGATTGTGAGGGGATCAGCAATGAGCTAAGTGAAGTGCACCATTTGGAGAGGAATATTGTCAAAGAACAGTGGATGGGGTTTCCAGATTATAGATAAGAGGGCATATTGAAAGCGCTGGATAGGTACGGTACGGTGAGAGGGAGTCAGCAAGGATTTATGGGAGGGACCTCCTCCCTGAACAGGTTTCTTGGAGTTCTTCCAGGACTTGACAGGCCAGGATGATAACGAACATCTTGTGGCTGAGATATGTTCAGATTTAGAACGGCTTCAGATACTGAGTCACACCAGTGATTGACACAGTGAGCTCGGAAGGCAAGGACTTGAAAGGTCAGAGGGAGCTGAGGGGGATTCTGACCCAGGCTCAACATGGAGAGGGGTTACTAGAGGGGTCCCACAGGGGTCAGTGCTAGGGTCACTAGAGGGATTCCACAGGGGTCACGAGGGGTCCCATTGAGGTCAGTGCCGGGGTCACACTGGGGTCACGAGGTGTCCCACAGGGGTCAGTGCTGGGGTCACGAGGGGTCCCATAGGGGCCAGTGCTGGGGTCACTAGGGATCATAAGAACATAAGAATTAGGAGCAGGAGTAGGCCATACGGCCCCTCGAGCCTGCTCCGCCATTCAATAAGATCATGGCTGATCTTGGGCTCAAAGCCACATCCTAGCCCACTCCCCATAACCCTTCACTCCCTTATCTTGCAAAAATCTGTCTATCTCCACCTTAAATGTATTTAGTGACTCCGCCTCCACGGCTCTCTGGGGCAGAGAATTCCACAGATTTACAACCCTCTGAGAGAAGAAATTACTCCTCATCTCAGTTCTAAAAGGGTGACCCTTTATTCTAAAACTGTGCCCCCGAGTTCTAGATTTCCCCACGAGGGGAAACATCCTCTCTGCATCTACCCTGTCGAGCCCCCTCAGTATCTTATATGTTTTGATAAGATCACCTCTCATTCTTCGAAATGCCAATGAGTATAGGCCCAGCCTGCTCAACCTTTCTTCATAAGTCAAACCCCTCATCTCTGGAATTAACCGAGTGAATCGTCTCTGAACTCAACTCTACTTTCCCGCCCGATCCCCATATCCCTTGATTTCCCTAGAATCCAAAATCTAGCGATCTCAGCCTTGAATATACTCAACGACTAAGTATCCACAGCCCTTTGGGGTAGAGAATTCCAAAGATTCACAGCCCTCTGAGTGAAGAAATTCCTCCTCATCTCAGTCTTAAAAGGTCGACCCCTTATCCTGAGACTATGTCCCCTAGCTCTAGACTCTCCAGCCATGGGAAACAACCTCTCAGCATCTATCTTGTCAATCACCCTCAGAATCTTATATGTTTCAATGAGATCCCCTCTCATTCTTCTAAATTTCAAAGAGTATAGGCCTAATCTACTCAATCTCTCCTCATAGGACAACCCTCTCATCCCAGGGATTAGTCTAGTGAACCTTCATTGAACCACCTCTAAGGCAAGTATATCCTTCCTTAGATAAGGAGACCAAAACTGTGCACAGTACTCCAGGTGTGGTCTCACCAAGGCCCTGTACAATTGTAACAAGACTTCCTTACTCTTGTACTCTAACCCCTTAGTAATAAAGGCCAACATGCCATTTGCCTTCCTAATTGCTTGCTGTACCTGCATGCCAACTCTCTGTGTTTCCTGTATGAGGTCACCTAAATCTCTCTGAACACCAACATTTAATAGTTTCTCACCATTTAAAAAATATTCTGTTTTTCTATTCTTCCTACTAAAGTGAATAACCTCACATTTCCCCACATTATACTCCACCTTATTGCCCATTCACTTAACCTGTCTATATCCTTTTGCAGTCTCTATGTGTCCTCCTCACAGCTTACTTTCCCACCTAGCTTTGTATCATCAGCAAACTTGGATACATTACACTCTGTCCCTTCATCTAAGTCATTGATATAGATTGTAAATAGCTGCGGCCCAAGCACTGATCCTTGCGGCACCCCACTAGTCACCGCCTGCCAGTCTGGAAACGACCCGTTTATCCCGACTCTCTGCTTTCTGTCCGTTAACCAATCCTCTATCCATACTAATACGTTACCTCCAATCCCATGAGCCCTAATCTTGTGCAATAACCTTTTATGTGGCACTTTATCGAATGCCTTTTGGAAATCCAAATATGCTACACCCACTATTTCCCCTTTATCTACCCTGCTAGTTACATCCTCAAAAAACTGTAATAAATTTGTCAAACACGATTTCCCTTTCATAAAACCATGTTGACTCTGCCTAATCATATTATGATTTTCTAAGTGCCCTGTTACCACTTCCCACAGGGGTCAGTGCTGGGGTCACGAGGGGTCCCACAGGGGTCAGTGCTGGGGTCACGAGGGGTCTCACAGGAGTCAGTGCTGGGGTCACGAGGGGTCCCACAGGGGTCAGTGCTGGGGTCACGAGGGGTCTCACAGGGGTCAGTGCTGGGGTCACGAGGGGTCCCACAGGGGTCAGAGTTGAGGTCACTAGAGCACACTGAAGCCAATAGGACATTGTACGCTAGTGAAGGAAAGCAGACTGGAGGAGGGAGAGAGCACGAATCTCAGGGAAAATAAGAAAGACGTGCATTTCTATAGCGCCTTTTACGACCACAGGAAGACCCAACATGCTTTACAACCAATTAAGTACTTTCTGAAGTGTGGTCACTGTTGTAATGCAGGAGGGGGTAATGAGTCTCCACAGTCACACCTGGAGTACAGGGTCCAATTCTGGTCTCTGTATGGAGCAAGAATATTCAGACATTGGAGGCAGTGCAGAAAAGGAAAACCAATTGAATCCTGACCTTACGGCAGCTGAGCCAAAGAAAATGGATGGGATTGGTTACTGGGGAAAGGGCAAAGAGCCTGGGATTGGTTACTGGAGAGAGGGTGAAGAGCCTGGGATTGGTTAGTGGGGAGAGGGTGAGGAGCCTGGGATTGGTTGGTGAGGAGAGGGTGCAGAGCCTGGGATTGGTTAGTGGAGAGAGGGTGCGGAGCCTGGGATTGGTTAGTGGGGAGAGGGTGTGGAGCCTGGGATTGGTTAGTGGGGAGAGGGTGAGGAGCCTGGGATTGGTTACTGGAGAGAGGGTGCGGAGCCTGGGATTGGTTAGTGGGGAGAGGGTGTGGAGCCTGGGATTGGTTAGTGGGGAGAGGGTGAGGAGCCTGGGATTGGTTACTGGAGAGAGGGTGACGAGCCTGGGATTGGTTAGTGGGGAGAGGGTGAGGAGCCTGGGATTGGTTAGTGAGGGGAGGGTGAGGAGCCTGGGATTGGTTAGTGGGGAGAGGGTGAGGAGCCTGGGATTGGTTAGTGGGGAGAGGGTGAGGAGCCTGGGATTGGTTAGTGTGACAGAAGACTCAGGGGAGAGATTATCTCAGATCATTAATAGAATCTATAAATTTAACCACGATAATGTGTTTGAAATTGCCCCAAACTCTAGAATTGGGGTACTCGGACTTAAGATTAGGAGATAGTGTACAGTTTACATGGGCTGTGGGAGGAGATTAAATGGGTGGTAGGGGAGAGTGTACATGGGCTGTGGGAGATCTGCCGTGTGATGAGCTGAATTGCCTGTTTGTTTTGTGTTTTGTGTTTTGTTTAGTGAACACTTTTGTGTTGGCGACACAGAACGTGAGCATATTTAGAATGTCTATCAGGAGGCCGGGGCCTGTGAGCTTTAAGAACCAAAATAAGCCACTCAGCCCTGATGTAACAGAATATTTCTCAAAAGAAAGCATTCAATATTCCATTAATAACAAAAAATAAGAAACGGAAATGAAGGAACCGGATGTAATCGTGAAGACGCTCAGTAATTTCGGAAGAGGTTTAGTGAATATTGAGGTCGGTTTACTGTGTGATGGTTTCTGATGTCATTAAGAGGTCTCTGGCTATGTACAATGTCGGTCTCTCTCTGATACTCTCTACTCCCACGCTTGTTTCAGTTTTACTTTCCAAAGCCCCTGTTTTTGAATTTTACTGCTTTGAGTAGGGCTCAGTCAGAAAAGGACTGTTGCAAAAAATGAATCGCAAGTTCTTTCAAGACAAAGTTCAAAGCAATGTTCTTATGGCAAGCGTACTGGAAACTGTAAGAAATTAAAAGATTCCTGGTGCAGTACTGCTCTGACTAAACGTAGGAGCATGCGGACAGATCTTCCTCTAATGTTCACACTGTGATTTGAAGACATACTAATATTCGAGAAACTGTTGCGATTTCACAACTGTACTAAGCTTTATGTTAACTTGGAGCACCAGAACTGGTACAAGCAGCCCCTGCCTCAGAGTCTCTCTCTCCTGGAGTAGGTAGACTCTATCTCAGTCTCTCTCTCCTGGAATAGGTAGACCCTATCTCAGTCTCTCTCTCTCCTGGAGTTGGTAGACTCTATCCCATCTCTCTCCTGGAGTTGGTGGACCCTATCCCAGTCTCTCCCCTGGAGTTGGTAGACTCTATCCCAGTCTCTCTCCTGGAGTTGGTGGACCCTATCCCAGTCTCTCCCCTGGAGTTGGTAGACTCTATCCCAGTCTCTCTCCTGGAGTTGGTAGACCCTATCCCAGTCTCTCCCCTGGAGTTGGGAGACTCTATCCCAGTCTCTCTCCTGGAGTTGGTAGACTCTATCCCAGTCTCTCTCCTGGAGTTGGTAGACTCTATCCCAGTCTCTCTCCTGGAGTTGGTGGACCCTATCCCAGTCTCTCCCCTGGAGTTGGTAGACCCTATCCCAGTCTCTCTCGCTCCTGGAGTTGGTAGACCCTATCCCAGTCTCTCTCCTGGAGTTGGTAGACCCTATCCCAGTCTCTCTCGCTCCTGGAGTTGGTAGACCCTATCCCAGTCTCTATCCTGGAGTTGGTAGACCCTATCCCAGTCTCTCCATTGGAGTTGGTAGACCCTATCCCAGTCTTTCCATTGGAGTTGGTAGACCCTATCCCAGTCTCTCCCTTGGAGTTGGTAGACTCTATCCCAGTCTCTCCCTTGGAGTTGGTAGACTCTATCCCAGTCTCTCTCACTCCTGGATTTGGTAGACTCTATCCCAGTCTCTCTCCTGGAGTTGGTAGACTCTATCCCAGTCTCTCCCTTCGAGTTGGTAGACCCTATCCCAGTTTCCTCCTTGGAGTTGGTAGACCCTCTCCCAGTCTCTATCCTGGAGTTGGTAGACCCTCTTCCAGTCTCTCCTTTGGAGTTGGTAGACTCTATCGCAGTCTCTCTCTCCTGGAGTTGGTAGACTCTATCCCAGTCTCTTTTTCTCCTGGAGTTGGTAGACCCTATCCCAGTCTCTCCTGGAGTTGGTAGACCCTTTCCCAGTCTCTCCTGGAGTTGGTAGACTCTATCCCAGTCTCACTCTCTCCTGGAGTTGGTAGACTCTATCCCAGTCTCTCTCGCTCCTGGAGTTGGTAGACTCTATCCCAGTCTCTCCCTTGGAGTTGGTCGACCCTCTCCCAGTCTCTGTCCTGCAGTTGGTAGACCCTATCCCAGTCTCTGTTCTGGAGTTGGTAGACCCTATCCCAGTCTCTCTCCTGCAGTTGGTAGACCCTATCCCAGTCTCTGTCCTGGAGATGGTAGACCATATCCCAGTCTCTGTCCTGGAGTTGGTAGACCCTATCCCAGTCCCTCTCCTGCAGTTGGTAGACCCTATCCCAGTCTCTCTCCTGGAGATGGCAGACCCTATCCCAGTCTCTGTCCTGGAGTTGGCAGACCCTCTCCCAGTCTCTCTCCTTTTCTGGGTAGACTCTATCCCAGTCCCTCTCCTGCAGTTGGTCAACCCTATCCCAGTGTACCCCTCCTGGAGTTGTTGGATCCTATCCAGAACTCTGTCCAGGGGTTGGTAGATCCTATCCCAGTCTCTCTCTCCTGGAGTTGGTAGACTCTATCCCAGTCTCTCTGCTGGAGTTGGTAGACTCTATCCCAGTCCCTCTCCTGCAGTTGGTCAACTCTATCCTAGTCTACCTCTCCTGGAGTTGGTAGATCCTATCCAGAACTCTGTCCAGGGGTTGGTGGACCCTATCCCACTCTCTCTCTCCTGGAGTTGGTCGACTCTATTCCACTCTCCCTCTCCTGGAGTTGGTAGACCCTATCCCAGTCTCTCTCTCTCCTGGAGATGGTAGACTCTATCCCAGTCTGTCTCCTGGAGTTGGTAGACCCTATCCCAGTCTCTCTCGCTCCTGGAGTTGGTAGACTCTATCCCAGTCTCTCTCCTGGAGTTGGTAGACTCTATCCCAGTCTCTCTCCTGGAGTTGGTAGACCCTATCCCAGTCTCCCTCTCTCCTGGAGATAGTAGACCCTATACCAGTCTCCCTCTCTCCTGGAGTTGGTAGACTCTATCCCAGTCTCTCTCCTGGAGTTGGTAGGCCCTATCCCATTCTCCTTCTCCTGGAGTTGGGAGATTCTATCTCAGTCTCTCCCCTGGAGTTGGTAGACCCTATCTCAGTCTCTCTCTCTCCTGGAGTTGTTAGACCCTATCCCAGTCTCTCTCCTGGAGTTGGTAGACCCTATCCCAGTCTCCCTCTC
Organism: Squalus acanthias; assembly: GCA_030390025.1. Taxonomy (NCBI): domain Eukaryota; kingdom Metazoa; phylum Chordata; class Chondrichthyes; order Squaliformes; family Squalidae; genus Squalus; species Squalus acanthias. The sequence continues at coordinate 78,713,993 of CM059441.1, read as the reverse complement.
TCCTCACCAATCTACCTGTCGCAGATGCATCTGTCCATGACAGCATTGGCAGCAGTGACCACCGCACAGTCATTGTGGAGATGAAGTCCACTGAGAACACCCTCCATCGTGTTGTGTGGCACTACCACCGTGCTAAATGGGATAGATTCAGAACAGATCTAGCAGCTTAAAACTGGGCATCCATGAGGCACTGTGGGCCATCAGCAGCAGCAGAATTGTATTCCACCACAATCTGTAACCTCATGGCCCATAAGAACATAAGAACATAAGAAATAGGAGCAGGAGTAGGCCAATCGGCCCCTCGAGCCTGCTCCGCCATTCAATAAGATCATGGCTGATCTGATCCTAACCGCCAATCTACTATCTATCACAGAACCATCTCCTGCATCTAACAGAATTGCACACACGAAATAGGAGCAGAATCAGGCTACACAGTCTCTGGGCCCGCTCCACTACCCACAGGGCCATGACCGATCCGAACCTAGACTCATGTCCAAATTCCTGCCCGCTCCCCGTAACCCTTAATGCCCTTTACTTCTAGGAAACTGTCTATTTCTGTTTTAAATTTAATTAATGTTGTAGCTTCTACAGCTTTTTGTGGCAGCATATTCCATGGACCTACCACCCTCTGAGTGAAGTAGTTCCTCCTCATCTCAGTTTTGAAAGAGCAGCCCCAATTCTAAGACTATGTCCCCTAGTTCTCGTCTCACCCGTCATCGGGAACATCCTCCCCGCATCCACCCGATCCAACCCCTTCACAATCTTATATGTTTCAATAAGATCGCCTCTCATTCTTCTGAACTCCAATGAGTAGAGTCCCAATCTACCCAACCTCTCCACATATGACCACCCCCTCATCCCCGGGATTAACCGAGTGAACCTTTTTTGCACTGCCTCGAGAGCAAGGATGTCTTTCCTTAAGTAAGGACACCAAAACTGTATGCAGTATTCCAGGTGCGGTCTCACCAATACCTTGTACAACTGAAGCAATACCTCCCTATTTTTATATTCTATCCCCCTAGCAATGAAAGCCAACATTCCATTTGCCTTCTTAATCACTTGCTGCACCTGCATACTAACCTTTTGAGTTTCGTGCACCAGGACCCCCAGATCCCTTTGCACTTCAGTACTCTCCAGTTTCTTGCCATTAAGATAATAAATTGCTCTAGGATTTTTCCTGCCAAAGTGCATCACCTCACACTTTCCAGTGTTGTATTCCATCTGCCAAATCTCTGCCCACTTACTTAGCCTGTCTATGTCCCCTTGCAGGTTTTTTATGTCCTCCTCACTCACTACTTTCCCTCCCATCTTTGTATCATCTGCAAATTTTGATATGTTACACTTGGTCCCTTCCTCCAAATCGTTAATATAGATTGTGAAGAGTTGGGGACCCAGCACTGACCCCTGTGGAACACCACTAGTTACTGATTGCCAGTCTGAGAATGAACCATTTATCCCAACTCTTTGCTTTCTGTTAGATAGCCAATCCTCTATCCATGCCAGAATATTACCCCCAATCCCGTGATTTTTTACCTTAAGCAATAATCTTTTGTGTGGCACCGGCATATCCCTCATTCTACCATTACCACCAAGCCAGGGGACCAACCCTGGTTCAACAACGAGTGTAGAAGAGCATGCCAGGAGCAGCATCAGGCGTACCTAAAAATGAGGTGCCAATCTGGGGAAGCTGCAACACAGGACTACATGCATGCTAAAAAGCGGAAGCAGCATGCTATAGACAGGGCTAAGCAATCCCACAATCAACGGATCAGATCAAAGCTCTGCAGTCCTGCCACATCCAGTCGTGAATGGTGGTGGACCATTAAACAACTAACGGGAGGAGGAGGCTCCAAGAATATCCCCATCCTCAATGATGGTGGAGCCCAGCATGTGAGTGCAAAAGACAAGGCTGAAGCGTTTGCAACCAACTTCAGCTAGAAGTGCTGAGTGGATGATCCATATCGGCCTGCTCCCGAGGTCCCCACCATCACAATTCAATTCACTCCACGTGATATCAAGAAACAGCTGAGCGCACTGGATACAGCAAAGGCTATGGGCCCCGATAACATCCCGGCTATCGTGCTGAAGACTTGTGCTCCAGAACTAGCCTGCGCCTCTAGCCAAGCTGTTCCAGTACAGCTACAACACTGGCTTCTAACCGACAATGTGGAAAACTGCTCAGGTATGTCCAGTCCACAAAAAGCAGGACAAATCCAACCCGGCCAATTACCACCCCATCAGTCTACTCTCAATCATCAGCAAAGTGATGGAAGGTGTCATCGACAGTGCTATCAAACGGCACTTACTCACCAATAACCTGCTCACTGATGCCCAGTTTGGGTTCCGCCAAGACCACTCGGCTCCCGACCTCATTACAGCCTTGGTCCAAACATGGACAAAGGAGCTGAATCCCAGAGTTGAGGTGAGAGTGACTGCCCTTGACATCAAGGCAGCATTTGACTGAGCGTGGCATGAAGGAGCCCTAGTAAAACTGAAGTCAATGGGAATCAGGGGGAAAACGCTCCACTGGCTGGAGTCATACCTAGCACAAAGGAAGATGGTTGTGGTGGTTGAAGGTCAATCATCACAGCCCCAGGACATCGCTGCAGGAGTTCCTCAGGGCAGTGTCCTAGGCCCAACCATCTTCAGCTGCTTCATCAATAACCTTCCCTCCAACATAAGGTCAGAAATGGGCATGTTCGCTGATGACTGCACAGTGTTCAGTGCCATTCGCAACTCCACAGATAATGAAGCAGTCCATGCCCCCATGCAACAAGACCTGGACAACGTTCAGGCTTGGGCTGATAAGTGGTAGGTAACATTCACGCCACAGAAGTGCCAGGCAATGACTATCTCCAACAAGCGAGAGTCTAACCACCTCCCCTTGACTTTCAATGGCATTACCATCGCCGAATCCCCCACTATCAACATCCTGGGGGTCACCATTAACCAGAAACTTAACTGGATGAGCCACATAAATACTGTGGCAACAAGAGCAGGTCAGAGGCTAGGTATTCTGCGGCGAGTGTCTCACCTCCTGACACCCCAAAGCCTTTCCACCATCTGCAAGGCACAAGTAAGGAGTATGATGGAATACTCTCCACTTGCCTGGATGAGTGCAGCTCCAACAACACTCAAGAAGCTCGACACCATCCAGGACAAAGCAGCCCGCTTGATTGGCACCCCATCCACCACCTTAAACATTCACTCCCTCCACCACCAGTGTACCGTGGCTGCAGTGTGTACCATCTACAAGATGCACTGCAGCAACTCACCAAGGCTTCTTCGGCAGCACCTCCCAAACCCGTGACCTCTTCCACCTGGAAGGACAAGGGCAGCAGGCGCATGGGAACACCACCACCTGCAAGTTCCCCTCCAAGTCACACACCATCCTGACTTAGAAATATATCGTTGATCCTTCATCGTCGCTGGGTCAAAATCCCTACCTAACAGCATTGTGGGAGCACCTTCACCACACGGACTGCAGCGGTTCAAGAAGGCGGCTCACCACCACCTTCTCGAGGGCAACTAGGGATGGGCAATAAATGCTGGCCTTGCCAGGGACGCCCAGATCCCATAAATAAATTTTAAAAAAAGTCTCTATCCCAGTAACTCTCCTGGAGTTGGTAGACCCTATCCCAGTCTCTCCCCTGGCGTTGGTGGAACCTATCCCAGTCTCTCTCCTGCAGTTGGTAGACCCTTTCCCAGTCTCTGTCCTGGAGTTGGTAGACCCTATCCCAGTCTCTCTCCGGGTGTTGGTAGACTCTATCCCAGTCTCTGTCCTGGAGTTGGTAGACTCTATCCCAGTCTCTGTCCTGGAGTTGGTAGACCCTATCCCAGTCTCTCTCCTGCAGTTGGTAGACCCTATCCCAGTCTCTCTCCTGCAGTTGGTAGACTCTATCCCAGTCTCTGTCCTGGAGTTGGTAGATCCTATCCCAGTCTCTGTCCTGCAGTTGGTAGACTCTATCCCAGTCTCTCTCCTGCAGTTGGTAGACCCTATCCCAGTCTCCTTCTCCTGGAGTTGGTAGATCCTATCCCAGTCTCTCTCCTGCAGTTGGTAGACCCTATCCCAGTCTCTGTCCTGGAGTTGGTAGACCCTATCCCAGTCTCTCTCCTGGAGTTGGTAGACTCTATCCCAGTCTCTCTCTCCTGCAGTTGGTAGACCCTATCCCAGTCTCTGTCCTGGAGTTGGTAGACCCTATCCCAGTCTCTCTCCTAGAGTTGGTAGACTCTATCCCAGTCTCTCTCTCCTGGAGTTGGTAGACTCTATCCCAGTCTCTGTTCTGGAGTTGGTAGACCCTATCCCAGTCCCTCTCCTGCAGTTGGTAGACTCTATCCCAGTCTCTCTCCTGGAGTTGGTATGTGAAGGAATAAGCCATATAACCTATTCAGAAAAATACACTATCTTATGAAAAAATTCTGGCCTTATTAAAACATGACAAACTGGGTTTGGAAATTTGGAAATTTGGAAATTTAGAAACTTAACTATGAAATAGCTATGAAAGCATTCTGGCTATTGAGATAAGACAGTTGTTGACCCTGAATAAATAACCTTATTGAAAGAGAAGGTGAAGGGCTCCGACAAGCTGACCTATTGGGAAAAAAACAATGGTTCACCCTGGATAAGGTGTTCTAATTTACACTTCATAAAGAAGCACATAAGATAAGGAACATTTGCCCTCATAAAGATGACATAAAGTAAGGAACACCTGCCGCCACACCATTTTTTATATGGTAAACTTAGAACACCTAGAGATGAGACATGATTCTGGCTGATGTGGCAATAAGAATAGTAGAGGTCGGCAGAAAGATGACTAGGGATAATTGACTTGCATCAGCAGAAAACCTTAAAGGAAATACCACTGGAAAAGGGTATAAATATTGAACTCTCAAATGGGATAACAGACTCGCTTTAATCGGGCAAAGCGATTCTCGGCTTCAGAGGCAGCTCTGTAGTCTACCACTCTTTGTACCTCGGGGATCAAAGGTATTTGATATTGATGGATATCCTGTAGAAAACTTTAAGAACTGTAATACTGTAGCAAAGTTAAGATTTAAAGTAAGATTCTCTGTTAATAATAAGATAAATGTGAGAAGTCGCACAACACCAGGTTATAGTGCAACAGCTTTATTTGAAATCACAAGCTTTCGGAGCGCTGCTCCTTCATCAGGTAAAAGCGCCCCGAAAGCTTGTGATTTCAAATAAAGCTGTTGGACTATAACCTGGTGTTGTGCGACTTCTCACATTTGTCCACCCCAGTCCAACACCGGCATCTCCACATCAATAATAAGATAGCATTTTTTCTCTTTTTAGAATGGTTAATGTTGCAATTGACTGATTCACAAACTGTAAACTGCATGTCGGTTCTTTAAGAAATCTATATATTTTTAGAATTATCTCACATAAGACTTCTGTATCAAAAACTTGCGAACTCAATCTCTGTACACTCTTTGGTGAGGAGTTGCAGAATTCTGGGGGAGTTTTCCGGACCCTCATAATATCCGGAATGTTACAGTCTAGCTAAACTTATTAAAAGCGCTATCTGGAGGACGGTAACATTCTCGGGTTGTTCCTTTCCTTTAGGGAGAGATAGTCCAGACCTTTAGACCCAATTAAGCATCTTTAGGATTCGGCTACCTCAAACTTTAGTTGAAAGTGAACGTCTGAGAAATACGCCTGATCCGGGGTAGCCCTAAAGGGACTAGGATTAGTAAATATCCCTTCAGTTGGTGCCCAACATGTATGTTAACGAGTTGATACAGAACCCTATACTTATATTTATATCTATATCCATCTCATAGATTGTTAAGTATAGAAGGAGTGTTTTACTGACAGTGGTACTAAGACCCAGTCTCTGGAGATGACAGGTCCCTGATCAGGCCTTGTAGAACTTAAATCAGAACTCCCTCAATATACCATTGAGGTCTAGAAATTTCTTGTAAAGTTCATATTAAATCCTAACCGAGGTTAGGTCCTGACGAAATGGCAAACCCTGTCGGAATTGGCCAAGCCTTTTTATTAGGAAATTCAAACGATTGCTACCATCAAGTCATTTACTGTGATGGATCGTCAATGACGATTAAAAAAGGGACATCCCAACAATCCTCAGCTGGGATGGGGATAGTAGTAGGGACTTTTTGAGATTCCTATTCTTTTTATCCAGAAGAATTACTGTCCATACCCCTTGGCCATAAGACAGCGCAATATGCTGAAGCCGCAGCACTATGGTATGCTTTAGAAAAGGCAGACCCTATTAAACCCACATTAATCTGTATGGATAGTGACTATTGTAAAAGAGGATATAACCAAGATCTAGTTTTCTGGGAACAAACAAACTTTACCAATCATAAGGGTAAACCCATAAAACATAAGTCATTGTGGGAAGACATTCTCCGTTCGAGGATGGAGAAACAGAATTGTCAGGTGATTCATGTAAACGGGCATACCACTGGGACAGTACACTCAAAAGGAAACAGTCTTGCAGACGAACAAGCGAAACATTCGGTCTGCATGACACCCCCTCGAGAGGGGCCTGCCAATATTAGTGTTATCACTAGGGCAGAACAGGCAGCTAATCAGGATGAGGAACTGATTCAGCTATTAGACCCAACAAAAGAGAAACCACCAGGATATCCATCAAAGTACTTTTACTCAGAAACCCCTACTGGTATTGTGCTAGTTAAGTTGCCCAAGGGAACCCGAGAGGTACCCACGAGACACAAACGAGAACAGCTTGTAAAAGAAGCTCACAAGGGCATAGGTCAAGCACATTGTGGTGTCAGAACAACATTCTGCAAATTGACTCCCTTATATTGGTGGCCAGGCATTCTTAAGGCCTGTAAAACATACGTGGCAAATTGTGAGCCATACAATTTAACCAATAAGTCATCACTAATTAAGCCACCACCATTGGCTCCTGTGAAAGCTGATGAACCAATGGGAAAATTCTTTATTGACTTCATTGGACCACTTCCCCCATCTTTGGGATACAGACATGTTCTTGTTTGTGTAGATGGATGCATTTCCTTCTGCTGGCTGGTCCCCACAAAAACTGTTTCGGAAAACGCACTCGCCAATTCTATTACATAGAAACATAGAAACATAGAAGATAGGAGCAGGAGTAGGCTATTCAGCCACTCGAGCCTATTCCGCCATTTAATGAGATCATGGCTGATCATCCAAATTCAGTACCCTGTCCCTGCTTTCTCCCCATATCCCTTGATCCCTTTAGCCTTAAGAAATATATCTAACTCCTTCTTGAATATATTTAATGAATTGGCCTCAACTGCCTTGTATGGTAGAGAATTCCATAGGTTCACCACTCTCTGGGTGAAGAAATTCCTCCTCATCTCAGTCCTAAATGGATTACCCCTTATCCTTAGACTGTGACCCCTGGTTCTGGACTCCCCCGCCATCGGGAACATCATTCCTGCATCTAGTCTGTCTAGTCCTGTTAGAATTTTATAAGTTTCAATGAGATCCCCTCTCATTCTTCTAAACTCTAGCGAATATAAGCCTAATCGACCCAATCTCTCTTCATACGTCATTCCTGCCATCCCAGGTATCAGTCTGGTGAATCTTCGCTGCACTCCCTCCATGGCAAGAATATCCTTCCTCAGATAAGGCGACCAAAACTGCACACAATACTCAAGGAATGGTCTCACCAAGGCCCTGTATAACTGCAGCAAGACATCCTTGCTCCTGTACTCGAATCCTCTCGCTATGAAGGCCAACATACCATTTGCCTTCTTAACCGTCTGCTGCACCTGCATGTTTACCTTCAGCGACTGGTGCACAAGGACACCCAGGTCTCGTTGCACTTCCCCTTTTCCCAATCTATTGCCGTTCAGATAATAATCTGCCTTCCTGTTTTTGCCACCAAAGTGGATAACCTCGCATTTATCCACATTATACTGCATCTGCCATGCATCTGCCCAATCACCCAACCTGTCCAATTCATACTGGAGTTTCTCTGCATCCTCCTCACAGCACACACGCCCACCCAGCTTTGTGTCGTCTGCAAACTTGGAGATATTACATCTAGTTCCCTTGTCTAGATCATTAATATATATTGTGAATAACTGGGGTCCTAGCACCGATCCCTGCGGTACCCCACTAGTCACTGCCTGCCACTCGGAAAAAGACCCGTTTATTCCAACTCTTTGCTTCCTGTCTGCCAACTAGTTCTCTATCCAAGTCAGTACCTTACCCCCAATCCCATGTGCTTTAACTTTGCACGCTAACCATTTATGCGGGACCTTATCGAAAGCCTTCTGAAAGTACAAATATACCACATCCACTGGTTCTCCCTTATCTATTCTACCAGTTACATCCTCAAAAAATTCCAGTAGATTAGTCAGGCATGATTTACCTTTTGTAAATCCATGTTGACTTTGTCCGATCCTGTCACTGTTTTCCAAGTGCTCTGCTATTACATCTTTTATAATGGACGCTAGCATTTTCCCCACTACCGATGTCAGGCTTACCAGTCTATAATTCCCCGTTTTCTCTCTACCACCTTTTTTAAATAGCGGGGTAACATTAGCTACCCTCCAATCCATGGGAAATGTTCCAGAGTCTATAGAATTTTGGAAGATGACCAGCAATGCATCTACTATTTCTAGGGTCACTTCCTTCAGTACCCTAGGATGTAGATTATCAGGCCCTGGGGATTTATCGGCCTTCAATCCCGTCAATTTCCCTAACACCATTTCCCGACAAATACTGATTTCATTCAATTCCTCCCTCTCATTAGACCCTATGTTCCCTGACATCTCTGGGAGGTTATTTGTGTCCTCCTTTGTGAAGACAGAACCAAAGTATGTATTTAATTGGTCTGCCATTTCTTTGTTCCCCATTGTAAATTCCCCTGATTCTGACTGCAAGGGACCTATGCTTGACTTCATCAATCTTTTTCTCTTCACATATGTATAGAATCTTTTACAGTCAGTTTTTATGTTCCCTGCAAGCTTACTCTCATACTCTATTTCCCCCCTCTTAATTAATCCCTTTGTCCTCCTTTGCTGAATCCTAAACTGCTCCCAATCCTCAGGTTTGCTGCTTTTTCTGGCCAATTTATATGTCCTCTCCTTGGATCTTATGCTATCCCTAATTTCCCTTGTTAGTCACGGTTGAGTCACCTTTTTTGTTTTATTTTTATGCTAAACAGGGATGAACAAATTCTGTAGTTCATCCATGCGATCTTTAAATGTTTGCCATTGCCTATCCACCGTCAACCCTTTAAGTAACATTCCCCAATCCATCCTAGCCAATTCACGCCTCATACCATCGTAGTTTCCTTTATTTAAATTCAGGACCCTAGTCTCTGAGTCAACTACTTCACTCTCCATCTTAATGAAGAATTCTATCATGTTATGATCGCTCCTCCCCAAGGGGCCTCGCACAACAAGATTGCTAATTAATCCTTTCTCATTACATAATACCCAGTCTAAGATGGCCTGATCTCTAGTTGGTTCCTCAACATATTGGTCCAGGAAACCATCCCGTATACACTCTAGGAATTCCTCCTCCATAGTATTGTTACTAATTTGGTTAGCCCAATCTATATGTAGATTAAAGTCACCCATGATAACTGCTGTGCCCTTATTGCACGCATCTCTAATTTCCCATTTAATGCCATCCCCAACCTCAGCATTACTGTTTGGGGGTCTGTATACAACTCCCACTAACGTTTTCTGCCCCTTGGTATTTTTCAACTCTACCCATACAGATTCCACATCATCAGAGCTAATATCCTTCCTTACTATTGTGTTAATCTCCTCTTTAACCAGCAATGCTACCCCACCTCCTTTTCCTTTTTGCCTGTCTTTCCTGAATATTGAATACCCCTGGATGTTGAATTCCCAGCCTTGGTCACCCTGGAGCCATGTCTCCGTAATCCCAATTATATCATATCCATTTACATCTATTTGCACAGCTAATTCATCCACCTTATTACGAATGCTCCTCGCATTAAGACACAAAGCCTTCAGGCTTGTTTTTTTAACACTCTTAGACCTTTTAGAATTATTATTTACTGTAGCCCTGTTTGATTTACACCCTTGATTTCTCTGACTGCCACTTTTGCTTTTCTCCTTCTTGTCTTTTGCTTCTATCCTTGCTTCCCTTTCCTCTGTCTCCCTGCACAGGTTCCCAACCCCCTGCCATTTTAGTTTAAACCCTCCCCAACAGCACTAGCAAACACTCCTCCTAGGACATCGGTCCCGGTCCTGCCCAGGTGCAAACCGTCCAGTTTGTACTGGTCCCACCTCCCCCAGAACCGGTTCCAATGTCCCAGGAATTTGAATCCCTCCCCCTTGCACCATTCCTCTAGCCACATATTCATCTGAAATATCCTTCTATTTCTACTCTGACTCGCACGTGGCACTGGTAGCAATCCTGAGATTACTACCTTTGAGGTCCTATTTTTTAATTTAACTCCTAACTTCCTATATTCAGCTTTTAGGACCTTATCCCGGTTTTTACCTATATCGTTGGTACTTATATGCACCATGACAACTGGCTGTTCACCCTCCCCCTCCAGAATGCCCTGCAGCCATTACTGACCTAATTACTGTACTGGTGCACCCAAAATCTCCAAGGTCTTCAAAGACTACTGCAAACAAAGGGGGATTGGGTTAGAGCACAGCTCGCCACGTCATCCGCAATCAGCGGGGCTGGTGGAACGTAAAAACCAGGAAGTAAAAAAGCTATTGGTCAAATTGTTGAGAAACAGGGGGAATAAGTGGACCGCCGTCATTCCGGAAGTGCAGCTATCAGTTAATAATGTGCCCGCATCTGCATCAGGGACAGTGTCCTCTAAAACTCCATATTATCTGATGTATGGGGTTGAGATGCATACACCGCTTACCCATGGTTCTTTTATAGCCTCTACACTCTCTGATTCCTTCACCCGACAGCGACAGTTAGATTTTTAAAAAGAAGTAACAGAGGAGATTCATCAAATTGACCAGAGGATCAGGGAGACAAATAGGCAGAAAAAATTGACAAACAAAGCATGGCAACCCCTAGCAGGAGAATGGGTACAGGAAAAGAAGTTCGAGCAAAAACCTGGTTTAAGGCCTAAGTGGAAAAAACCTGTTCAAATACGTTCCGTTATTAACGAAAGAACTGTTAAAATACATATTAATCAGCCGAATGGGAAGCATATTCTTAAAACTGTCTCCATAGACAATCTCAAAAGATGTCCTGTGGGATTCCGAAATGGAGGAATAATACAAGGTGCAGTCGTACACTGTCTTCCAAGACCCAGCTTGGAGCACGACACAGGAAATGGATGCGATCGAACTACTGACGACGGTCAGCCAGACGGTGTCGCCGACTCCTCCACACGATGCTTGGCAACGCCTCAGGAATTGGATTCACAAAAAGCCACAACCAAAACAAGTAAAGACCAACAATTTACTTCAACGAAGGAGGAAAATACTGCGGATGGAGTAGGAATCAACTGAGCTCCTGGCAAGGCCTTTACGAAAACAAGAATCTGTCCTCACGCTGGATCAATGGAACAGCGTGTCAAGCTTCAGCCAGCTCCAAATGACGTCTCCTTGACTCGTATGAATAAATCACCTCTACGGAACGTACATCTGTCAATTGGACATTCTAATTATATGTTGTTTCGCTAATTGCATGATAATGTACCTATCATCCTTTTAATTTGTGTTCAATTTAAAATAAGGCAAAACATTGTCCTGGGATGACTTAAAGGAATTTTCATGTAGCACATGATTGGGCTCTTGTGAATCTCATGAAATTAATGTACTATTGTAACCTTATTTGTAACATTGACCAAACTCTGCCCTGATGCTCGAGCTCATTTTTTGGTCAAGAGTGGGGTGTGAAGGAATAAGCCATATAACCTATTCAGAAAAATACACTATCTTATGAAAAAATTCTGGCCTTATTAAAACATGACAAACTGGGTTTGGAAATTTGGAAATTTAGAAACCTAACTATGAAATAGCTGTGAAAGCATTTTGGCTATTGAGATAAGACAGTTGTTGACCCTGAATAAATTATCTTATTGAAACAGAAGGTGAAGGGCTCCGACAGGCTGACCTTTTGGGAAAAAAACAATGGTTCACCCTGGATAAGGTGTTCTAATTTACACTTCATAAAGAAGCACATAAGATAAGGAACATCTGCCCTCGTAAAGATGACATAAAGTAAGGAACACCTGGCGTCACACAGTTTTTTATATGGTAAACTTAGAACACCTAGAGATGAGACATGATTCTGGCTGAGGTGGCAGTAAGAATAGCAGAGGTCGGCAGAAAGATGACTAGGGATAATTGACTTGTATCAGCAGAAAACCTTAAAGGAAATAGCACTGGAAAAGGGTATAAATATTGAACTCTCAAATGGGATAACAGACTCGCTCTAATCGGGCAAAGCGATTCTCGGCTTCAGAGGCGTCTCTGTAGTCTACCACTCTTTTTACCTCGGGGATCAAAGGTATTTGATATTGATGGATATCCTGTAGAAAACTTTAAGAACAGTAATACTGTAGCGTCGTTAAGATTTAAAAGTAAGATTCTCTGTTAATAATAAGATAGCATTTTTTCTCTTTTTAGAACGGTTAATGTTGCGATTGACTGATTCACCAACTGTAAATTAAATGTCGGTTCTTTAATAAATCTATATATTTTTAGAATTGTCTCACATAAGACTTCTGTATCAAAAACTCGCAAACTCAATCTCTGTACACTCTTTGGTGAGGAGTTGCAGAATTCTGGGGGCGTTTTCCAGACGCTCATTATATCCGGAGCGTTACAGTCGAGCTAAACTTATTAAAAGCGCTATCTGGAGGACGGTAACATTCTCGGGTTGTTCCTTTCCTGATAGGGAGAGATAGTCCGGACCTTTAGACCCAATTAAGCGTCTTTAGGATTCGGCTACCTCAAACTTTAGTTGAAAGTGAACGTCTGAGAAATACGCCTGATCCAGGGTAGCCCTAAAGGGACTAGGACTAGTAAATATCCCTTCAGGTAGACCCTATCCCAGTTGCTCTCCTGGAGTTGGTAGACCCTATCCCAGTCACTCTCCTGGAGTTGTTAGACTCTATCCCAGTCTCTCTTCTGGAGTGGTAGACCCTATTCCAGTCTCCCTCTCCTGGAGTTGGTAGACTCTATCCCACTCTCTCTCGCTCCTGGAGTTGGTAGACTCTATCCCATTCTCTCTCTCCTGGAGTTGGTAGACCCTATCCCAGTCTCTCTCCTGGAGTTGGTCGACCCTATCCCAGTCTCTCTCTCTCTCTCCTGGAGTTGGTAGACCCTATCCCAGTCTCTCTCCTGGAGTTGGTCAACCCTATCCCAGTCTCTCTCTCGCCTGGAGTTGGTAGACCCTATCCCAGTCTCTCTCCTGGAGTTAGTAGACCCTATCCCAGGCTCTCTCTCAGTCCTGGATATGGTAGACCCTATCCCAGTCTCTCTCTCACTCTCTCCTGGAGTTGGTAGACCCTATCCCAGTCTCTCTCCTGGAGTTGGTAGACCCTATCCCAGGCTCTCTCTCTGTCCTGGATATGGTACATCCTATCCCAGTCTCTCCCTCTCTCTCTCCTGGAGTTGGTAGACCCTATCCCAGTCTCTCTCCTGGAGTTGGTCAACCCTATCCCAGTCTCTCTCTCGCCTGGAGTTGGTAGACCCTATCCCAGTCTCTCTCCTGGAGTTGGTAGACCCTATCCCAGGCTCTCTCTCTGTCCTGGATATGGTAGACCCTATCCCAGTCTCTCTCTCACTCTCTCCTGGAGTTGGTAGACCCTATCCCAGGCTCTCTCTCTGTCCTGGATATGGTACACCCTATCCCAGTCTCTCTCTCACTCTCTCCTGGAGTTGGTAGACCCTATCCCAGTCTCTCTCCTGGAGTTGGTAGACCCTATCCCAGGCTCTCTCTCTGTCCTGGATATGGTACACCCTATCCCAGTCTCTCTCTCACTCTCTCCTGGAGTTGGTAGACCCTATCCCAGGCTCTCTCTCTGTCCTGGATATGGTACACCCTATCCCAGTCTCTCTCTCACTCTCTCCTGGAGTTGGTAGACCCTATCCCAGTCTCTCTCCTGGAGTTGGTAGACCCTATCCCAGGCTCTCTCTCTGTCCTGGATATGGTACACCCTATCCCAGTCGCTCCTGGAATTGGTTGGCCACTGCACTAATCATACTTTCCTGATAATGGTAGATCCATGTCCCTGTCCTTGACGTAACAGGTCCTGTCATGGTCTCTCCCTTTTGAAGATCATAGGACCTTTCCCAGTCTCTCCTGGAGCTGGTCGACCGCATGCAGCAAGACCTGGACATTCAAGCTTGGGCTGATAAGTGGCAAGTAATAATCACACCACACAAGTGCCAAACAATGACTATCTCCAACAACCTACCCTTGACATTTAATGACATTACCATCGCCCAATCCCCCACCATCAACATCCTGGGGGTCACTATTGATCAGAAACTGACTGGACCAGCCACATAAATACTGTGGCAACAAGAGCAGGTCAGAGGCTGGATATTCTGCGGCGAGTGACTCACCTCCTGACTCCCCAAAGCCTTTCCACCATTTACAAGGCACAAGTAAGGAGTGTGATGGAATACTCTCCACTTGCCTGGATGAGTGCAGCTCCAACAACACTCAAGAAGCTCGACACCATCCAGGACAAAGCAGCCCGCTTGATTGGCACCCCATCCACCACCTTAAACATTCACTCCCTCCACCACCGGCGTACCGTGGCTGCAGTTTGTACCATCTACAAGATGCACTGCAGCAACTCACCAAGGCTTCTTCGGCAGCACTTCCCAAACCCGCGACCTCTACCACCTAGAAGGACGAGGGCAGCAGGCGCATGGGAACACCACCACCTTCAAGTTCCCCTCCAAGTCACACTCCATCCTAACTTGGACATATATCGATCGATCCTTCATCGTCACTGGGTCAAAATCCTGGAACTCCCTCCCTAACGGCACGGTGGGAGCACCTTCACCACACGGACTGCAGCGGATCCAGAAGGCAGCTCACCACCACCTTCTCGAGGGCAATTAGTGATTGGCAATAAATGCTGGCCTTGCCAGCAACGCCCACATGCCCAGAATTAATTTAAAAACAAAATAGAGTAACAGATACCTGGGACTGGGAGTGACGTACAGGCTGGAATCTAATCGAGGGCTTCGGGGGAGGGGCAGGGAGTTTATATAGAAATCTGTGCACTGTGTGTAATTCTGTGTACGGTGTGTACACGGAGATGTACTCCGTACGTTGGCCGATGTGCGCTGCGTGTACACGGAGATGTACGCCGTACGTTGGCCGATGTGCGCTGCATGTACACGGAGATGTACTCCGTGCGTTGGCCGATGTGTGCTGCGTGTACACGAAGATGTACGGCGTACGTTGGCCGATGTGCGCTGTGTGTACGTGGAGATGTACTCCGTAAGTTGGCCGATGTGTGCTGCGTGTACACGGAGATGTACAGCGTACTTTGGCCGATGTGTGCTGCGTGTACACGGAGATGTACGCCATGCGTTGGCTGATGTGAGCTGCGTGTACACGGAGATGTACGCCGTGCGTTGGGCAATGTGTGCTGCGTGTACACGGAGATGTACGCCGTGCGTTGGCCGATGTGTGCTGCGTGTACATGGAGATGTACTCCGTAAGTTGGCCGATGTGTGCTGCATGTACACGGAGATGTACGGCGTACTTTGGCCGATGTGTGCTGCGTGTACAAGGAGATGTACACCGTGCATTGGCCAATGTGTGCTGCGTGTACACGGAGATGTACTCCGTGCGTTGGCCGATGTGCGCTGTGTGTACACGTAGATGTACACCGTGCATTGGCCGATGTGTGCTGCGTGTACACGGAGATGTACGCCGTACTTTGGCCGATGTGCGCTCTGTGTACACGGAGATGTACACCGTACTTTGGCCGATGTTCGCTGTGTGTACACGGAGATGTACGCCGTACTTTGGCCGATGTTCGCTGTGTGTACACGGAGATGTACGCCGTACTTTGGCCGATGTGCGCTGTGTGTACACCGAGATGTACTCCGTGCGTTGGCCGATGTGTGCTGCGTGTACACGGAGATGTACGCCGTACTTTGGCTGATGTGCGCTGTGTGTACACGGAGATGTACTCCGTGCGTTGGCCGTTCGCTGCGTGTACACGGAGATGTACGCGTGCGTTGGCCGATGTGTGCTGCGTGTACACGGAGATGTACGGCGTACTTTGGCCGATGTGTGCTGCGTGTACAAGGAGATGTACACCGTGCATTGGCCAATGTGTGCTGCGTGTACACGGAGATGTACTCCGTGCGTTGGCCGATGTGTGCTGCGTGTACACAGAGATGTACTCCGTGCGTTGGCCGATGTGTGCTGCGTGTACACGGAGAT
Source organism: Squalus acanthias (assembly GCA_030390025.1). Classification (NCBI taxonomy): domain Eukaryota; kingdom Metazoa; phylum Chordata; class Chondrichthyes; order Squaliformes; family Squalidae; genus Squalus; species Squalus acanthias. The sequence goes on along the minus strand of CM059441.1, from coordinate 78,697,603 downwards.
GTACTCCGTGCATTGGCCAATGTGTGCTGCGTGTACACGGAGATGTATGCCGTGCGTTGGTCAATGTGTGCTGTGTGTACACGGAGATGTACGCCGTACTTTGGCCAATGTTCGCTGTGTGTACACGGAGATGTACGCCGTACTTTGGCCGATGTGCGCTCTGTGTACACGGAGATGTACGCCGTACTTTGGCCGATGTTCGCTGTGTGTACACGGAGATGTACGCCGTACTTTGGCCGATGTTCGCTGTGTGTACACGGAGATGTACGCCGTACTTTGGCCGATGTGCGCTGTGTGTACACCGAGATGTACTCCGTGCGTTGGCCGATGTGTGCTGCGTGTACACGGAGATGTACGCCGTACTTTGGCTGATGTGCGCTGTGTGTACACGGAGATGTACTCCGTGCGTTGGCCGTTCGCTGCGTGTACACGGAGATGTACGCGTGCGTTGGCCGATGTGTGCTGCGTGTACACGGAGATGTACGCGTGCGTTGGCCGATGTGTGCTGTGTGTACACGGAGATGTACTCCGTACTTTGGCCGATGTGTGCTGCTTGTACACGGAGATGTACGCGTGCGTTGGCCGATGTGTGCTGCGTGTACACGGAGATGTACTCCGTGCGTTGGCCGATGTGTGCTGCGTGTACACGGAGATGTACTCCGTGCATTGGCCAATGTGTGCTGCGTGTACACGGAGATGTATGCCGTGCGTTGGCCAATGTGTGCTGTGTGTACACGGAGATGTACGCCGTACTTTGGCCGATGTTCGCTGTGTGTACACGGAGATGTACGCCGTACTTTGGCCGATGTGCGCTCTGTGTACACGGAGATGTACGCCGTACTTTGGCCGATGTTCGCTGTGTGTACACGGAGATGTACGCCGTACTTTGGCTGATGTGCGCTGTCTGTACACGGAGATGTACTCCGTGCGTTGGCCGTTCGCTGCGTGTACACGGAGATGTACGCGTGCGTTGGCCGATGTGTGCTGCGTGTACACGGAGATGTACTCCGTGCGTTGGCCGATGTGTGCTGCATGTACACAGAGATGTACTCCGTGCATTGGCCGATGTGCGCTGCATGTACACGGAGATGTACGCTGTGCGTTGGCCGATGTGTGCTGCGTGTACATGGAGATGTACTCCATGCGTTGGCCGATGTGTGCTGCATGTACACAGAGATGTACTCCGTGCATTGGCCGATGTGTGCTGCATGTACACGGAGATGTACGCTGTGCGTTGGCCGATGTGTGCTGCGTGTACATGGAGATGTACTCCGTGCGTTGGCCGATGTGTGCTGCGTGTACACGGAGATGTACTCCGTGCGTTGGCCGATGTGTGCTGCATGTACACGGAGATGTACGCGTGCGTTGGCCGATGTGTGCTGCGTGTACACGGAGATGTACGCGTGCGTTGGCCGATGTGTGCTGCGTGTACACGGAGATGTACGCGTACGTTGGCCGATGTGTGCTGCGTGTACACGGAGATGTACGCTGTGCGTTGGCCGATGTGTGCTGCATGTACACGGAGATGTACGCGTGCGTTGGCCGATGTGTGCTGCGTGTACACGGAGATGCACGCTATGCATTGGCCGATGTGTGCTGCGTGTACATGGAGATGTACGCGTGCGTTGGCCGATGTGTGCTGCGTGTACACGGCGATGTACGCGTGCGTTGGCCGATGTGTGCTGCGTGTACACGGAGATGTACGCTGTGCGTTGGCCGATGTGTGCTGCGTGTACACGGAGATGTACGCGTGCGTTGGCCGATGTGTGCTGCGTGTACATGGAGATGTACGCTGTGCGTTGGCCAATGTGCGCTGTGTCTCCCACACTGCCAGACACGCTGGCCAACAGCAGACAGGTTTCACGTACACAGACAGGCTCCAGATGTGAACTGCCTTCCACCTCTCGAGCCATCTGTGCTCCAAACCGACAGGATCCGACGCAGGCGGGACTGAGAGCTCAGGGGCTGGCTGTGGTCTTGTTTATTTTAACCCTTTGCTGGATGGGGAATAACACTGCTGACACACAACAGCAGCAGGAAGGCTCGATTTTAGTCACGTATTGAATCATCCAACCACCTTGCTTTGAACCTAAATATTTGTACATCAGCGCGCGGTGAAGCTGATCGGAGCGAGATTGTTTTGATTCGGAAATTTAGGCGAAGGGTCAGAGGTCGAAGGGCGCCAAGGTTGAAACAAGTTGGACGGGAGACAGGTTAATGAGGAAGAGGCCTTGCTTGGATCTTAGAAGCGTGTAGAATTAAAAAGAAAGTCTTGCATTTCTCCAGCGCCTTTCATGACCTCAGAACGTCCCAAAGCGCTTTACGGCCAATGAAGTATTTTTTTGAAGTGCAGTCACTGTTGTAGGTAGAAATCGCCGATTTGCGCTCAGCAAGATCCCACAAACATCAATGTGACAATGACCAGCTAATCGGTTTTAGTGATGTTGGTTGAGGGATAAATATTGGCCCAGGACACCGGAGAGAACTCCCCTGCTCTTCTTCGAAATAGTGTCATGGGAACTTTTACATCCACCTGAGAGAGCAGACGGGGCCTCGGTTTAACGTCTCATCTGAAAGACGGCACCTCCGACAGTGCAACACTCCCTCAGTACTGCCCCTCTGACAGTGCAGCACTCCCTCAGTACTGCCCCTCTGACAGTGCAGCACTCCCTCAGTACTGCCCCTCCGACAGTGCGGCGCTCCCTCAGTACTGCCCCTCTGACAGTGCAGCGCTCCCTCAGTACTGCCCCTCCGACAGTGCAGCGCTCCCTCAGTACTGCCCCTCCGACAGTGCAGCGCTCCCTCAGCACTGCCCCTCGACAGTGCAGGCGCTCCCTCAGTACTGTCCCTCCGACAGTGCGGCGCTCCCTCAGCACTGCCCCTCGACAGTGCGGCGCTCCCTCAGTACTGCCCCTTCGACAGTGCAGCGCTCCTTCAGTACTGCCCCTCCGACAGTGCAGCACTCCCTCAGTACTGCCCCTCTGACAGTGCAGCACTCCCTCAGTACTGCCCCTCTGACAGTGCAGCACTCCCTCAGTACTGCCCCTCTGACAGTGCAACACTCCCTCAGTACTGCCCCTCCGACAGTGCAACACTCCCTCAGTACTGCCCCACTGACAGTGCAATACTCCCTCAGTACTGCCCCTCTGACTGTGCAGCGCTCCCTCAGTACTGCCCCTCTGACAGTGCAGCACTCCCTCAGCACTACACTGGGAGCATCAGCCTAGATTATGGGCTGGAGAGGGGCTTGAACACACGACCTTTTCACTCAGAGGTGAGAGAGCTACCCACTGAGTCAAAGCTGACACACTAGGGTAGAGGAAGAGGGTGAGGAAGGGAGCTGAGTGTGAGGAAGGGGAGCTGAGGGTGAGAAGGGAGCTGAGGGTGAGGAAGGGAGCTGAGGGTGAGAAGGGAGCTGAGAGTGAGAAGGGAGCTGAGGGTGAGGAGGGGACCTGAGGGTGAGGAAGGGAGCTGAGGGTGAGGAAGGGAGCTGAGGGTGAGGAGGGGAGCTGAGGGTGAGGAAGGGAGCTGAGGGTGAGGAAGGGAGCTGAGGGTGAGGAAGGGAGCTGAGGGTGAGGAAGGGAGCTGAGGGTGAGGAGGGAGCTGAGGGTGAGGAGGGAGCTGAGGGTGAGGAAGGGAGCTGAGGGTGAGGAAGGGAGCTGAGGGTGAGGAAGGGAGCTGAGGGTGAGGAAGGAGCTGAGGGTGAGGAGGGAGCTGAGGGTGAGGAGGGAGCTGAGGGTGAGGAAGGGAGCTGAGGGTGAGGAAGGGAGCTGAGGGTGAGGAGGGGAGCTGAGGGTGAGGAGGGAGCTGAGGGTGAGGAGGGGAGCTGAGGGTGAGGAGGGAGCTGAGGGTGAGGAGGGGAGCTGAGGGTGAGGAGGGAGCTGAGGGTGAGGAGGGAGCTGAGGAAGGGAGCTGAGGGTGAGGAAGGGAGCTGAGAGTGAGGAAGGGAGCTGAGGGTGAGGAGGGAGCTGAGGGTGAGGAAGGGAGCTGAGGGTGAGGAAAGGAGCTGAGTGTGAGGAGGGAGCTGAGGGTGAGGAGGGGAGCTGAGGGTGAGGAAGGAGCTGAGGGTGAGGAGGATGCTGAGGGTGAGGAGGGAGCTGAGGGTGAGGAGGGAGCTGAGGGTGAGGAGGATGCTGAGGGTGAAGAAGGGAGCTGAGGTGTTCCACAGTTCGGAGGTTCTGGAAAAGTAGAGGAATTGCAGTGAGAGTGCGGGATAAAGAATTGCCATGCGGACATGAGATTTATCCCAATACGCTTCATTAATGTCTTGATCCAGTTCGTTGACACTGCACCGAGACAATATCAACCATGAACCTTAAACTGAAGGGGGGTCCTGCACTGATTAAATAACTCACTCCTGTAAAGACCTGTTGATTGTTTAGTGACAGTGTGAGGGAGCTGGATTAACATCAGTAGAGATACAGTCAGTAACACAGTGCGCTGGGGGAGAGGGGTTACTGAGTGACAGTGTGAGGGAGCTGGATTAACATCAGTAGAGATACAGTCAGTAACACAGTGCGCTGGGGGGAGGGGTTACTGAGTGACAGTGTGAGGGAGCTGGATTAACATCAGTAGAGATAGACTCAGTAACACAGGGCGCTGGGGGAGAGGGGTTACTGAGTAACAGTGTGAGGGAGCTGGATGAACATCAGTAGAGATAGAGTCAGTAACACAGGGCGCTGGGGGAGAGGGGTTACTGAGTGACAGTGTGAGGGAGCTGGATTAATATCAGTAGAGATACAGTCAGTAACACAGGGCGCTGGGGGAGAGGGGTTACTGAGTGACAGTGTGAGGGAGCTGGATTAACATCAGTAGAGATACAGTCAGTGACACAGGGCGCTGGGGGAGAGGGGTTACTGAGTGACAGTGTAAGGGAGCTGGATTAACATCAGTAGAGATACAGTCAGTAACACAGGGCGCTGGGGGAGAGGGGTTACTGAGTGACAGTGTGAGGGAGCTGGATTAACATCAGCAGAGATACAGTCAGTGACACAGGGCACTGGGGGAGAGGGGTTACTGAGTGACAGTGTGAGGGAACTGGATTAACATCAGTAGAGATACAGTCAGTAACACAGGGCGCTGGGGAGAGGGGTTACTGAGTGACAGTGTGAGGGAACTGGATTAACATCAGTAGAGATACAGTCAGTGACACAGTGCGCTGGGGGAGAGGGGTTACTGAGTGACAGTGTGAGGGAGCTGGATTAACATCAGTAGAGATAGAGTCAGTAACACAGGGCGCTGGGGGAGAGGGGTTACTGAGTGACAGTGTGAGGGAGCTGGATTAACATCAGTAGAGATACAGTCAGTAACACAGGGCACTGGGGGAGAGGGGTTACTGAGTGACAGTGTGAGGGAGCTGGATTAACATCAGTAGAGATACAGTCAGAAACACAGGGGGCTGGGGGAGAGGGGTTACTGAGTGACAGTGTGAGGGAGCTGGATTAACATCAGTAGAGATACAGTCAGTAACACAGGGTGCTGGGGGAGGGGGGTTACTGAGTGACAGTGTGAGGGAGCTGGATTAACATCAGTAGAGATACAGTCAGTAACACAGGGGGCTGGGGGAGAGGAGTTACTGAGTGATAGTGTGAGGGAGCTAGATTAACATCAGTAGAGATACAGTCAGTAATACAGGGTGCTGGGGAGAGGTGTTGCTGAGTGACAGTGTGAGGGAGCTGGATTAACATCAGTAGAGATACAGTCAGTAACACAGGGCGCTGGGGGCAGAGGGGTTACTGAGTGACAGTGTGAGGGAGCTGGATTAACATCAGTAGAGATACAGTCAGTAACACAGGGCTCTGGGGGAGAGGGGTTACTGAGTGACAGTGTGAGGGAGCTGGATTAACATCAGTAGAGATACAGTCAGTGACACAGGGCGCTGGGGGAGAGGGGTTACTGAGTGACAGTGTGAGGGAGCTGGATTAACATCAGTAGAGATACAGTCAGTAACACAGAGCGCTGGGGGAGAGGGGTTACTGAGTGACAGTGTGAGGGAGCTGGATTAACATCAGTAGAGATATAGTCAGTAACACAGGGTGCTGGGGGAGAGGGGTTACTGAGTGACAGTGTGAGGGAGCTGGATTAACATCAGTAGAGATACAATCAGTAACACAGGGCGCTGGGGGAGAGGGGTTACTGAGCGACAGTGTGAGGGAGCTGGATTAACATCAGTAGAGATACAGTCAGTGACACAGGGCGCTGGGGGAGAGGGGTTACTGAGTGACAGTGTGAGGGAGCTGGATTAACATCAGTAGAGATACAGTCAGTAACACAGGGCGCTGGGGGAGAGGGGTTACTGAGTGACAGTGTGAGGGAGCTGGATTAACATCAGTAGAGATACAGTCAGTCACACAGGGCGCTGGGGGAGAGGGGTTACTGAGTGACAGTGTGAGGGAGCTGGATTAACATCAATAGAGATACAGTCAGTAACAGGGCGCTGGGGGAGGGAGGGGTTACTGAGTGACAGTGTGAGGGAGCTGGATTAACATCAGTAGAGATACAGTCAGTAACACAGGGCGCTGGGGGAGAGGGGTTACTGAGTGACAGTGTGAGGGAGCTGGATTAACATCAGTAGAGATACAGTCAGTAACACAGGGCGCTGGGGGAGAGGGGTTACTGAGTGACAGTGTGAGGGAGCTGGATTAACATCAGTAGAGATACAGTCAGTAACACAGGGCGCTGGGGGAGAGGGGTTACTGAGTGACAGTGTGAGGGAGCTGGATTAACATCAGTAGAGGTACAGTCAGTAACACGGGGTGCTGGGAGAGAGGGGTTACTGAGTGACAGTGTGAGGGAGCTGGATTAACATCAGTAGAGATACAGTCAGTAACACAGGGCGCTGGGGGAGAGGGGTTACTGAGTGAGAGTGTGAGGGAGCTGGATTAACATCAGTAGAGATACAGTCAGTAACAGTTTGCTGCCCGGTGTCTGACGACACTCTGGGATCAGCTCCTGTCTCAACTCAGTACCAAGGCTGGAACGAATAGTAGAGTGGACGAGTTGATTCAGACAGTAGCGAGCAGAACGTGCTGAGCTCGGGAATCAAAGGCTATCGAGGAACGCCGAGGGAGGGATTGGAACAACAAAATAAAAGCGAGATGGCTTTAGTGGCAGGAGAGGCTGGGCTGGTGCAGGAACCAGCTGGACTGGAAGGGACAGGAAATGTGTTGTCATGAGTCATTGTAGAATCCTGAGCTGTAACACAATGAGTAACGGGGCAGTTACTGCGGTTTAACTGTTAACTCTTTCATGGTGGGGAAAACGGTAAAAGCAACAATACTTTCACAAAGGTGGAATTTTCGTCAATTCATCCTGCGACCTAGCTCAGGGAGCGGTCTTACTGTACTCTTCATCACCGCCCCGCTCACATATGACCGGCAGAAAATTTCCCCCAATTACTTTTACATTTAATGGTGGTTCAGTATTTTGCCCTTTTCTGATCATCATTTCTTGTCCCTCCCTTGGACCAAAGCAATATGGCCAGGGGTCAAACTGTCCTTCTCTCCTTAGACCTCTAGATAGGTGGAAAGAAGAGCGCAGGAACTTGCCCATGGATTGATACTGCACCCTTCATACCTCAGGATATCTCATAGACAACAAAGTATTTTTTGTGGTATACTCGCTGTTCTGTAGGCAAGTGCAGCCAATTTGTGTGCACGAGGTCCCAACAAACAGCAAGGAGATGAACAGCCAGTTAATCTGTGTTAGTGATGTTGGTTGAGGGATAAATATTGGCCATGAAACCGGGAAGAACTCCCCTGCTCTTCTTTGAATAGTGCCGTGGGATCTTTTACGTCCACCTGAGAGGGCAGACGGGGCCTTGGTTTAACGTCTCATCCAAAAGAAGGCACTTCCGACAGTGCGGCGCTCCCTCAGTACTGCCCCTCTGACAGTGCGGCGCTCCCTCAGTACTGACCCTCCGACAGTGCAGCGCTCCCTCAGTACTGACCCTCCGACAGTGCGGCGCTCCCTCAGTACTGACCCTCCGACAGTGCGGCACTCCCTCAGTACTGCCCCTCCGACAGTGCGGCGCTCCCTCAGTACTGCCCCTCTGACAGTGCGGCTCTCCCTCAGTACTGCCCCTCCGACAGTGCAGTGCTCCCTCAGTACTGCCCCCCGACAGTGCAGCGCTCCCTCAGTACTGCCCCTCCGACAGTGCAGCGCTCCCTCAGTACTGCCCCTCTGACAGTGCAGTGCTCCTTCAGTACTGCCCCTCCGACAGTGCAGCGCTCCCTCAGTACTGCCCCTCTGACAGTGCGGCTCTCCCTCAGTACTGCCCCTCCGACAGTGCAGCGCTCCCTCAGTAATGCCCCCCGACAGTGCAGCGCTCCCTCAGTACTGCCCCTCCGACAGTGCAGCGCTCCCTCAGTACTGCCCCTCTGACAGTGCAGTGCTCCCTCAGTACTGCCCCTCTGACAGTGCGGCGCTCCCTCAGTACTGCCCCTCCGACAGTGCGGCACTCCCTCAGTACTGCCCCTCCGACAGTGCGGCGCTCCCTCAGTACTGCCCCTCCGACAGTGCGGCGCTCCCTCAGTACTGCCCCTCCGACAGTGCGGCGCCCCCTCAGTACTGCCCCTCCAACAGTGCAGCACTCCCTCAGTACTGCCCCTCCGACAGTGCGGCACTCCCTCAGTACTGCCCCTCCGACAGTGTGGCGCTCCCTCAGTACTGCCCCTCCGACAGTGCGGCGCTCCCTCAATACTGCCCCCCCGATAGTGCGGCACTCCCTCAGTACTGCCCCTCCAACAGTGCGGCGCTCCCTCAGTACTGCCCCTCCGTAAGTGCGGTGCCCCCTCAGTACTGCCCCTCCGACAGTGCAGTGCTCCCTCAGTACTGCCCCTCCGACAGTGCGGCACTCCCTCAGTACTGTCCCTCTGACAGTGCGGCGCTCCCTCAGTACTGCCCCTCCGACAGTGCACCACTCCCTCAGTACTGCCCCTCCGACAGTGCAGCGCTCCCTCAGTACATGCCCCTCCGACAGTGCACCACTCCCTCAGTACTGCCCCTCCGACAGTGCAGCGCTCCCTCAGTACATGCCCCTCCGACAGTGCACCACTCCCTCAGTACTGCCCCTCCGACAGTGCAGCACTCCCTCAGTACTGCCCCTCCGACAGTGCGGCGCTCCCTCAGTACTGCCCCTCCGACAGTGCGGCGCTCCCTCAGTACTGCCCCTCCGACAGTGCGGCGCTCCCTCAGTACTGTCCCTCTGACAGTGCGGCGCTCCCTCAGTACTGCCCCTCCGACAGTGCACCACTTCCTCAGTACTGCCCCTCCGACAGTGCACCACTTCCTCAGTACTGCCCCTCCGACAGTGCAGCGCTCCCTCAGTACTGTCCCTCTGACAGTGCGGCGCTCCCTCAGTACTGCCCCTCCGACAGTGCACCACTTCCTCAGTACTGCCCCTCCGACAGTGCAGCGCTCCCTCAGTACTACACTGGGAGTTTCGGCCTGGTGTGGGACTCACAGATGCAGATCAATGCAGAAAACTATTAATTACTTTGGGGGAAAAAGGAACAGTGAAAGGTAAGATAGCGTGAAGTATATTTGTCTCAAAGGCAGGAGCAGCAAACGGAACAAACACTCCAAAACCCGACAGTAAAAGCCCCCAACATCTTTCAGAGGACACAGAGGCGAGGGGAGAGATGGCAATCGAAAGTGAAAAACAAACAGCCTCACTCTCTCTTTGAGAGAAACAATTTTGTCATAACTAAGACTTTGAAATGTAAATTTCATTTTAATGCCAAAGGTTTCAAATCTGCAATTTGTACCCAACAGTGAGAACACTTCGAGTTCTTAGTGTTCCACACACAACGTTTGCAATCACTCCCTAATCTACTTGTAGTTGTACAGCAGGACATTGGGAATATTCGACTCCAGATATAGACTTCTCAAATATCCCGTCAATATCACCGTCACAAAATAGCCCGTCAATATCACCGTCACAACATATCCCGCCAATATCTCAGGGTGAACCCATCCTGCCAATATCACCGTCCCAGCACGGATGGCGGTCACGCTATCGCGTTTGCCAGTCGGGCTGTGGATTGTGAATCTAAACAGCTGGAGGTGAGAGTATCAGTGTCAAGTTTCTAAATTTAACAGATTAAAAGTAGAGATGGCGAATAAACCAGAGGGGATGAAGACAAACTGCTTTCAAATTGAAATCGAAATGTAACTGAGTTAGTGAAAGCTCCCTCAGCACCCGGTAAAAATAGTAGGATATTGCCAGTGTCACCGGAATGTGTGCAAACCTTGCCGTTCCCTTCAGATGATTTATTCAGGAGGTTTAAGGTATTGTTGGCTGTGATTTATATCCTAACTCCTCAGAACTCATGAGTCAGGTAAACGTCATGTATTGTCCAGCACGTGTTAAATAATGAAACCAACAATTAGCGAAGTCAGCCCATTTTTCTCCATTCTTCCTTCTTGCCAAGTTTCTCCCCCTTCTCGTCGGTTTCTTTTCTCGACCCTCTGCTCCCTCGCCCCAGTCGCCTCCTGCTGTAGGTTTGCCGGGATCTTGCTGGTTGTCGGTGTACCCGGGAATGGTCAGGACGGACGGGGGAAGGGTCAGTGCGAATTCCGGGAGAGTTTTGCGGAGAAGGAGCCCCCTACAATGTCATCGGGACAAGGGGGGCATGGACTCCCTAAACTGGAAGCTCTGGTGCCCGGCTCTAGGTCAGGAATCGCCGCAGATACACCTGGTCTCACCAGATGGAAGCGGGACCCACCTCGGAGTCCAGGCCAGGACTGGGGTCTGAACCTCCTGTCCATCCGCCAGTCTCGGCTAGCCTCGCCTGGCATTACTGGCTTGGTGGTGGGTGGGGGGGGGGGGGGGGCGAAGGGTGCCACAGATACACCCCCATCCCGCCAAAGGCCTGTTCCTATTGGCGGTTGGGTTGACATGACCGACAGCTTTTCTTTCAACACTGTCCGTTCTGAAGAAGAACAGTCACTTCCTGGTCAGTGAGCAGCAATCACTTTCTTTGCCGTTGAATCTCCTTGAGCGCAGGGATTCGACTGATGAGTGTGGCCGCTACACACAGAGGGCAGGGGAGACGCTTAAACCAAAAATCTGGCCGGCCGGCAACAGCAGTCTCCACGGTGACTGACGCTGGCAAACGTTGACTTGGAGTCAGTGTGCACATTCAAAGATTAACACAACAACTTGCATCTATATAGCGCCTTTAACGTAGTAAAACGTCCCAAGGCGCTTCACTGGAGCGATTATCAGACAAAATTTGACACCGAGCCACATAAGGAGCTATTAGGACAGGTGACTTGGTCAAAGAGGCAGGTTTTAAGAAGTGTCTTAAAGGAGGAGAGAGAGGTGGAGAGGTTTAGGGAGGGAATTCCAGAGCTCGGGGCCCAGGCAGCTGAAGGCACGGCCGCCAATGGTGGAGCGATAGAAATCGGGGGATGCGCAAGAGGCCAGAATTGGAGGAGCGCAGAGATCTCGGAGAGTTGGAGGGCTGGAGGAGGTTACAGACATAGGGAGCGGAGAGGCCATGGAGGGATTTGAAGACAAGGATGAGAATATTAAATTGGAGGCGTTGCTGGACCGGGAGCCAATGTAGGTCAGCGAGCACAGATCTGACCTGTAGTTGAAGGATTGAGAGGTGAAGGATGAATACTATAGTTTCATATTATTGTTGCCAAGTCTCACGTATTTCATATCTCTGAGCCACACTGTCAATGTAACCACAATAATGGAGCTGGAAATGGTGGCGGTTCGTGGGTTTTCCGTCTGTTAGTAAATGCTACTTATAGAAAAGGCCACAAATACAGGACCAGTTACAGACAACAACTGTGTCAGGTTCAAACGTTAAATCCCGAGTGTAAGGGGTCAAGCTTCACAACACTTTCCTCTCATTGAGAGAGAGAGAGAAGGAGAGAGGGACAGGGAGAGACAGAGAGAGACAGAGAGATAGAAAGAGGGACAGCGAGAGACAGAGAGAGACAGAGGGGTAGAAAGAGGGACAGGGAGAGACAGAGAGAGACAGAGCGATAGAAAGAGGGACAGGGAGAGACAGAGAGAGAGACAGAGAGATAGAAAGAGGGACAGGGAGAGACAGAGAGAGAGAGACAGAGAGATAGAAAGAGGGACAGCGAAAGACAGAGAGAGACAGAGAGATAGAAAGAGGGACAGGGAGAGACAGAGAGAGACAGAGAGATAGAAAGAGGGACAGCGAAAGACAGAGAGAGAGACAGAGAGATAGAAAGAGGGACAGGGAGAGACAGAGAGAGACAGAGAGATAGAAAGAGGGACAGGGAGAGACAGAGAGAGACAGAGAGATAGAAAGAGGGACAGGGAGAGACAGAGAGAGAGACAGAGAGATAGAAAGAGGGACAGGGAGAGACAGAGAGAGAGAAAGAGGGACAGGGAGAGACAGAGAGAGACAGAGAGATAGAAAGAGGGTAGCGAGCGACAGAGAGAGACAGAGGGGTAGAAAGAGGGACAGCGAAAGACAGAGAGAGAGACAGAGAGATAGAAAGAGGGACAGCGAGAGACAGAGAGAGACAGAGAGAGACAGAGAGATAGAAAGAGGGACAGGGAGAGACAGAGGAAGAGAGGATCAAAGAGAAAGAAATAGAGCGAGAGAAAGACAGAGACAGAGGCAGAGAGAACGAAATCACAGGACAGAATGAGAGTGACACGAGAGAAATTGAATGAGAAAAGAAGAGGACAAGAAGTGGAGCGGAAGAGTGTGGAGAGCAGGAATGTGGAGAGGGAGAGGTGGAGAGCAGGAATGTGGAGAGGGAGAGGTGGAGAGGGAGAGGTGGAGAGCAGGAATGTGGAAAGGGAGAGGTGGAGAGCAGGAATGTGGAGAGGGAGAGGTGGAGAGGGAGAGGTGGAGAGCAGGAATGTGGAGAGGGAGAGGTGGAGAGCAGGAATGTGGAGAGGGAGAGGTGGAGAGGGAGAGGTGGAGAGGGAGAGGTGGGGAGGGAGAGGTGGAGAGGGAGAGGTGGGGAGGGAGAGGTGGAGAGGGAGAGGTGGAGAGGGAGAGGTGGAGAGGGAGAGGTGGAGAGGGAGAGGTGGGGAGGGAGAGGTGGAGAGGGAGAGGTGGAGAGGGAGAGGTGGAGAGGGAGAGGTGGAGAGGGAGAGGTGGGGAGGAGAGGTGGAGAGGGAGAGGTGGAGAGGGAGAGGTGGAGAGGGAGAGGTGGAGAGGGAGAGGTGGAGAGGGAGAGGTGGAGAGGGAGAGGTGGGGAGGAGAGGTGGGGAGGGAGAGGTGGAGAGGGAGAGGTGGAGAGGGAGAGGTGGAGAGGGAGAGGTGGAGAGGGAGAGGTGGGGAGGAGAGGTGGGGAGGGAGAGGTGGGGGGGAGAGGTGGAGAGGGAGAGGTTGGGGGGAGAGGTGGAGAGGGAGAGGTGGAGAGGGAGAGGTGGAGAGGAGAGGTGGAGAGGGAGAGGTGGGGAGGGAGAGGTGGGGAGGAGAGGTGGGGAGGGAGAGGTGGGGAGGGAGAGGTGGAGGTGGAGAGGGAGAGGTGGAGAGGGAGAGGTGGAGAGGGAGAGGTGGTGCTGCAGACGAGGGTAATGGGCCTTTTGTTATTGGCCAATGAAATGAGAATCCAGATCTTCCAGACGGGGCCTTTGGCCAATCAGTGTGAAGCTGCAGGGTCAGCCCCTGCTATTTGAGTGGAGGAAAACCCCGCGTGTGCTGAGGGGGAAACAGTTCCAGTCACGTAGAGGAAGCCAGTTAAGCATTTGTGTCAGCTTGGCTCAATCAGCAGCACTCTCGCCTCTGAGTCAGAAGGTCGTGGGTTCAATTCTCACTCCAGAGACTTGAAATCTAGGCTGACACTCCCAGTGCCGTACTGTCGGAGCGGCAGTACTGTGGGAATGCTGCACTGTCGGAGGGGCAGTACTGTGGGAATGCTGCACTGTCGGAGGGTCAGTACTGAGGGAGCGCCGCACTGTCGGAGGGGCAGTACTAAGGGAGCGCCGCACTGTCGGAGGGGCAGTACTGAGGGAGTGCCGCACTGTCGGAGGGGCAGTACTGAGGGAGTGCTGCACTGTCGGAGGGGCAGTATTGGGGGAGCGCCGCACTGTCGGAGGGGCAGTACTGAGGGAGTGCTGCACTGTCGGAGGGACAGTACTGAGGGAGTGCTGTACTGTCGGAGGGGCAGTACTGAGGGAGTGCTGCACTGTCGGAGGGGCAGTACTGAGGGAGCTCTGCACTGTCGGAGGGGCAGTACTGAGGGAGTGCTGCACTATCGGAGGGGCAGTACTGAGGGAGCGCCGCACTGTCGGAGGGGCAGTACTGGGGGAGCGCTGCACTGTCGGAGGGGCAGTACTGGGGGAACGCTGCACTGTCGGAGGGGCAGTACTGAGGGAGCGCTGCACTGCTGGAGGGGCAGTACTGAGGGAGTGCTGCACTGTCGGAGGGGCAGTACTAAGGGAGCGCCGCACTGTCGGAGGGGCAGTACTGAGGGAGTGCTGCACTGTCGGAGGGGCAGTACTGAGGGAGCTCTGCACTGTCGGAGGGGCAGTACTGAGGGAGTGCTGCACTGTCGGAGGGGCAGTACTGAGGGAGCTCTGCACTGTCGGAGGGGCAGTACTGAGGGAGCTCTGCACTGTCGGAGGGGCAGTACTGAGGGAGCTCTGCACTGTCGGAGGGGCAGTACTGAGAGAGCGCCGCACTGTCGGAGGGGCAGTACTGAGGGAGCTCTGCACTGTCGGAGGGGCAGTACTGAGGGAGCTCTGCACTGTCAGAGGGGCAGTACTGGGGGAACGCTGCACACAAATGCAGACGCACAGAGCATCTCGGTTTTGATCAAAGTTCTGCTCGAGATGCTGCGGCTGGAGTTTGCTGCTGAGAGCCATTTCCAGGAGGCTGAGTGTAGAACGAGCCTCGTGTTTACAGGTAGATGTCCTGAAATGATCAACGTTGCTCTCATCTCCCCGGCTTCTGAAGACAGACCTTGAACAAAGCAGTTCTATTTCAGGCAGCGAGTGCCAGCTGGGCCATTGCAGAAACATCCATCAAAGACACAGAATGCTGAGGAGGCTCTGCTACAGTCAAGCACGCAATTCACCAGCCCAGCACATTCGCAGCTCCACTCTCGACTGCTGCTGGGGGGTGTGGGGGGAGTGGGGGTGAGGGTGAGGGGGTGAGTGGGAGTGGGGTTGAGTGGGGGGAGTGGGGTGAGGGGGAGTGGGGGTGGGGTTGAGTTGGAGTGGGGTGAGTGGGGGTGGGGTTGAATGGGAGTGGGGGGGGTGGGGTTGGGTGGGGCTGAGTGGGAGTGGGGTGGGGCTGAGTGGGGGGGTGGGGGTGAGTGGGGGTGGGGGTGAGTGGGGTTGGGGTGAGTGGGGGTGGGGTTGAGTGGGGGTGGGGTTGAGTGGGGGTGGGGTGAGTGGGGGTGGGGTTGAGTGGGAGTGGGGGGGGTGGAGTGGGGTGGGGCTGAGTGGGGGAGTGGGGGTGGGGTTGAGTGGGGGTGGGGTTGAGTGGGGGTGGGGTGAGTGGGGAGTGGGAGGTGAGTGGGGAGTGGGAGTGGGGGTGGGGCTGAGTGGGGGGGTCTGGGATTTGCTGCGATTCCCTCATTCTGGGACCTGGACATAGAAGCAAAAAACCCCAATTTTTTTTTCATTCTCGGGATGTGGGCATCGTTGGTAAGGCCAGCATTTATTGCCCATCCCTAATTTCCCCGAGAAGGTGGTGGTGAGCCGCCTGATACAACTGAGTGTCTCGCTCGGCCATTTCAGGGGCAGTTCAGAGCCAACCATATTGCTGTGAGTCTGGAGTCAGAAATAGGCCAGACCGGGTAAGGACGGCAGATTTCCTTCCCTAAAGGACATTAGTGACCCAGATGGGTTTTTCTGACAATCCGGTAGTTTCATGGTCACCATTACTGATACTGGCTTTTTATTCCAGATTTATTGAATTAACTGAATTTAAATTGCCCAGCTGCCGCGGTGGGATTTGAACTCACGTCTCCAGATCATTGGTCCAGGCCTTAGGTTTACTCGTCCAGTAACACAACCATTAGGCTACCGTACCCCGAATTACAATCCTGCTCCCGAGTGCGCTCCGCCGCGGCCCTCACCACGGAGGAGGGCCCAGGAGGAACGGGTCTCTGTGGCACCTTCCCCATCCCCACTCAATGAAGAGTCCAGACACAGCTAGACAGGACAGGCACAAGGATGATTGGGGGAGGGGCAGTATCGAGGGGTCCTCGATCCCCCATTCCCCCCGAGGCACTCAGAGACCTCCGGTGTTGAATCAGTGCCGCTGCCCCTCGCCAGTCATTTATACAGCGCCTTTAACGTAGTAAAACATCCCAAGGTGCTTCACCGGAGCGATTATCAAACAGGAGCCACATCAGGAGATATTAAGGCAGATGACCAAAAGCTTGGTCGAAGAGGTCGGTTTTAAGGAACAACTTAAAGGAGGAGAGCGAGGAGGGAGGGAATCCCAGAGCTTAGGGCCCAGGCAGCTGAAGGCACGGCCGCCAATGGTGGAGCGATGGAAATCGGGGATGTTCAAGAGGCCAGAATTAGAGGAGCGCAGAGATCTCGGGGGGTTGTGTTGCTGGAGGGGGTTACAGAGATAGGGAGGGGTCGAGGGCCATGGAGGGATTTGAAAACAAGGATGAGAATTTTAAATTCGAGGCGCTGCTTAACCGGGAGCCAATGTAGGTCAGCGAGCACAGCGGGTGATGGGTGAATGGGACTTGGTGCGAGTTAGGACACGGGGGGGGGTGAACGGGACTTGGTGCGAGTTAGGACACGGGGGGGGTGAACGGGACTTGGTGCGAGTTAGGACACGGGGGCAGCCGAGGTTTGGATCAGCTGAAGTTTACGGAGGGTGGGAGGGTGGAAGGCCGGTCAGGAGTGCGTTGGAATAGTCGAGTCTGGAGGTAACAAAGGCATGGATGAGGGTTTTAGCAGCAGATGAGCTGAGGCAGGGGCGGAGACGGGCGATACTTCTGTGCCAGTCAAACTGCGAGATGGAGGCTGGGGTGGGTGTTGGGGAAGTAACTTTCACGAGGCGTAGTTTGGGATCTTGCTCTCTACAACCAACGGTATTTCAGTTCTGAAGGTTTTTTCCGCTCCCTGCTCCTGTATTGAGACAACTAGATACTGGTGGGCGAAGTAACTAAACAGACCATAATAAGGCACTGGGTTTATAAATAGTTCTGTAAACATCCAGATGGCAGGAGGTTAATAGGCCAACAGTGGGTAGAAATCTTGTACTGCCTGTGCACTCTAAACTTGCACTGTCCAAATATGGGGTCTGGGGGCGATCGATCGGCGTGAATTCTGGCGAATTCTGGCATGGCCCCTCTGTTCAGACGGGTGATGCCCGCTCCTCTCTCCCGCAGGGTGCTCCCTCTCTCCCGCAGGGTGCTCCCTCTCTCCCGCAGGGTGCCCGCTCCCTCTCTCCCGCAGGGTACCCGCTCCCTCTCTCCCGCAGGGTGCCCGCTCCCTCTCTCCCGCAGGGTGCCCGCTCCCTCTCTCCCGCAGGGTGCCCGCTCCCGCAGGGTGCCCGCTCCCTCTCTCCCGCAGGGTGCCCGCTCCCTCTCTCCCTTAGGGTGCCCGCTCCCTCTCTCCCTCAGGGTGCCCGCTCTCTCTCTCCCTCAGGGTGCCCGCTCTCTCTCTCCCGCAGGGTGCCCGCTCCCTCTCTCCCGCAGGGTGCCCGCACCCTCTCTCCCGCAGGGTGCCCGCTCCCTCTCTCCCTCAGGGTGCCCGCTCTCTCTCTCCCTCAGGGTGCCCGCTCCCTCTCTCCCGCAGGGTGCTCCCTCTCTCCCGCAGGGTGTCCGCTCCCTCTCTCCCTCAGGGTGCCCGCTCCCTCTCTCCCTCAGGGTGCCCGCTCCCTCTCTCCCTCAGGGTGCCCGCTCTCTCTCTCCCTCAGGGTGCCCGCACCCTCTCTCCCTCAGGGTGCCCGCTCCCTCTCTCCTGCCCCATCTGCTCTCTCAAGTGGATGTAAAAGATCCCATTGCATTATTTGAAGAGCAGGGGAGTTCTCCCGGTGTCCTGGGGCCAATATTTATCCCTCAACCAATATCACTAAAAACAGATTATCTGGTCATTATCACATTGCTGTTTGTGGGACCTTGCTGTGCGCAAATTGGCTGCCACGTTGCCTACATTACAACAGTGACTACACTTCAAAAGCACTTCATTGGCTGTGAAGCGCTTTGGGATGTCCTGGGTTGTGAAAGGCGCGATAGAAATGCAAGTCTGTCTTAATTTTAATATATTGCTGATTCGCAGTATCTTCGCTGCTGAGCCTGATTTCTGCCCAAGCTGAGTTGAAAGGGGGTTTGGGAGATGGTACAGGATGATTTCGGCCTCTGTCACTAAAGTTTCTCTCCCCTCCTGCGACCGTTGTTTGTGGAGATTCAGCGACGAGCGTCTGTTGTCTCTGGGAACCTGCCCCAGATTGGTTGGACACTCACTGAGGCCCTTGGCAGGGTCGGCAGTGCAGGTAACGCTGGGAGAAACAGCCCCAGGACAAGCTGGGACTGCTGCCAGTTTCCGGGCAGCCTGGAAATGTCGGTTGGGAGATTGTAACGTGTGGCAAGCGGTTAAAGCAGGAAGCCCGGGTGTGGGTTTCCGATGCTGAATGTGGAGTGTGAAATGGCGTGATGAATACTTTCACTATCGATTGTGTAATATATCACCTCGCGGAGTGAACCAGGGGAATTCCCAAAGCCCACCCTCCCCACCCCACCCAGCGCCTGACCAGCACCAACAATGGGCAAATATCATTCAGAGAGAGGGATAGGGAGACTGAGAGAGAGAGGGAAAGAGAGAGAGAGAGGGAAAGAGAGAGAGAGAGAGAGAGGGAAAGAGAGAGAGAGACTGAGAGAGAGGGAAAGAGAGAGAGACTGAGAGAGAGAGGGAAAGAGAGAGAGGGAAAGAGAGAGAGACTGAGAGAGAGAGGGAAAGAGAGAGAGACTGAGAGAGAGAGGGAAAGAGAGAGAGAGAGAGAGACTGTTAACACCCACCTCAAACCACTAAAGCAAACAGATGGGCCCCTGGGTTTAATGTTTGAATTCCTTCACTGCCGAACCCCGCCAGTAACGTCAGCCTGGGGTGAGATTAGCAATTGATTGTGAAATAATTGCATTACAGTTTGTTTCACTTTCCAAGGATTGATTTCTGTTCCCCAACAATATATTGGGAAATATTCCTCACTCAGTGGGTTAAACTGAATCTGTGACCGCTGATTCTCTGCATCTCTTGGAGTGGATACTAATATCTGGGTCAGTGCTGAAGTGACCGACTGCGCACCTTTTACAGCAGCCGGATTATTGTCATGGTCAAACATATGTAGAAAAAAACAGACTCCACGTCAAGAGTTTCCGCTAAAAGCAGTCAGCCTGATGATAAGAGGCAGAAGGCTAAATCGAAATAGTTCCTGTTTTTAAAAATAATTTCTAGTCTTACAGCAATATCAGGAAGTTGCTGCGGTGGAAATGACGCCTCTGATTCCCCATTCTGTTGAATTTCAATTTCAGAAATGAGTCATGAAAGGTTGCAGCGGGATGTTGTCAGCAGACTAACACTGAGATTTCTTGCTGTGTCTGTGCGGCCCAGGACTGGCAAACTGGCCCATCATTTAGACCCGAGCAGCCGTCAGAAACACTTCCCGTGCTCGCGTTGTGCAGCTCTCGCTGTCTCCCTCATGCTCTCCCTAACTGCCTTAATCTCTCTCTTTCATCTTACTCTTTCCTTCCTGCTCTCTCTTGTGCCCACTTTCATGCTGTCCCTCCTGTATTCTCTCTCTCCTGCCCTCTCTCTCACTCCTGTTTTCTCTCTCCTGTGTTGTCTCTCTCCTGAATTCTCTCTCTCTCCTGTGTTCTCTCTCTCCTGTTCTCTCTCTCCTGTGTTGTCTCTCTCCTGAATTCTCTCTCTCTCTCGTGCTCTGTCTCCTTTGAAGCCTCAAGCCCAGGCCGGGGCGGCACCAGCAAGTTGCTGTGGGTGGCAGGGGATCACGGAAGGGGTTGGGGGTATCGCGATGACGGAGAGCTGAGGAGGGGTGGGAGGCAGGGGGCCAGGGAGAGCGGGGGCGGGGGGATCGCGATCACGGAGTGCGGGGGCGGGGTGGTGCGGTGGTGGAGATCGGGGGCGGGGGGATCGCGGTCACAGAGCGCGGGGGGATCGCGGTCACAGAGCGCGGGGGTGGGGTGGCGGAGATCGGGGGCGGGGTGGTGCGGTGGCGGAGAGCGGGGGCAGGGTGGCGGAGAGCGGGGGCGGGGTGGTGCGGTGGCGGAGAGCGGGGGCGGGGGGATCGCGGTCACGGAGAGCGGGGGCGGGGTGGTGTGGTGCGGTGGCGGAGATCGGGGGCGGGGGGATCGCGGTCACGGAGAGCGGGGGCGGGGGATCGCGGTCACGGAGCGCGGGGGTGCGATGGTGGAGATCGGGGGCGGGGTGGTGCGGTGGCGGAGATCGGGGGCGGGGGGATCGCGGTCACGGAGAGCGGGGGCGGGGGATCGCGGTCACGGAGCGCGGGGGTGGGGTGGCGGAGATCGGGGGCGGGGTGGTGCGATGGTGGAGATCGGGGGCGGGGTGGTGCGGTGGCGGAGATCGGGGCGGGGTGGCGGAGAGCGGGGGTGGGGGTGGGGTGGCGGATAGCGGGATCGGGGGTGGGGTGGAGGAGATCGGGGGCGGGGGTGGTGCGGTGGCGGAGATCGGAGGCGGGGTGGTGCGGTGGCGGAGAGCGGGGCGGGGTGGCGGAGATCGGGGGCGGGGTGGTGCGGTGGCGGAGATCGGAGGCGGGGTGGTGCGGTGGCGGAGAGCGGGGGCGGGGGTGGCGGAGATCGGGGGCGGGGTGGTGCGGTGGCGGAGATCGGAGGCGGGGTGGTGCGGTGGCGGAGAGCGGGGGCGGGGTGGCGGAGATCGGGGGCGGGGTTGTGCGGTGGCGGAGATCGGGGGCGGAGTGGCGGAGAGCGGGGGCGGGGTGGTGCGGTGGCGGAGAGCGGGGGCGGGGTGGTGCGGCGGCGGAGAGCAGGGGCGGGGTGGTGCGGCGGCGGAGAGCGGGGGCGGGGGGATCGCGGTCACAGAGAGCAGGGGCGGGGTGGTGCGGTGGCGGAGAGCGGGGGCAGGGGTGGTGCGGGGGCGGGGGGATCGCGGTCACAGAGAGCGGGGGCGGGGTGGTGCGGTGGCGGAGGGCGGGGTCGGGGGGATCGCGGTCACAGAGAGCGGGGGCGGGGTGGTGCGGTGGCGGAGAGCGGGGGCGGGGTGGTGCAGGGGGCGGAGAGCGGGGGCGGGGGGATCGCGGTCACAGAGAGCGGGGGCGGGGTGGTGCGGTGGCGGGGAATCACTCGCAACGTACTGCCCCCACGGCCAGTCGGAAAGCGAACAGGCTCTTCGTTACCCGATTGGTTGATTCTTCACTCTCAGCCAAACAGCCATTTTCCATCTCCAATATTTTACAGATTAATAAAGAAAAGTGTTCAAAGAATTTCTCTTGTAAATACACAATTTCTTTTTAATGCCCTGACGATTGTTCCCCCGGGTGTTGCTGGTGGCCGTGGCCTGGAGGTTAATCTTCAATCCCTGGAGGCTCCAGGTCGACACGTATCTTTGGCCCAGCCTCTCCGGTTCCTTCGCCCGTGGAATTTGTCGGGGCGCAATGCGCAGTTCCGACCTACGATGGTGGTCGGGGTCCTCTTTACCTCACAGGGCCTCGATTTCCATGTTGAAAGGGGCCCATTGCCTGAAACAGGCAGGTGCTTTGGACACCCGGCTTTAGGTCTGGCATTAACGGGGCGCTGAGGCTCCCGACCCCACTGTAAGGCCGGTATCACCCCAGTATCGCCCTGGTAACGCCCTGGTATCGCCCCGGTAACGCCAGGCCAAGGGCAGTGAAAATCCACTGCTAGTAATCGATAAACAAGTGGAGTATAAAATGATTCGCATTTCAGAAGAAAAATTCCACTGGCTCTTACAAACCTGCAAGAAATTGTGAAACAGAGCACTCGCTGACTAATACCTTACTGTAAATTCCTGATAGTGCATCGCTCTGATAATGCCACTCACCTAACTGGAACTCAGTGAAGCTACATTAAACAACTGTTAAAGCTGGCATCAGCTTTATTCGGGGCCTGTTTGTCTCACCTTTGAGGTCACGCTGCTTGCTGGGCAGAATCTGGCACATCGTCCCGGGGTTGAAACACTCCTTGCTCACAAGTGCCAAATCTGCGTCTGCATGGGAGCGGGGCGTTCTGGGAATTGTAGTCCTACCTCTCTGCACCAGAAGGGAAATTGCTGACTGACCAGTAATTGCAGTGGCGATTTACTCCTCTCTCTCAGGACATTTCTCGTGGAGCCATACAGCTCAGAATGAGTCCATTCGGCCCATCGTGCCTGTGCCGGCTCTTTGGTCGAGCGCTCCAATCAGTCCCACTCCCCACCGCTCTTTCCCCATAGCCCTGCAATTTTTTTTTGCTTTTCAAGTATTTATCCAGTAACATTTTGAAAGTTACTATTGAATCTACTTCCACCGCCCAGAAATGATGCCCTCCTGTAAATTAAGTCTGATTTCCCTTTTTAATACCAGCACGCCACACATTTTGAGTTCAATATGGCAGAATCATTCCTGACCTCTGTGGTCATCACGTTGTGTAGTTACCTCAGTTACCAGGTTATATTCAGGTTAATCTGCTTTTGGTTGAGGGAGGAATATTGCCAGGACACCGGGAGAACTCTCTGCTCTCCTTTCCTTGGCGTCAAGGGATCGTTGATATTTACCTGAACCAAGAGAACATGCAGGTCCGATCTCAATCTCATCCGAGGAACAGCACCTCCAATAATGCTAGAAAGAGAGACTTGCATTTCTACAGCATCTTTCACCACCTCATTACGTCCCAAAGCGCTTTCAAGCCAACAAGTCACTTTTGAAGTGTAGTCACTGTTGTAATGTAGGAAACGCGGCACCAAAGATCCCACAAACAGCAATGAGACAATGACTCACAGGCTGTGGCTCAGTCGATAGCGCTCTCGCCTCTCTGAGTAGACAGAGGCCCTCAATCAAAAGGCTAACTCGGGTCACACACACCAAGGCATTGTCCACTGGAAGCAGGATCCCGGCTGCTCCACTGACTCTCTGTGTGGTCCTGTCCTTGGTCCATACCCAACTAGGAGTGGGATTTGCTGCAGTACGCAGGGAAGAGCCCCCACAGCAGTGACTGAAGACCAGCCAGACCCCGTAAAGAACTTGTCTTCAGGCATGCATCGTGTATAAAGGGCATGCCGATGTCACAGATGCAATGGCTTTGTCGCTCTATTAGAAATATTGTGGGGAGCAGTTTGCTCAAATTTGAGAGGGAATCAGTTTCTGCCGGGGCAGGGGAGGGGGCAGGGGGTGGGGGGTGGGGGTGCATTATTCAGGGATTTATCAGTGCAACAGGAGATTTTAATGAGCCATGGGTGGGCAGCACTCTCACCTCTGAGTCAGAAGGTCATGGGTTCAAGTCCCACTCCGGAGTCTTGAGCTCCTAATCCAGGCTGACGCTCCAGTCGGAGGGTCAGTACTGAGGGAGCGCCGCACGGTCGGAGGGGCAGTACTGAGGGAGTGCTGCACTGTCGGAGGGGCAGTACTGAGGGAGCGCCGCACTGTCGAAGGGGCAGTACTGAGAGAGCGCTGCACTGTCGGAGAGGCAGTACTGAGGGAGCGCTGCACTGTTGGAGGAGCAGTACTGAGGGAGTGCTGCACTGTCGGAGGGGCAGTACAGAGGGAGTGCTGCACTGTCGGAGGGGCAGTACTGAGGGAGCGCTGCACTGTCGGAGGGGCAGTACTGAGGGAGCGCCGCACTGTCGGAGGGGCAGTACTGAGGCAGTGTTGCACTGTCGGAGGAGCAGGACTGAGGGAGCGCTGCACTGTCGGAGGGGCAGTACTGAGGGAGCACCGCACTGTCAGAGAGGCAGTACTGAGGGAGCGCTGCACTGTCGGAGGGTCAGTACTGAGGGAGCGCTGCACTGTCAGAGGGGCAGTACTGAGGGAGCGCCGCACTGTCGGAGGGGCAGTACTGAGGGAGTGCTGCACTGTCAGTGGTGCCGTCGTTCAGATGAGATGTTAAACTGAGGCCCTGTCTGCTCTCTCAGTTGGATGTAAAAGATCCCAAGGCACTATTTTGAAGAACAGCAGGAGAGTTCTCCCCAGTGTCCTGGGACCAATATTTATCCCTCAGAGAGACCTGGGGGTTTATGTGCACAAATTGTTGAAGGTGGCACGGTAGGTTGAGAAAGCGGTTAAAAAAAAGCTTACGGGACCCTGGGCTTCATAAATAGAGGTATCGAGTACAAAAGCAAGGAAGTTATGATGATGAACCTTTATAAAACACTGGTTCGGCCTCAACTGGGGTATAGTGTCCAATTCTGGGCACCGCACTTTAGGAAGGATGTGAAGGCCTTGGAGAGGGTGCAGAAAAGATTTACAAGAATGATTCCAGGGATGAGGGACTTCAGTTACGTTGATAGACTGGAGAAGCTGGGGTTGTTCTTCTTAGAGCAGAGAAGGCTGAGAGGAGATTTGATAGAGGTGTTCAAAATCATGAGGGGTCTGGACAGAGTAGATAGAGAGAAACTGTTCCCATTGGCGGAAGGGTTGAGAACCAGAGGACACAGATTTAAGGTGATTGGCAAAAGAACCAAAGGCGACGTAAAAAAAAACTTTTTTACGCAGTGAGTGGTTAGGATTTGGAATGCGCTGCCTGAAAGGGTGGTGGAGGCAGACCCAATCATGGCTTTCAAAAGAGAATTGGATAAGAATCTGAAGGAAAAAAATTTGCAGGGCTCTGGGGAAAGGGCGGGGGGAGTGGGACTAGCTGAAGTGCTCTTGCAGAGAGCCGGCATGGGCTCGACAGGCCGAATGGCCGCCTTCTGTGCTGCAAACATTCTATGATTCTATAACATCACGAAATCAGATGTGCAGCTCATTTATCACATTGCTGTTTGTGGGAGCTTGCTGTGTGCAAATTGACTGATGCGTTTCCTTCTTTCTTCCTTTCCTCAGACCTGGATGTACGCCTCACTGAACACAGGAACGAGAGCAAACGTGTCATTTGAGATGTTGCAATAAATTGGAAATGTTGCATCGGAAAGCTTGCAGTTTGCAATGTGCAATTTGCAATGTGCGGTGCAGCTGCTGCTGTTTAAAGCAGCGGTGTCAGGCCCCTTTAAGGGGTGGGGACCACAATCGGCTGGGGCTCTGTGACATCATGCACGGGAGCTGGCCAATGAGCGCGGGGAGGGCGGGGCCTGCAGCCGGAAAGTTACATTTGGTGGAGCGCTGGGTGAAATTTGCAGCGTGAAGCGGGCGCATGGAGTAAGGCGCAGGGCGAACGGAGCCAGTGTCTGCGAATGGGTAACTGGCCAAAACTGCACTGATCACTGGCAAACTCTGCAACTCTCTCCCCACTCTCACTGTCACACTCTGCACTGACCCGCACCTCTCCATCCAGCAAGTGACCGGCACCTCTCCCACTCACTGTCAAACTCTGCAACTCTCTCCAAACTCTGCACTGACCCACACCTCTCCATCCAGCAAGTGACCGGCACCTCTCCCACTCACTGTCAAACTCTGCAACTCTCTCCAAACTCTGCACTGACCCGCACCTCTCCATCCAGCAAGTGACCGGCACCTCTCCCACTCACTGTCAAACTCTGCAACTCTCTCCAAACTCTGCACTGACCCACACCTCTATCTGTCTCTCTATCTCTCTCTCTCTGACCCACACCTCTCTCTGTCTCTCTCTCACTCTCTGTCTCTGTCTCTCTATCTCTCTCTCTCTCTCTGACCCGCACCTCTATCTCTCTCTGCACTCCCGCAAGCCAACTTCTCAGCAAATGACTGCTTATTTTATTCTGCTTATTTTTTGCTGTTGCAAATGCTGTTAATTTAAAGTGTTCACGTTTTCTGCAGTTTGTGAGGATGGGAATTCTGTGCATCCCGGGGCTCTGATCTGGTTACTTTCTGGGAACTTTTGCAAGTGAGTAAACGCACAGGATGGATTTGTTGGGAATGTGCAACTTCATTCAATGTCAATGTGCTGGATTCTGTATACAGGTGGAGCTTAGAGTCTGAATTAACTGGGGTTGTTCTGTCCCATTGAAGTGAAGGTGCGTGTGTATCTGTGTGTATGTAGTCTGTATGTGTGTGTGTGTGTGTGTGTGTGTGTGAGAGAGAGAGAGAGAGACATTGCCTTGTGCTGAACTATGAAGTATAACCTCATGCTCTTCAGCTGTGTTCCCAACTTGTCGAGATCGCTTTAAACGGGGGCAGCACGTATTGTAATTACTGTGGGTATTGAACTGGATTTTGTGGCTGGAAAGCTTTTAGTTGTGAAGAGCAGGCAGTGTTGAAGGACAGGATCTGTTGGCAGGTTGTGTTGGTGAAGGCACTGTGTGACAGGTTGTAGGGAGGCTGTTTCCAGCCCAGCCTCCCCTGATGCTGGACTTGGTCGGTGAGCAGTGCCCGGTGCTAGTGTGAGTGACTGTTGAAGTACTTTCGTGCTGTTGAGGAGCTGGTCAGAGGCTGCTGTTGGTACTGGTGCGGTATCATGCACGAAGACTTTGCTTGCGGCCAAGCTAATGGGGGTGGGAGCGAGAGACCACCCAGCTGAGATCTCGCGTGTCATCACTGGCGCGGTTAACGGTCCCGTGCCATTTCACCATTTGAGATTCATCCAGTCACCCTCTCGGGTGCGTTGGCGGTGGGGGGTCCTCACTCCGGCTGCCCGCTGTGAGGGGTGTGACGGGACGGAGAGGTGTACCAGAGTCACAGATCCCCTCCTCCCCATAGTTATTGCCCTGCCCACAGAACGGCAAGTGAGAGTGCATGGATGGGGGGCATCACTCAGCCACTCCGACAACCCCTCGCTTCTCTGCTCCCCCCCACCGCGTCCTGTAACAAGAGGCCGCACTGTCATACCGTACCAACATTGCTCTGAAGACACACACAGGAAGCAGGTTGGGCCAGCGTGTGACTCAGTACCACAGGGGATTTTTATTTAGACGTGCATGTGTTTTTATAGAAAGTGTGGTCATTTCACTGTAATAAAATTCTATTGTAAAGCGAGCTGGGTATTGTTTACTTGCGACACTACAGGGAAAGAGGTTTAAAAAAAACCCCAGGCGGTTTCAGTATTTGAGAATATCTCTATCCACGTGCTGATTTTATAAGGGGAAGTGCTGACCTGCTGACAAGTGGGGAACGACAAACTGTTACTGAATTATAAACAACCGCTTGGGTTAAACCACCTGTGGGTAGTTCTGCTGCTGTGTTGTTTCCAAGTGTCCCTGTGTTAAGCCCAAACAGTGACTGGTGGTGCGCTGTTTGACTGCATGAGGCATCACGGCAAAATCCAATGCAATCCTGTCCTTGCCCCTTGTAAACAGGGTGGGGGTTGTGGGTTGTGGGGGATGGGCGGGTGGCGGTTGGGGGGGGGGGGGGTTGCTGGCTGGTGATCTGGGAGGAGGAATCTCTTCCTTCCCCCCCCTCCACAGCCCAGAGGTGCTGAGGCCAATAGTGGAACCCCTTCCCCCCCCCCCCCCATCCACCCCCCCCAGATTACGGCCCCGACTGAGATGAGTCGCTTGGGGCAGCGCGAGGCACTGAACCCGGGACCTGCCCCGCTCGGTACCGCACCGGCAATGTTCCTGTTAATCTTTATTTTGGGTGCGCGGCCCCTTTAAGGGGCTGTACGGTCCATTCATAATACCGCACAAGCGCAGTTTTTGCTACTGCCAAGCCGGTGAGCGGGCTGCGCGGGAGGTCCAGAGCGCTGCCCGACTGCGCAGCTTAAAGGGAACATTGCACACCGGGCGGCTCATTCACCCTGCCGAGTCATCAGGTGCCCACTCTCCCTCAGTCTCCGGGTTAACTCCCTCCACAGCCCTCGCCCCCTCCCGATCTCTGTAACCTCCTCCAGCCCTACAACCCCCTCCGAGATCTCTGCGCTCCTCCAATTCTGGCCTCTTGCACATCCCCGATTTTAATCGCTCCACCATTGGTGGCCGTGCCTTCAGTGCCTGGGCCCCAAGCTCTGGAATTCCCTCCCTAAACCTCTCCACCTCTCTCTCCTCCTTTAAGACGCTCCTTAAAACCAACCTTTTTGACCAAGTTTTTGGTCACCTGTCCCAATATCTCCTTATGTGGCTCGGTGTCTGATTTTGTCTGATAATCGCTCCTGTGAAGCGCCTTGGGACGTTTTACTGTGTTAAAGGCGCTGTATAAATGCAAGTTGTTGTTGTTGTTGTTGGGTGAATGAGGTCGAGTCTCGCTTCAGAGGAGAACAAGCCCCCCTCCCACTGTTTTATTCATGGGGTGGGGGTGGGGGGGGGTTGCTGTTTTGATCAACAGGCAGAAGGTAACAAGCATGGGGTATTTTTTTGACCAGAAGCTTGCCAGAGTTAGCATAGTCCGTGGGCTGCATTACGAGTATTGGGTTTCCGAGCTGAATAGAGCCACTTTTATATTTGGAAATGAGAAGATGGGAAATAAAATGTGACTGATAATTTAAAAATCAGATTTTTGTGTTATTGCCAAAGGATGAGTTTATGAACAGTGACAGGCAGGAAAGGACCCTGTGGTCCATCGAGTCTGTCCCACACAGCTGCGCTACCTCATGTATCACGGTATATACGCTCCCCACCCCACCCGGAACCATGGGATCTCCCAGGAGAGGCGAGTTAAAAGCCCAGGCCAATTTGGTGAAAAGAATCTGGACAATTCCTCTCCAACCCCCTTCAGGCGAAACTAGTCCAGGAGATCACTCTGGTCCTGAATTCCCCGCAGTCCCTACCTTCTGTACGAGGTGATCTCCGCCCCAGCTACAAACAGGTCCAGGTCTCGCTCGAAGGAATTCAGCGAGTCGCCGTCCACCACCCGAGTTGGCAGCCTGTTCCCGAGCTCCACTATTCTGACATCGAACCTAGATCTGGCCTTGTACAACTTAAAATTGTGACCCCTGGTCCTCCCGAACCTGTTTAGTTCAAACGAGCTGTCGACACAAACGCAGCTTATTCCCTTCATCATCTTATAAACTTTAAAGAAGTGACTTCTCATCGTTTATTGAGATATCGGACTATGGTTGTTGACAGGAGCTTTAAGTAGCCCGAATCTTACACTGGTCCTCACAGGTGATTCTTCGAAATCCCTCTCTGCCCCATTGTGGTTCCCTCTTTTGCTGACCTCTCTGTCCCCATTCCTCCCGTTTAAAATTCTCATTCTTGTTTTCCAATCCCTCGCCCCTCCCCACCTCCTGTAACCTCCTCCAGTCCCACAACCCGCCCTTCTCCCCCACCCCAAACTCTGTTCTTCTAACTCTGGC
The DNA here is from genome assembly GCA_030390025.1 of Squalus acanthias. NCBI lineage: Eukaryota > Metazoa > Chordata > Chondrichthyes > Squaliformes > Squalidae > Squalus > Squalus acanthias. The sequence continues at coordinate 78,668,329 of CM059441.1, read as the reverse complement.
TTCCCAACGCTCCACCATTGGTGGCCGTACCTTCAGCTGCCTGGACCCTAAGCTCTGGAATTCCCTCCCTAAACCTCTCCGCCTCTCTCTCCTCCTTTAAGACCCTCCTTAAACCCTCCCTCTTTGACCGAGCTGTTGGTCGCTTCCCGCGCTGACTCCTTTGGCACGTTGTCCATTTTTCTTTCCTGTTGCTCCTGTAAAGCACCATGGGACATTTCTTTGTTGAAGGCGCGATGTGATTGGAAGTTGTTGCTCCTGTTTGTGTGCATAATGAAAATGTGTGAGCAATGGTTCGTGGCTACGAACTTAAAGAGAAAGGACTTGCATTTATATAGCCCCTTTCACACCCTCACAACATCCCCAAAGGCTTCACGTTCAGCACGTTACTTCTGAAGTGTAGTCACTGTTGTAATGGAGGCAATTTGTGCACAACAAGATCCCACAAACAGTAATGAGATAAAAGTGCAGATAATCTGTATTTAGTGATGTTGGTTGAGGATAAATATTGGCCAGGACACCGGGGAGAACTCCCCTGCTCTTCTTTGGAATAGTGCCGCGAGATCTCTTGCATCCACCTGAGAGGGAAGATGGGACCTCAATTAATGTCTCATCCGAAAGGCAGGGCCCGTGACCTTCTGATTCCGAGGTGGAAGTGTGATCACTGAGCTCTGTTTCACACAGGCTGAGGCACTCTGTCTACACCTCACAAGGACATAGTGGAGATTTGGAACTCTCTTCCCCCCCCCCCCCCCCCCCCCCCCCAAAAGGCTGTGGATGCCAGGGCAGCAATTGAACCTTTCAAGACTGAGATCCATATATTTTTGTTGGGGGAAGGTATCGAGGGATATGCAGCAAAGGCGGAATATTTGAGATCAGCCATAACCTGATTGAATGGCGGAACAGGCTCGAGGGGCTGAATGGCCTCCTCCTGTTCCTGGGGCCCTGAAGTGTGTGAGGGACAATCATTGAGCCAGAAGGTGCCCTCCTGGTGACCTCCTGGCCTTGACCTTCCTGCTGTGGGGCAAGTACTGAGGCGGAAATCATGTCCTGACTCTGAACAGAACCCTGGCTTTCAGGATTCCACCGTCTGTGCCAAGTTTTCTGATTTGCAAAGTTAAAATAATCAGGTTGGGCTCGGACAGCGGAATCAATGCCAACAGAAGCAGCTAAGAGCAAGTCGGTGATGGAACAAGCTTGTTGCTCGCCACTTATTTTTAGATCTGCTGTGTCAGGAATAGAACTGATTTTCCACAATATTTCACATTATGCTGAGGAGTCAGTAGGGAGCGTGCGAGTGGACTGCGCACAGGGAGGCGTGCTTGAATTGAGACTTGTTGCTTACAGTGTGGTAGGTGACTGACTAATAGATTCAAGAAAGACTTGCATTTCTATAGCGCCTTTCACCACCTCAGGATGTCCCAAAGCACTTTACAGCCAATGAAGTACTTTTGAAGTGTGGTCACTGTTGGAATGTAGGAAACGCGGCAGCCAATTTACGCACAGCAAGCTCCCACAAACAGCAATGTGATAATGACCAGATCATCTGTTTTTAGTGATCTTGGTTGAGAGATAAATATTGATCAGGACACCGGGGAGAACTCCCCTGCTGTTCTTCGAATAGTGGCCGTGGGATCTTTTATGCCCACCTGAGGGGGCAGACGGGGCCTCGGTTTAACGTCTCATCCGAGAGACGGCACCTCCGACAGTGCGGCGCTCCCTCAGTACTGCCCTGGGCGTGTGGACCTGGATTATGTGCTTAAGTCTCTGGAGTGCGACTCGAACCCACGACCTTCTGACTCCGAGGCGAGAGTGCTGCCCACTGAGCCACGGCTGACCCCTAAATTGGTGAGCTTATCCTGACTTTCGGACCCTCTCCCCACCACACGCGTGCTGACTGAATGGCTGTTCTTCCTGTTGGTGCATGCAGTGTGTGCTCGATACCGGTTTGGGTTTTGTGAAGCGAGTGGTAGCACTCGTGAACTGGACTGTTTGTGGACAAAGACTATTGGGTGGTTCTGAGGAGGCCCCTGGAAAAGCTACGTAGCAATTGACCCTTGTGCGCATGAGCTGGTTCCTGCAGAGTTGCCTAGACAATGTTAGAGCTTGCACAGGCGGCGATAGACACTAAAGGAGGGGGAGGCAAGTGATTGGACCTCTAAGCATAGCATTTCTCAAGGGGGCTGGAATACAAAATTATACTACAGCTGTACAGAGCTCTGGTCAGCCCCCCTCTGGAGTAAGTTCAGTCCTGGGCCCCGCACCTCAGGAAGAGTATACTGTCCTTGGAGGGGGAGCAGCGCAGATTCACCAGAATGATACCAGGGCTGAAAGGGTTAAATTATGAGGACAGGTTGCACAGACTGGGCTTGTGTTCCCTCGAGTTTAGAAGATTGTGGGGTGATCTAATTGAGGTGTTTTTGATAAGCTAGATAGATAGAGAGAAACTATTTCCTCTGGTGGGGGGAGTCCAGAACAAGGGGGCAGGACCTTAAAATTAGAGCCAGGCCGTTCAGGGGTGATGTCAGGAAGCACTTCTTCACACAAAGGGCAGTGGAAATCTGGAACTCTCTCCCCCAAAAAGCTGTTGAGGCTGGGGGTCAATTGAAAAATTTCAAAACAGAGATCGATAGATTTTTGTTGGGTAAGGGTATTAAGGGTTACGGAACCAAGGCAGGGGCATGGAGTTGAGATACAGATCAACCATGATCTAATTGATTGGCTGAACAGCCTCCTCCTGTTCCTATGTAAAGGGCTCGAGGAGCTGAATGGCCTCCTCCTGTTCCTATGTAAAGGGCTCGAGGAGCTGAATGGCCTCCTCCTGTTCCTATGTAAAGGGCTCGAGGAGCTGAATGGCCTCCTCCTGTTCCTATGTGCTTAAGGCAGTCTGTATGGAAGTGTGATCCTGACCCAAGCTTGGCCATCCAGGGATCGAATTGATAGGTGGAAGTGGAGGAACTCTGGTGATTGTGTTGGATGGAGTCTGGAGATGTGAGCCAGGCAGTAATGGGATATCACAGGTGGAGAGAAGGGAGGAGGGAGCGGTGAGACTGGGGCACGGAGAGGAGGGAACTAGTTGGTTCTTGGTATGATGAGAGTAACCAGCATGATGGGGAAGGAAAACGAGCTCTGTACCTAGTTTAAAGGAACGTAGTAATGGTGAACTCAACAGTGGGACCTCAATTATCCACAACAGCAACAGCTCCAACCAAACCTGCTTCCAAATTGTACGAGCTGGTCCAGTTAGCTCCCCGCTGTCTAACCTCTAACCTGAAGACTGCACTTAGCTGTGACTCCCTGTGTGCAACGCCATGGCATGTTGACTAGTAGGTGCGATTTACTGTTGGCCATGTTGTAATCTAGTCTTGGAGATGGTGGGGCGAATATATCAGAGGTTCTTAATGATTGGGGGGGGGAGAGAGAGAGAGAGAGAGACTGAAGGTTAAGAGTGGCATATCTGATAAATCACTGGTTAGGCCCCAGCTGGAGTATTGTGTCCAATTCTGGGCACCGCACCTTTAGGAAGGATGTCAAGGCCTTGGAGAGGGTGCAGAGGAGATTTACCAGGGATGAGAGACTGGAGAAGCTGGGATTAGAGCAGAGAAGGTTAAGGGGAGTTTGATAGAGGTGTTCAAAATCATGAAGGGTTTTAAATCGAGTAAATAAGGAGAAACTGTTTCTACAGACATGAGGGTCGGTAACCAGAGGACACAGATTTAAGGCAATTGGCAAAACAGCCAGAGGGGAGATGAGGAGAATTTGTTTGCTCAGCGAGTTGTTGTGATCTGGAATGCGCTGCCTGAAAGGGCGGTGGAAGCAGATTCAATAGTAACTTTCAAAAGGGAATTGGAAAAATACTTGCAGGGGAAAAATTTGCAGGACTCTGGGGAAAGAGAGTGGGGGAGTGGGACTAGGGTGAGATGAGGAGGGGTGGGAAGAGGCTCGTGTGGAGCAGAAACACCGGCACGGAGCAGTGGGGATGAATGGCCTGTTCCTGTGCTGTACATACTGTGCTGAAAGAGGGCTGAATACTTTGCGGTAAATTGACGTGATTGGTGGAGGAGTGGATGGAAATTGCAACCTTCAGCTCTGCTCCATAAGGAAGCCTGAGATGACTTTCTCAATACCCGCACTCAGCAAATCAACGGGATGAATCATTAATCATCAACAGACGCAACACGGACCAGGGAACTGCAGGGACCAGCATTTATAGCCGGGCAACGCCGGGCACAGCGCTGTGGACCCGTGGCGATGGCACCCTCTGACCCTCGGTACCGGCGCCCTCTGACCCTCGGTACCGGCGCCCTCTGACCCTCGGTACCGGCGCGCTCTGATCAGGAGGTTATCGGCTCAGATGAGCGGCATGTTGTTTCTGATCAATGAGATATCTTTCCGTGCCATTTAAGTGACAGTTGTGATTTTGAAAGCTTAAGTTTAAAGACAGTTGTGATGACCTTAAATAACGGAGCGAGTGTAGAGTCAGCAGCGGACTGGGCTCAGGAACCAGCAACGGTCTCTCTCTGACTGCTTTTTATCTGTTGTTTCCAAAGAGGAAATGAGTAATAAAGGGAAATTCTACAGTATGTGTTTAACAATAAAAGAGAGATAATCACACCTGTGAACAGATGGTATGTGTCTGTCTGTCTCTCTCTCTCTCTCTCTCTCTCTCTCTCTGTCACTGTCTCACCTTCCCTCTCTCTCTCCCCCTCCCTGTCTCCCTGTCTGTCTGTCTGTCTGTGTGTGTGTCTCTGTCTCTGAGGTAAACAGGGGAGGAAGGACAATTGAGGCTTGTTATATTTATTAATGGGGTAGAAATGGGTATTTGTTTTCTGGGTGGGATGCACTGTCACAGGAAGCGGTCTGCACCCTATCTGTTCGGGCAGGAGATACTCGCACAAAAAATGAGGCCCAGACTAATCTCTACCCCAATGCCTGCGAGGGCACACACTGCTGTTCCTATAAACAAACTCTCCCATTGGCTGCCGCGTTTCCTACATTACAACAGTGACTACACTTCAAAAGTACTTCATTGGCTGTGAAGCGCTTTGGGACGTCCTGAGGTTGTGAAAGGCGCTATAGAAATGCAAGTCTTTCTTTTCTGGTTTCCCCTGTTTTGTTTATTGTAAACTGGGGGAACTCTTGGGCTGAGGCTGTGGGCGGAGGAACGGGATCCACTCGCATTTGGGAAGAGTTGGGGGTCTTGGGCTGCGCTGTGGAGACCCCCGGGAGGGTTCATTCAGGAACCAACCTCTTCCCCTCCTTCTCTGAGTCGGAGGGTGACGAGGAGACTGGGTTAAGCTGGAGTGAGGTCGGGGGTCGAGGAGACTGGGTTAAGCTGGAGTGAGGTCGGGGGTCGAGGAGACTGGGTTAAGCTGGAGTGAGGTCGGGGGTCGAGGAGACTGGGTTAAGTTGGAGTGAGGTCGGGGGTCGAGGAGACTGGGTTAAGCTGGAGTGAGGTCGGGGGTCGAGGAGACTGGGTTAAGTTGGAGTGAGGTCGGGGGTCGAGGAGACTGGGTTAAGCTGGAGTGAGGTCGGGGGTCGAGGAGACTGGGTTAAGCTGGAGTGAGGTCGGGGGTCGAGGAGACTGGGTTAAGTTGGAGTGAGGTCGGGGGTCGAGGAGACTGGGTTAAGCTGGAGTGAGGTTGGGAGTCGAGGAGACTGGGTTAAGCTGGAGTGAGGTCGGGGGTCGAGGAGACTGGGTTAAGCTGGAGTGAGGTTGGGAGTGTGGAGGAGACATGTTCTAAGGTATGCGTTCAGAGTCCAGCGGATGGAAGCTTTATTCTGGCCGGGGAGTCGGTGATGAGGTGTCGTCAATTTAAAATTGTCACTGAGAGCGAGGAAAGGTCGGGAGAGATCTCTTTACTCAGAGGGTTGGTGGGATGTGGAATTTTCTGCCACAGAGAGGCAGGGAACCGTTGCATCTATTGAGGGAAAAGTGGATAATTATTTGAAGCACGGCTGCCAATTTGTGCAGAGGAAGATACAGGGCTGTGGGGAGAGAGCGGGGCAGTGGGATTAGTTTGGGATTGATACAGGGCTATGGGGAGAGAGCGGGGCAGTGGGATTAGTTTGGGATTGATACAGAGCTATGGGGAGAGAGCGGGGCAGTGGGATTGGTTTGGGATTGATACAGAGCTATGGGGAGAGAGCGGGTCAGTAGGATTAGTTTGGGATTGATGCAGGGCTATGGGGAGAGAGCGGGATTAGTTTGGGATTGATACAGGGCTATGGGGAGAGAGCGGGGCAGTGGGATTAGTTTGGGATTGATACTGGGCTATAGGGAGAGAGCGGGGCAGTGGGATTAGTTTGGGATTGTTACAGGGCTGTGGGGAGAGAGCGGGGCAGTGGGATTAGTTTGGGATTGATACAGGGCTATGGGGAGAGCGCGGGGCAGTGGGATTAGTTTGGGATTGATACAGGGCTATGGGGAGAGAGCGGGGCAGTGGGATTAGTTTGGGATTGATACAGGGCTATGGGGAGAGCGCGGGGCAGTGGGATTAGTTTGGGATTACTCTGGTGAAGAACCAGCACAGACTCGATGGGCTGAATGGCCTCCTGTGCAGTAAATGTCAATCAATGGCTCTAGGTGTTACAATATCAGATGACGGAGTGTCTGAGATCTGTTTATTTGGCGGAAAGGGTGTTGGAAATGTGACTCCACGCGGTAGCTGCGACTGATGATTACATCAATTGCTGTTCTGTTTGCCATTCGCTTCGAGAAAGCAACTCTCTGAAGAAACTAAAAAACCGAGTGCAATCTTCTCACCGTGTTTCCGCTTCTAACGCAGCCCCCAGCTTGACGGGACGGTCTCGGAGGACGAAGAGCCAGCCTGCCGGTGGTGACCAGCGAGAACCCGCGGACTCAAACGCTGCCACTGCTGACTCGGATGATCGGCCGCCCGAGGTACTTACCCTCCCGACAGTCGCGTTTCCTGTAATTGAGTGCATGAAAAAGCTGTTTGTTTTTCACCACGAAATGTATCTTCAGAATTCGAGAATGCGTGATGTGAAAGACCAGGGCAGTTTCAGTGTCGTCCTCACTGAGGTAATACTTGATGCTGTGTCGATTTAAAGTCTCGTGAACCAAAGTGTTCAATGGGCGAGATGAGGTGAATGGAAACTCATTAGGCTCAGCCCCCCCCCCCCCCCCCCCCCCGCTGTCCATGAGCTTGATGAAAGCACCGTGTTTATTCCCCGAGCGACCTTGCTGCACGACTCCACCAAGCTCTTCGATCAAACTACAAGGCAGTACAGATTGTCCGGATCGATCTCATCCCCCTATTTCTCCTCTTCCCCTCCCCCCCAACTGCCCACTATATGACATCGTTGAGCATCTTGACATTGCCATGGTAGCACGTGAGGTTGAAGGTCACGTGTGGAAGTGGGGGCTGTACTAGCAACTGTCTCTTGCTTTCCATTGACAACCAGTGGACCTCTTCTCTCTCCCACCATTGAGCGTCCCCGACCCTGGTCCCCTTATCAGTATTGAGGCGATTGGGCTGATACTCTCTGGAGTTTAGAAGAATGAGAGGTGATCTCATTGAAACATATAAGATTCTGAGGGGGATTGACAGGGTGGATGCTGAGAGGTTGTTTCCCCTGGCTGGAGAGACCAGAACTCGGGGGCATAGTCTCAGGATAAGGGGTCGGCCATTTGAGACTGAGATGAGGAGGAATTTATTCACTCAGAGGGTTGGGGACCTTTAGAATTCTCTTCCCCAGAGGGCTGTGGATGATCAGTCGTTGAATATATTCAAGGCTGAGATCGATAGATTTTTGGACTCTAAGGGAATCGAGGGATATGGAGATTGGGCAGGAAAGTGGAGTTGAGGTCGAAGATCAGCCGTGATCTCATTGAATGGCGGAGCAGGCTCGAGGGGCCCTATGGCCGACTCCTGCTCCTAATTCTTATGTGCTTATCAGTTCAGTTGGACCCTCCTAAAATACTGCTGAATCAGAACGGGCATTGACCGCGCGTGTACACAGGACGGATGATCCCTGCGGTGTAGCCCGAACCCCTCGATTAGTTTCCAGCCTGTAACTCACTCCCGGGTATCTGTTGTTCTATATATAATCGGCCGGTCTGGGATGATCTTTTATTCCCTTTCCGCTCTCCCTGTTGAGCCACAGTGGAGATCTGGCTCTGCTCAATCCTGCTCTTGTCCTGTTCCAGATGCAATGTGAATCAAATGAAGTCCCCGCAGTGCTGGCAGAGGGCAGTGGAATGGCCGGCGAGATCCCAGAGGTGAAGGATCTGGCCTCCAGCGACATGGGGCAGCAGAACTTCCTCGTCGATCTGTACAAGTTTATGAAGGAGAGGGGCACTCCCATCGAGAGAATCCCGCACTTGGGATTTAAGCAAGGTGAGTTTCATCCGTCCTTTGAGTAGGGGGTCAGATGCCAAGGGATTCAGAGAGGTTGCGTGTCGATACAGATGCTGAGAAGGTAGGCCAGCATTGCGGCCGGAAACCTCTCTCTCTGCGCTAGTTGTACGACACTTCCATCACACACATGAAAAAAGAAAGAGACTTGCATTTCTATAGCGCCTTTCACAACTTCAGGCTGATATTCCCAGGGCGATGAAGTACTTTTGGAGTGTAGTCACTGTTGTAATACAGGAAACGCGGCAGCCAATTGCACACAGCAAGCTCCCACAAACAGCAATGAGATAAATAACTAGATAATGTTTTATGTTGGTTGAGGGATAAATATTGGGCAAGACACCGGGGAGAACTCCCCTGCTCTTCTTCCAATAGTGCTGTGGAATCTTTTACGTCCATCTGAGAGAGCAGTCGGGGCCTCGGTTTAACGTCTCATCTGAAAGACGGTACCTCCGACAGTACAGCACTCCCTCAGTACTGCCCTGGGAGTATCAGCCTGGATTTTGTGCTCAAGTCTCTGGAGTGGGAGTTGAACCCACGACCTTCTGACTCGGAGGCGAGAGTGCGGCCCACTGAGCCACGGCTGATATTTGTTCTTGGGCTGTCGTATTTATCACCCATCCCTTGCCCTGAATTCCAGCTATTATTCCACGTCTAGCTGTTCTGTGCGTGGAGTCGAAGGCCGTGTGTGTGTGGAAGGATGGGAGGAAGGGGGAATTCTCTGGTGTTGAAGGGTCAGGTTTATCTTGATGTCAGTTCTGGAGTCTGAAGCTGTCCCAAGATCTCTGTATACTCCCACTGCGGGGACCGTACCAGCTTGCCTTGTGATGAAGGGGGAAAGTAAATGCAGTGACCTTCCATCTCTTTGCACTTGATCTCATTGGAGATTTTGAGTCTCCCTGACATTGTGAATCTTCTTCTCTCCTCAGTTAACCTGTCGACACTGTACAAGGCAGTTGAGAAGCTGGGTGGTTACGAAGCAGTGAGTAATCTTTCTATTCAGCACTGATTAAACCTTTTCCCCCTCTGGGTAGAGATGAAAGCACTGTCCATCGACAGTCCTGTCGCGCTGGTGTTGCCTGGTGTTGATGCTCCGGCCACCATGGTGTGTGGGGCAGGCTTGATGGACCATCTGGTCTTTGCCTGCCCATCGATTGTGTTTGTCCGTGTGTACATCTTGACGAGCAGCGGAGAAAGTCACTCTAGGATCATCTGGTTAAGACCTTTTAAGGTTGCCCATGTTTCTCTCCCTCTGTTAGGGTTGCCAATCCTCCAGGATTGGCCTGGAGTCTCCAGGAATGGAAGATTAATCTCCAGGACACGGCGAGCAAACCCCGGGAGAAAAATCAGCGGGCGTTTTTGTTTATTAGTTAATAAAATATTGGAGATGGGGGAGGGTCTGATCATCCAGCATCATCCAATCGGGTAACGGGGGGGTCTTTCTGTTTCCAATTGGTGTGGAGGGGGGGTGGGGGGCTGTCAGGCGACCAATGGGGGTGGGTGGGGGCAGGAGGTCATGTGACGAAACCTCCTGGAATAAGTACAACTGGAGTTGGAAACCATACTCTGTGTGTACGAACTACTGGAGAGAAAGTTCTGAACTCTTTGAGCTAAAGCCTGAATTAAGGGGCCTCAGTGCTGTCTTTAACCTCCCGGGACTGGGTTCCCATCCAACAAAAACAGAGGCAATGAATGTCTCCTTTACCCAAGGGGGGGTTTCGATTGGTTGCTGTCCAACCCATTGCACTTTCACCCCAACGACCTGGCTTCGAATCCAGCCGGAATACAGCGGATCAAGAACTCCGCTTCCCAGTGAGACTGAACCCTGACCTTTCACCTCTGGGTCATGGGTACATATTCAGGCTTCGGTTCCCAGGATTCCTCAGCTTGGA